>WEIV01011196.1:107088-240479 GCA_013390005.1 Calyptomena viridis | reverse complement strand
AAAACAAAAGAAAAAAAAAAAAAAAAAAAAAAAGCCCCCCCCCCCCCCCAAAAAAAAACCCCTAACCAACCAACAGAAACAAAAACAAAACAAACAAACAAAAAAACCCAACAAAACAAAACAACAAAAAAAACCAAAACAAAACGAAAACAAACAAAAAAGTTTATCTAGGACCCTCAACATTAAGCTAAAGTTTAATTTTGGTCCATTTCATCTCATCTAAAACTTATATTTAGTAATAAATTTATTTTATCTAATATGTGCTGAGGCCATCCAGGTCAATTTACATATTAGAAGTATCAAGATTAAAAACAAAAAATCAAACAACAAATAAAAAGCCCACCTAACAACAAGGATACATAGCAGCATTTATACCTGCGAGCATGAGGATTTATAGCTAACACCTGCCCAAAGACTTCTCTTCAAGAAGTAAGGCAAGGAAAAAAACATTACAAAATTGGAGAGAACCAAAAGCCAGAGACTCCTCACACATGCACAGCAGCCTGTACGTGAGCGGCATTAGGAATCAGCTTTAGGCTGGTCGTGCTCCAGGAATCTCATCACATGAATGTGTGCTGACCCACTACCACCACCACCACACTGGCACCTTGTCAGAAAGACAAAGGAACATATGAGAAAGAAAGAGCTGTTTTCTCTCATCTGAAAAATGTCTCCTCCAGAAAAGGGTGAAAAGCAGAGTGTGTGCATGCTTCGCTACCCAACTGCACCTGCCCTGGACTGGTACAGTAGCATCAAGTCTTCACATTTCGTGAATAATAAATGCCTATGTTAAAGGAAGGGATTGTGAGAGAGAGTAGATTGAAGGAAAGTATAAGTTAAACGGCAAGTAATTCAACTAATACTTGCATCTACAAACTGAAGCCTGAAGTTTTGCATCTCTAGGCAGAAAGAACAAATTGACTTCTTCACAGAAGTGGTGCACTGAAGATGTTTAATGAATTGCTTCAGAAGCAGAATCAGTTCTGAACTTAACACAGGTATCTCAGGGAGGAAAAAGGCATATAAAAGCACTGTGCAAACTGCTGACAGCACTAGCTATGTGAGAGACAATCAAGGTATTTAATGTTTTAAAACACATGTCCTGCATAATAACCAATGCTGCAGAAGCCTCTGTCACTCTTCCAAGCACTGAATTAAGAGAAGCGTCGCTGTACCAAGATCATAAAAGATATCCTTTAAGCCTCTTGCATAAATACATCCGTTCTGAGATGAAGAAATGTGAACTTATACTCTTCATATATTCAGGGGCCATTTCCTCCCTCAGAAGCTGAGAGGGAGAAGGGGGCACCACACTATTGATTTTCTACAAACACACTTAACCTTTAGCAGCTGCTGTCAGCATTTCCAGTGCTAATACCAACAGTGAACAAAGTAGCTGGAAGAGTGCAGAGAGTTTGCTTCAGAGGGGAGGTTTAGGAAATCAGAGGTTCCTCACTCAGCCTAGGAGGAATTGCTTTAACAGCCATACCCAAGAGAGTGTGGATGCAGCAGAGAAAGAGGGAGGAGGAAAGGAGGGTGTGTCTCCATGAGTTTAGGCAGTATTTCCTGCAAAAGTAACAAGAGCCTGCTCCAAAACTTCCCTGATCCATCATGTCTCTGTCAACTGAAACCATCTAGAATGTACACGGACCTTCTAGTGAACAATTCCTTTACTGAATGCTGTGCAGTATTACAGAAAAAGCTCTCAGGACGTGGGTGATGGGGGGGCAGCTATTGCCCAGCTTCCAGGCCCGGCTAAGGTTAGTGGAAGCAGAGTGACAGGAGTTTTGCGAGAGGCAGTAGCTGAAAAAGTTGATAATAGCTTCTGTAGCCCTTAGTTTCTGGGTCACTAGGTCGAATGCAGAACCACACAAAAATCAGCTTCATCTCTCTTGCAGTCACACAATGCCTACTTGAAGGGAGACAGTGGCTTCAGCCCAGCTCCTCCTGAGCTGCTGCTTAGTCCCATCAGGAGCCCAGGTTGGCTCCTTCTGGGACAGTCTCCCAAGAAAAGCATGACAGCAAATCAGCATATAGCTTGAACTGCTTTCTGACACCTGAAAAGCCTGATTCATGTTAGGCAGGTGATGTGTCTTTGTCACGGTGAATTACAATTGTCTTGAACTCTTGACCAACTTACCTACACTCAGCCCACTAATATACCTCCACTGGGCATACTTCATACACTCTGCTGCTGCAGCTGCCCTCTATAAAAGCAAACCAAGCAAGCAGAAGCAGTCTCCTCTTGTCTCATACAAACACGGACCTGAACATGCACACTTCACAGCAAAGGGGATCAATGTTCAGTCCTGAAGCAATCTCAGGGCTCCACTATCCTAACCCACAGGTGGGCAAGAGCCCTTTGAGAAGTGTATCATCTGCAGAACTTGCTCCCCTCTCATTTGGCAGCGGGTGCTGAGCCCTGATATCATGGAGTTATGACTGAGTTTTCTAAAAGGTACTGCTTGCTATTTTTTGTTGCTATTTCCTCCTCCAACACAGTTTGGGCTTCCAATATTAAGACAGCTTGGGTTTACATACAGAGGGAATACAAATAGGTTTCCTGGAAAATAAGTGGTGAAAACACACCATTTGACAGTGCTGCATGGCTCACAGGATTTATGGTCTCTCGTTTGGGATGAACAGTGCAGTTCTCTTGTGCTGTTTCCATTATGAATAATGTGGCAACGCTAAACTCACACTAATAAAACCTGAATGTATCACTACATTGTTTGGCACTCTGTATAGGAGAAACCCATCCATTAGCGAGGTGGGCACTGAAAACTCTTTGTGACAGGAGCAGCGCAGGGACAGCTTCACAGCAGCTATTCAGAGCCACTTTACGGCTTCCTGAGCAGAGCCTAGCCTGGGCTGCATGCCAACAGTGTGGAAAACGCCTGGCAGAGGCTTTAGCCACTGATTTGTAGATCACGTGAATCCCCCTGGGGAAAAAGGAAGAGGTACTGAGAGCACTTACTAGAGGGTGCTTGTCGCATGTCGCTGCCCATCTTTAATATTTGTTTCAGCCCACCTAGGCCTTTGTTGATTCCTCCAACAAAGCCAAATGACTAAGATTCTGTGCAAATTGGACAATCACCCCACCGCTTCAGCTGCTAGGCAGCTATTGGTGACCACCAGGGCCTGCTTGGGCATCAGAAATGTTCCAACCAAAGAAAAGCAGGCAGCCACACCAGCAAGTGGGACAATGTGGTCTGCTGAGACAGTGTGCTCAGAGGAGTGCTCCTCACTCTCAGAAAAGGAGTGAAGGCACCACAGATTTCCTGCTGCCACCAGCCCAGTTGCAGGGGCAGAGCCAATTGATGCCTTGGGTTTTTTTCACATATTTCTAGGATTTGGGGTTAGCTGTATGGTTTCACTCACAAGCTTTCTTGTTAGGCCTTTTTCCATGGTTTGCGAAGCTATGTTTAACACTCCTTCCAAGATAAACAAGATAGCAAGACAAAATAGAAGGCCAAGAGATCCTGAAGAAGCTCTGGGGGGAGGCAGATCTAGGGAAGGGGATAGGAGTTGGACAAACTCTGGCTGGATGTATTGGGGGCATAGTAATTGATGGATATTATAAATGTGGAGTGATAAGGGCCATTGCTCTCCTTTTTGGATCTGGAAACTTCCATTAAAGAACTGCATCTTTTCTTTTACCTCTATTAATTTGTTTGGAAGGGGTTTTTTCATACCACAAAAGGTATGATTGCTTACCTAGAGCACAGGCGAAACCAAAACAAGTGAGAGCATCTACCAGCAACACTATCTGCTTTATAGCAAACAGCCTCCAGCCTTCCTTGGTGATTACTGACATAGGCTGCTTCCTGCATGTCCCTTGACTAGGGTGGCTGGCCTCCATGTGTCTTGCTGCAAACCACTTTTGTTTGATGAATGCCTCATAACCCTGGACCATTACCTAAGAATGTACTAACACCATCCCTTACATTTCTTCTGTGTGAAGATCCTAACAAATGTCTTACTAAATAGAACTGCCTTCCTTTAATGAAACTCATGACTTTGCTTCTGGATTTGCTTTTCCTCCAAGCAGTGATATTTAGCCATGCAAAACAGCCCTGTGAATTCACCCAAATGCTGTGGCACAAAGACAGCTCTGATGAGAAAGTTTAAATTGAACATCTTTTAGCAGATGACAAACCTTGGCCTGCCTGAAGCCTTTGACAGCCCAAAATGCAATGCAAATTAAAGTTCAAGGAGCCTAGAAGAAAACTATTTTAGCTTTTGGCTTTCAACCAAGCAAAAAAAGAGTTAAAATTTTATTTCAAACAGCAGTTCAATTATTTGCTTTCTCAGTATTAATGAACACCTTCTGCATGTTTCCACAGATAAGGCTGTGATTCACATAGTAGGCCTACCCCAGAAACTGAAAAGGTCAAAAAGATGGCAACAAAGAATTTTGTTAATATTACCTAGAATCCACTCTGCTCCTTTGGCTATTTTAGTATCAGTAAATAACTCTCTACGTTTTCTGACCTAAGCAGTTCCATTTGAGAAGCTTCCCAGGCTGGATGTTTCTAAAATGTTACCAAATGATTGAACACAAATCCTCAAGTGAAGAGAGCAGGTTTTATTAAATATCCCAGAGCAGTGCTGTCTGCCCACACTTATGCCCGTGTCTGGCTGCTGGCTGATAAACGCCTTGGCTTTAAGATATTACTTATTAGCATGCCTGTATATTTCCACCTCACACAGTCACCCAAGGGTGATTGCTATCTGTTAATTGAATTCTGTGCCAGCAACTGTGTCTTTGTGTGCCTGCTATTACAATTTCGAGGATTGTGACTTCATTTCCTATTTACAAGTTGCAGCAATAAAAAAGTATATTTATTTATATATAAATAAACCAAACATTTTTGTAGCTGTATGGAAAGGGATGGGTGGAAGTCACATGTGAAATGCACAGGTGCATCCGGTTTTTTTCCTTGCTTTTTCTCTTTCTTTTTAAAGGCATTTTGCTGCCCACCTGAAACAGATCTGGCGTGATTATCTCCAGTGGTGGAAGAGGGGATCAGGGGAACAGCATGAGAGTCTTAAATTTAAAGCAGAGCAAGCTGAGACTGTAGAATTGCTTGGATTGATGTCTTCCAAACACTGGACTCTACAGTGCAAGCCTTACTGCAGGAATGATTTGCACATCTACTATATTTTGTTCAAGCATTGTGGAGCTCTTTCCCACTATTGCCTGCATCAGAGTGGTTTATGGAAGGTTTCTCCTATTGTTTAGATGAGAAAATGTGATGTGTACATTGTTTGACCCTCCCAAGACCACACTGTGAGACAGAGGTGGGAGTAGGAGAAGAGAGCCAGCAGAAGACACTGGATCCCAGTGATATTTCAATGAAGACTGGCTGGTCTGACTCCTGGGCCTGCATCTTAGCAGCAGGACCATGCCTCAGCTAGCTTTTGCTGGCCTCCAGAAGGATGCTGAAACTTTTGAGAGGACATTAGTCCTTTTGAGTTTGGACAAGTCTGCTTGAGCAAAGGAAACTCCTGAACCACCCACCACAGTTGGTCTATAATCCCTTTCATAAACACACTGAGATCCACTTCATAAGCCTTCTTGGCTCTCTTGCCCCTCAATATCTCTGTAGGAAATCTGTTCAAAAATCTCGGTCCTTGGAAGATCAGAAACTGATTTCTCTACTAAGACCCACAACAAGCATCTATTAGAAAAGCGAATGTAAAAAAACTTGGAAGGGGTTGTGGCCACCTCAGGTTAAGGGTCTGTGGAAAGCCAGGGTGATCTCTTTTACCCAACCAATTAATGTTTGACTGAAAAAGCAGTCAAGCCTACAGCCAAACAAGTCCTTGTTGCAGTGTCCTGTATGAAAGTGGTTATCTTGCTACCTAGGTTACACTTTAGAACTTGCCTGTTGTGAGCACTCCTGTTTCCACATGTCTCCAGAGAGAGCAACTAAGTAATGAATTAGAGAATCCCAATCCATTATGTCAGACAAACGCTGTTTATTTAGTAGGAAATGCTTTGAAAGCATTGCTTTTTAATAAGATTCTTAATATTTCCTGGAACTTGTCTACATGAGAGTCTCCTTCATCACTGTTTTACTTTACCTTTTCCCATAGCCAGAATGAGCTGAGATACACGTCAATTAATGTAAACAGCCCAGGAAATTATTAATGTAAACACCCTGGGAGGTTATAAAGTGTTTTGTGAACTGGAAATAAAAGATTTGGGATCAGATTCATTTTAGCATCTTGAGAAATCTTTATCCAAATGGTATTACTGTAGTCCAGTCTGTCTGCAGTTTAAGATAACTTCTATTTTGTCTGGGGTTTATTAGGCTATTAGCAATATGCAGGATGCATATTGCAATAAATTAGCTTTAGGAAATAATTTTTAACTGTAGACAGTTGTATACTTCATTGCTGATTCAGCTAACACTAAAAAGCCTGGCTTCAAATATCTTCTCTTTTTGTTATAAATTCTTTATAAATGGTATTTTTTAAAAAATGAAATACAGTTACTCTTTTCAGACTAACTTCCAAGGATAAATCATTTGCAGTGTAATAGGTGGAACAAAGGATGCCATCTATTATTGAGATCACTCAACTTACTCTTTAAATTTACTTTGGCTCCTTATAACTTCAGAAAACTTTATCCACTTCAACTGATTTTTTTTTATTGTATGTCTTCCTCAGAGCAGTTATAAATTCTGCTGAAAATAAGTTTCTGCAATTTTCTTGCTTTCTTAAAATATAAGAAAGCACTGTGCATGCACAAAAGCCATTACACATATAGTTGTTAAAAACTAAACTTATTGAAGCCTTCTTATAGCCAAATCAGTCAATGTCAGAATTAACAGGATTGAAACATCTCAATAACATTTTGATAATGCGGGATTTGATAATATTTAACTCATGAATAGTAAATATAAATAATGTATGCTCCGAGACCAAAAGAAAAGAAATCAGACCCACATTGAAACAACTGGCAGTGAGAAAAACTTTCTTCAGATTTTGAATTGGTCACATTTTTTTTTCTGTTAAAAATATCATCACAAACAAAATGTTCCTATGAAGCATTTCAATTCCGACAAAGCAGTACTTCCTGGTGGAAGATATTCTGGTCAGAAAAACCTTTCAACACAATGTACTTCAGGCTCAGTCTTTGATTATACAAGAACACAGTGCTCTTTCAAATGTCTCAAATGCAAAATTAGTCCTGCTCGGTGTATGGCTCCAGCCTGAGAGGTGAATTAGTGCAGGGCGTTCTCTCACTGTAACCTCTTGCTGTAGGAATGGGAAAATCAGAAACATGCTCGCTGAGCCAGGTCAGTTGCTTAGGTGACCAAATCTGGGAAAGAGTTCTTGCCTGGGAAACTATAAATTTGCCTTGGTCTGATCCCCAGGCCTTGGCTGGAGCTTTGGCCTGTGACACAGCTTGGGACACATGCGCTCATTGCAGCTGAAGGCAGTTGGAGGCAAACAGAGTATGACTAGTGAAGGCCATGTTATAAGGCACATGTGCATAATTAGGGGTTGAATTAAAATTGCACCTTACCTCTGAAGCTCCATAAATTTGAGTGCTTGCCTTTGCAATGTTAATATTTTTTCAATCTGTAATTTTTGTTGTATAATTGTATATAATACATAATTACTCATAATTCATTACTGCACATGCGACTCTGCAGACAATGTTTAGACATTAAATCTCAGCTCAGTGATTGAATAGAGGGTACAGTAAAAATAAATATCCATGTATTTTGTAAATATTTGCATAATGAGCTATTTAAATGCAAGAGATTCTAACATATGTAAACAATTGGAAATACTCTATGTGTGTAAGTCTGAAGTGGATGCAAAAATATACACAACCTCTTGTAAAATCATATGATTTAGGAGTCAGACATAGCATATTTTTTAGGGCTTTATGTATAACTATTAAAGACTGTAAAAACACATTGTATTAAAAACACATTACTTGGTTCAATTAGTCAGTAAACTGTATGACTGAAAGTCTCGGATGACAGAGACAATAGAGTAAATGGACGTTAGTGACTGTCCAGTTACAGTGAAAGCTCTTTGTTGTCTGCAGACTTAAGACATGCAAACAGTTACAAGACTCAGTGTAATCAATCCCAGTTCACCAACAAGTAACAGAGAGGATAATTTCCATGTTGTTAGAAAGGTGTCATGTAATGTGCTGTGAAGCTTCTCCCACAAAATGTTTTCCCAGCTCAATATGCAGCAGGGCATGCCATGGGAACTGAGGGGCTGCATCCACCTCCACGTCTTGCTTCATCTGGTCTTTGCTCAGTCTGAGACTTCTGGACCAGTGTGTCAAATGGTACCTTAAAGAAGATCCACAACCTCAGATCCACAGCTACAGCGTAATGTGGCTCAGCATAGTTTTTGCAAAGGAATTGTAGCAGTGGAGAATGGAGAGTACAAAATTACTTTCAAAGTGAAAGCTTTTTTTTGTGTTAATAATCAGCCTCAGCTAGCTGTCAACAAGAGAAGCGATGAGTATTGTACTTGGTAGTTAGGCTGCCTTCTGATTAATTACTGCCTCTGCTAAAATCAACTTCTGTACTAAGGACCAAGGCAGTTAGATCATATCCATAGTCACGCCTCTGCACTCACACCTGATTAAAAGAAGTGAGTACTGGATTGTTGCTGCCATCTCCCTCAAGCTTCATGACTCAAAAGGACACTGCTACAAGAGACATCCCACCTATTGTAGAGCACTCCATATCACTGTGGTGGAGAGGATAGGTAGAAGGTCCTCTCTGTTGGGAGGCACTGCTGGCCAGCATGGCCAAAAGGAAATGGACAAAGGATCTGTTCCCTTCAGTGGGACTCATTCTCCCAAAATCACCTAGGTGCCGGGTCTGTATTAGAGCAGCTGCCAGTAGCCCCATGTTCAAAGCAGCCAGAGAGCTCAGGATGATAGGGACATCCTGGTCACAGCCCTGTCCTCAAGTGGGTACCTCTGCTGCTTCTACCATGATTTGGGGTACAGAAAGACCACCATGTGGTCTTTTATGTCACGAAGTGACTTAAACAGCTTCTATTGCAACCTCCCACGCACTTCATGCCTGTGCTGAACTCCTGGCACCTGAGTGGTTAAATGTTTGAGTCACTGAGGAGCTAAATTAAGATAGCCACAATAACTGGGTGTGGCACATAAATAGAAGATAATAGGAGATGCCTGGGTGTGGTTGTTTAAGTGAGACATAGGGAGTCGTTTCTGACTTAAAGGCTGTTATCTGAGTCAGATTTAAGGCTACAGAAACTTCAGTATAAATCTTGGGGAGGGAAGAAATTAATTTAATTCTCTTCTACGGGACATTTACTTTCAACACTAGACTCAAATACATTTTCATTAGTAATGCTCCCAGTCATCAGGCAGCTCTGAATTTTTACCTCTCTTTCAAACTCCTACATTGCATTTCAAACATGCTGTGTCCAAGTCATCACTAGCCCTGCACTAAAAAAATGTTTTCTGCACAGGCATTCCACATGCTCGGAGGCAGAAAAAAGGGTTTTCTGAAATGCCACACACAAGAAAGCCATTTGGGTTGTGGGGGAGAGTCTCCCAGTGTGCAAACCACAATCACAGTCATATTTCTTGCACCTTCCAACAATCAACCCACAAAGCTAACACTTCTCAGAAGTGCTTTTAAGAGATTTTCTTAAGAGATTTTCTACTCACCTAGAATAAAGATAACATTTACACTGCTGTTTCTTGTTGAGCAGTTATTCTTAAAACCAAGATATGTTCTTGAGTAATCTATTTCCAAAGGAAATTTGAAAACCCATGCCTTCTGCAGACCAAGGAAAAAGGACAGTCAGGTAGTATTCCACCCGTTTCTCAGTCTCCTAATAAGAAAAGTTATTATATTTAAAATTTATTATTAAAATAATCTTTAATGAATACAGGATAATGTTATACAGAAAGGAATCTCTCTTTTCTTTTCTCCATCCCCTAAAAAAAGACTCTGAAATTAAATTATTTTGGTAGAGGAAAGCATCCTAGATCTTCATGAAGGACAAATGTGTGAGGAGGAAATGCATTTGACAAAACCTGTATAACAAAAAAAATTCCATTCCATATATCAGATTATTTTCCAGTCTTCTCTCTTGCCTCAGACCAATGTTCTTTTAAGAGTGATAGGCTAAGGTAGACTCAGCTTATGTCTGAACATGTAGAACGTGTATGTCCTGACAAAGAGTTGTTAAAACTCAAAGGCTCTCAGAAATCTCCTCTCATCCATAATCTTCTCTTGTACTCCACCAGAGCACTGCATTTACTAGAGTCTGCAGATGTGTAGCTAAACACCTACATTCATGGCATATTGCACAGGAAAGCTAAAAATTCTGAGCAAACAAAGTCCTCATCCCACAGGCTTCTTCCAAAGTACAGCTCTGCAGAAATGTATGATAGGAATTAAGCACCAGACCATTACCTCCCAGCACATTCTCCAGAAGCAGAGGAGGATGAAGAGGGGACTTCAGCATGGTGCTGATGGGCGTATGGATGGTATGCATCCACAGATGGCATGTGCATGGTCAAGATCTCTGGTACACTTGCAAAGGTGCAAGCACCTCACATAGCCACTTGGATTTGCTCGTGTCATCTACTTTCATTACAGGAAGGCCTCTTACATGGGAAAATTTCTTCCCAACATAGAGGCTTCCTGCTCCCACAATAGTTGCTGTCTGCTGCTTCTGTGCCTTCCTCTTTTCACCCCTTTAGGATCTAAGCCCCTGTCACTGGGTTCCTCTCCATGCTAGGTGCCAGGCATTGCCTTTCAAGCACTGGCTCAGTAGCAGCAGTGGTGCGGGAAGAGGTACTAGTCACCAACTTGCAGAGATGAGCTATGTTTCTGTCGAAGGTCTCCCATGCAGCTGCATGCTTACGTGCCTTTAGACAGCTGTGCATTAGGGCCAAAGTTCACCTCTCATTGCAAACTTTGTTAATCAGCCATGTAAAGAGCAGTCCACCTACTTTGGCCTCTTATTGCTGTCTCTTTGCACCTTCACCATCACCAGTGAAAATCATTCAACAAATGTTGTCTCTGGATGGAGCAGTGTTCATCTCCACAGGATGGACATAGCAAAATGTCCCCACTGACATGCCTGAGTTGTAGGGGGCTGGCTTCAAGCAAGTATGTACCCTCATTATTTTGAGGAAAAGAAAAAGACAGACTAACAGCAATCAGACATACAAGCTTCTTGTTCAATAGGTAGGGACTGATAACTTCCTTGTTGCCTCTGAAGAAGGAAAGGTAGTGCATTTTAGAGGCAAATTATCTGGATCTGCACTAACAGCCCTTTGTAGTACAGGAATGGAAGGTCTAATTGACGCTGTATAATTATGTTCTCGCTATATAAAATGAAATGTCCACTCTCTTGATGGATATCGTTGATGAAAAGCCAGTTGGGGAAAAGCTGAAATACACAGCAGGATCAATTTTATTTGTAATGGTTTTTACCATCTCATCTCTATATTTAACAGGCTGAAGCAGGGGGAAATTAATATTATGTTAGTAACTGTGTCATGGAATAAGGCTTTGCTTTTGATTAAAAAAATAAAGGGAAAACAACCATCACCATTTTACGGCTGTCATAATTTTTTTCACATACATTTTTTTAATACTAACGTGTACTAAAATATTTAACTGGTAAATAAAAAAACCTATAAACTTGTAAAGAGATTTTTAGATCTCCTGGAAAAAGACTGAAGAATATGGTTTTATTGTGTGCTAATTGTCTTATAATACTTGCATGAGTCAATATAAAAAAGATAGGTACGTTTATACAGTTACACATACAATTATCTCTTTATCTATACATCACTTCCATATAGCAAAAATGTACTAAAAATATTGATCTCAAATCTTATTATACATTGCTTTGTTTCTTGTTTTATTGATATTAACAATTTTTGCCTCCCATAAAGTCTATTTTGCTGATATTATTGCTAAATGGTGCTAACCGAAATCACAAACCAAGACACAAAGTCCTAAATTCTCCCCCTGCAGAGCAGTTTAGACTTCCTGCTTAAAGAACCAGAGAGATAAAATCTTAATTAATGCATTTTTTCATTTTAATATATGGAATATATGCACTAAGCTGAAGCAAAAGAACACCATCTTTTATATGATAGCATATAATTTGATCTCTTAAATATCAGACATCAATACTATTAATGGTGTAAATAAATAAATAAAGCAAGATGAAGTAAATATCTGACATCCATCATGTCTAGGGGCCTTGGTGTTATTTTGAACCTATAAACCTCAGATAAGGATCAAGACTTTTCCACTGAAGTTTTTACCCCGCAGATATTTATATTTGATGCTGCTGGTTTTGGCATCAATACATTAAAAGTTAAATTTATGTCAGCTCCAACAGATCAACTATCAGATGTTGCTATTAACTTTGACATCAAAATCATTAAGAAATTGCCATCATGTAAATTAATTTTCAGAATTGTATTGGCATGAATGCATAATGATATTACTCATGCAAATAATTAAAGAAAATGCACAGTGAAAAATCCATTAGAATAATGGCACAAAATGTCATTATTCTGGCTTCTTGACAACTAGATGCTATTAGTTTTCAGCACAGTGAACTTTAAGGTTAATAGAAAGAGTCAGGGAAGTCCACCGCAAGGCTCAAGCCACTCTTATTTGAGCCTTTATTTATTTGGTATATGAGACTGTAGGAGTGAAAGCTAACTTTTTTTAACTTGTCAAATAAAGCTTTATATATCATTCTGAGAGAGATTAGAGAAAAAAACAAAACAAAGCAAAAACAAACAAACACAAAAACAAACACAAAGCAGCAGAATTACTTATAACACTGTAGTCCAAATATATATGTTCTTTTATTGTTGCCAATTTCAGGTCTCAAGGGACCTCAAGCACAGCAAAGCTGTTAAAATGCTAGGATTTTCTTGAGCACAGGGGAGTAATAATTAATGCAAAAGTATTTAGGTTATTGCCTTCCAACCCATATCCAAAAGGTCATTATTACTGATCAGTGCTCAGGGAGAGAGAGTTGTGATTATGGTGCGTATACACGTTCTCTTAATTTAATGTGTAATGGACTGAGTTAATTTTTTCGTCAACAGCAAAAAATTGTCCACTCTAATAGAATAAACATTACTAATGATTCAGCATGCCAGCTTACTCATCAGCTGGACACATTTCTTTTCAACGTCTCTCTCCATTCCCTCTCAAGTCAATGGAAGAGCTCTCTCTCAGTCATGGTTTTGTACTTGGTCCAGAAATTATATTAAAGAAATAATGAAAAATGTAGTAATTTCTGGGCTTCTTGCCTTCCAGCTCTCATCTTTACTAGATCAAGCACACACCTCCATGACTCCAAAACAGTTGTTCACATCCTAAAAATAAAGGTCTGAAGCTGGATCTGCCAGCATAGACTCCTGCAGGTCTGAGGAGTGACTTATAAATCTCTGTTTGAAGTCTCATTGTCACTGCACTCTCTAGTCTTCACGTAATGAATCTCAACTCAGAAATGGGACATGGCACTGCATGTCACTGGTACCAAAGGTTTGGGTGCTGTCTATATGTCCTGGCAGTTCAGAGCTTATTTTCTCTGGTTTGCTTTGGGGGATGAGGGAGACAGAAATCAAAATGTTTTAGGGCAGTCAAGATTTCTGTGAGCAATTTGGATCATAATTAATATCAGAGCAATGGTAAAAGTAATTTAAAAAAATACTTGAAAACTATTCATGGATTTCTTTAAACTTTATAAGTTGCCCTGAGGACAGCTAGCTTTTCAGGTATGCTTTGACTCTTTATGGTAAAATACAGACATTTTATTTGAAACAGTTTGTTTAGTGATGCCCTGAGCCTTTTAATTCTGTTTAACAGCCCAAGCTTTGCTTCTAATCCATCAACAGATAGGTCAAACTTGTACCCATAATTTGAAGTTATGTTAATAAGAACTATGACATGTCTTGCAACATTTTATTGATAATATGTAATGTATTGTAAGTATCATGAGCTTGCACAGCTCCTGTAACTTGGGGATTTTGCACATAAGGTATCACATCTCCAAAGCATGTTGCTGCACTGAAAAAAGGACTTCAAATAAATAGGCTGGCACAATTCTGCCTTCAAAGGGACAGTCTATAAATTCCCAAACAAGATTTACTGTGCAATTCAAGCCTGAATCAACAGAGGACTTACACTCTGTAACTAAGAAGGGACACACCATATGGTAGGGTGTTTATAGAGGGAGGCAATATTGTAATGCAGAGGTTGTTTTTCAGGCATATCTTTTCCTTCTCTAATTACACTGATTGACACCTCCCACTTACAGTCATATACTGAGATTAACTGCAGTAATTGCTACATGATAAATTTATATAGGAAAATATTGAATGCCTATTTAATGCTTTTTAATGTAATTTAGCAACTGAGGAAAAAAAAGATGGCAGCAACAGCATCATGTGACTTCATCGATTCTCCATGCAACAGGGCAAAGCACCTTCTGCACTACATCTATGAGAACTCAGAGGTACAGCAGCTGCATCTGGATTAGAATGAACATCTGTAAATGCACTAGCTGACTAACAGTTTATGGTCAAATTTACTTGCGTAAGTTTACGATGTCCTGCAGATAATATTTTTCACTCCCCTGCTGTTTGTTGATGGTATAAAACCTTCCTGGGAAAGGGCAAACAGTATATTACTTAGGGAGCAATAAAACCATGAAGAGACAGTCTTTGCAACATCATCTGAAGATGTAATTCACTCAAGAAGTTGCTTCTTCTCCACTCAAAAATTTAGAAACACAATCTACTAAGAATGAGCTTTTTTCATATATATATATTAAAAGTCTATTAAATATATTAATTATATTAATATATTAAAATATATATTAAAACTACAAAATACAGTACACCTTTATTCAGTTAATTGTAGCTTTACAGCGGTTAGGGACCCCTGAAAATACAACCCTCTCCAAAGAGTTAATCCATGTCTCTGTTAAGGCACCAGTATGTGTTGTTGCTATATGATCAACAGAAGTCCTGGCTCAAGTCACCCACGCTCAAAGCTGTCGCTGACTTTCAGAGGTCAAGATCATGTTACCTCTCATCTTCAATATGAGCAAAGGAAATGTGTTCTTTCCAGCTACTTTGATCTCTGCCTACAGAGCTGTTGTTTGACAAGTAAGGGTGTATTAAAGATGTGATCTGCTAACCAACAATACAGCAAAATCAAATGTTACAGCCTGCAAGATGAATGCAACTCATCGGTCCTGTTTAAAATCGGAACACAAACCCACAGCCCAGTGTTTAGGCAGGTAGAAGAAAAAGGTGCATGGTGTGTCTGTGCTTCAGAAACATTTCCTGCAGTTTTAGCTAGTGTAACTGTAAGATTTCTGACCTGGGTTGCTTTGGAGAGCAACACTGCAGTCGCTTTTCTAAGAGGCAATGTTACAAATTATCATTTGCTACTAAGTGAAGAGAAGGGATTACAGATAAGTGCTTGGAGTGGCATATTAACAACTGCATCACCTTAGTCCTGCTGCTTGCTCAGCTCTGCACCTTAAATCTCTAGGCAAATAATTTTAACTCTTCTGCACCTGAGACTACAAACCTGTGAAGCAGTCACTCCCACAGGAGTGTTGAGTTTAAAAACATACTTTTAAAGAGTTTTTATATTTGCAGGCATACCTTACTCTAAAATAGCAGACATCTGCTAGCCAAGCTCATGGGCTGTTATCAAGGAAAAGAGCTAGTGCTTGAGAGCTACCAAAGCTAATGTTTGTAATGCTGGAGGCTCCTACAATCACAGTTTGTTATTTCATTTAACCTCTCCCAACACACAGAAGGTATCATGCAACCTCACAGCTGATCCTATGCTCGTGTTCTCCCAAAGCAGCCACTGATGTCAAGTGATAGCCTGGTTGCCTCAAGGTGACCCAGACAGGCCCATGGCCTTATGATACTTTATATGAAACAGGGACCAACCTGTGGCCTGTTAAAAGTGACTGTAGGGACCTGGAGCTTCTTTGAACCCATTTCTTTACTGTGCTTTTTTTCTGTCCAAACCTACTCTTTTTTCTCAGTTCATATTGCATGAGTACTACCCAATTCAAGCAGATTTTGAAGAAGTGTACTTGAAGTGATGAGTCTGGCTGCGCTGCAGAGCAGGTGGGGAGTCCTCCAGCCCTTCTCATCTCACCCTTGTACCTCAGCATGAAAGTTGGTTAAGAGGCTCCCTGAAATGGTGACTTCATCCATCTCACTACTCCTTGCACCAAAGCCATGATGCCTGTTTTGTCCTTTGCCTCAGCTCTCCTCTGCATGATTTCAGCACAGGAGCAACATCCATTGCATGCATGCAAGAATGCCTGAATGCCTGGTCATGCTGGAGGGATGGGATGGGACGGGATGGGATGGGAAGCACGACACCCAGGCAGCAAAGTTCTCTTCATTTTAGACAAAAGGATCCTGATTTACACAATCAGAGACAAAAGCATAATAAACCCTGCTTTGATTAATTGCAGTGGAAATGGTAAGGAGCTATTGATAAAGCAGCCAGGAGAGCTTAAAACTAAAAATAACCTGCAGGAGGGGAAGAGAGAATGAGTCTTTACAAACACTTTTCTGAAGTGAAACAGGAACCTAGGGAAAGTTTTCCTCTCGTCTCCCCACTCTCTCTGTCTGTGCAGTGAAATGGGAGTTCCTGCCTTTCCTCGCTGAATAAAAGTGCCGCTCGTATCCGTGGAATGAACAGCTGGGACCATCCTGCTATAACCTCCCTGCGCTTCCTCATCATTTTAAAATTAGCATCGTATGATCAGGCAGCAGCGGAAGAAATGCTCACCCACTGCTTGCCTCAAAGTTTGGAACTGATCACTAAAGCAGCACCTGCCTCCAGGAGCTGAGGAGTTTGCAACCCCCCCTATATCTCCAGCAGCTCAGAGCTGGGACCTGCTGTGTGAGCAGAAGGCTTTCACCCACCAGAGAGCTCCTGCCACTGCTGGCACCACGTTATGTCTGCCAGGGTTGGCTCCCGCTCTTGGTGTGAAGCAGTCAGGGAGGCAGAAGTGACTCTATAGTCATAAATAGCAGAGCCAGTCTGAGCTGAGGAAGATGATTCAATGAGATATTTTGGTTGCATTTTTATGAAGGCATCAAGACTCTCTAGAGAAGTTATTTTTAGTAGGCTGAGACCCATGATACTCATCAGCAGGCACAGACACTGCCAATGCAGAAAACATGTAGAGTAAAACCACCCTGAGGGTGTATCCAGACTAGGTGGTAAGTGCAAGTCAGAGAAGAGCTTCTTGTAAATTTCAAGCTCCAGCAACTTCCTGGACCAAATTTCATGAAGATACCTCAGCAACAAGAAATGTCCATTCAGCCTTTCCTGTTTCATCCTGATAAATGCTTCGTTTCTAGTTTAACGGCAAATTGAAATTGATTAAGCCAGCATCAATATTGCCCTACAAGGTACAGAGAAGCTAAACTCATTTGGGATAAATCCCAAGAAAGAGCAACACTCATGCACACAAACAGACACACCATTTAAAATAGATTCATCTGGGATGCATAAAACCTGAAAAACGTCCATTAGGACTGGTAAAGGAAACACTATTAATCAGCTCTAGGCTTCTTATTACTCGGTGGGAGAAAACTTCAGTCAGATAATCTTTTTTTAAACACACATAAGCCTTTAAAATTCTCATTGGAAGAATTAGCCAGCTAACTTGCTGTAAATAGGAGGAAGTGGGAAAAGCGGCAAATGAAAGGGGTTGGGGAATGGATTATTTTTTTTTTTTAATTTACATTCAACAGGAGAAAGATTTATGCATGAGATGCAAATTGCTATGTGTTATTTACACATCTGAAGAAAAACAAATCTTGAATGTAAATGCTTAGAGGGCATATTTTTAAATATGAAAGTGGTAAAATTATTGTAATGTTTGTAACTCCCACACTGTTTAAAAGAGATTAAATTGGGGGAAAATGAGCCCTTTTATTTAAATTATAGAGTCCTCACTATATATTAGGGCAGAAATCAAATACAAACATCTGTGTGTTTCCATTCTTGAGAGTCTTTTAGAGCAACCTTGCAGTTGGTCCCACCCAGAATATCCCAGCGAGTTAGGAACTAGAGAGGGTAATGGCCAGTTACAGCATTTCTGTTTCCATCTTGAAATACTACACATTTCTTCAGACAACTAAGAAACAAAAGTACCTCTTAAAAACCATCCAGTTTGGGTAGTGGGATGTAAATGACTTTCAGCTGAACAATCCTGATAATGAGGTGAATAACACTGAAGCCTACAATGAATGAGCAAACAAAGTTAAAAGACCAGGAAGAAAATGTCAAGAATATGAAAAAGATGAGATAAGAGCAAGTGATGGCACCTAGAACACACAGCATTGTTCAGTTGATCCATACCCACTGTGCATTTTCCAGTCCTCTTTGGAAAATTTAAAGGACCTCTATTATACTAGCAGTGATCAATCTTTCGTGTATTAACTCCTGGAAGCAAAAAGCTGTTATTTATGTTTTTACCAAGAGAAAAATCAAGGTAATAAGACCTGGTTTATCAAATTCATTTACATGCTTGACTCCTGTCAATTTCTGAAACCTTTGATTATCTGCACTGCAGACTCATTAAAAAGCAAAGAGGTTTGAGTACCTTCATGTCCTTGCCACTTTCAAAAAAGCAACTTGCAGTGCTGTCAAACTGAGGGGCTCAAAAGTTGTTTGACTAGACTCCATAAGCTGAAAAATAACCATTGAATTGTCATTTTAGCTTTCTTTTTGACATTGTGAGATGTGGATGGGGGTTGCTCTTTTCCTTCAGCTGCCTGTGAGAGTTGGATCTTAGAGTCATCTCTCTTTCCTCACAGTACGTCTCACCAGTGGGAATGCTAGAGCGTGACCTGAGCACACTAAAAAAAGTGTTCTTGTAACACAGGAAAGTGATTGCCTACAGCAATTGCTCTCAGTAGCTCTGCCCACCACACAAAGAAATCAGTGGGAGTCTAGGATGTGTCCTGCAGGAGCAGCCTTGCAAGCACGTGTTTCACAAACAGAATCAAAACTTTCATACAGAGCAACAAAAATTTAGCAAAGGGCTTAAAGAGATAATGAGGGACATTTCCTATCCATTACATCAGGCAAGGGAATTTCTAGTCTGATTAAGAGGAGTCAAAATTAAAGAAAACACAACCATTAGTCATGACCACTCGCTTTTCGAATGTGAGTTCATAAACACACTAAAACCAAGTGAGAAAGCATACCCTTTTGCAGCTAAAAACTTGGAGCAGGTTTTTGTGGTTGTGGCTTTTATGGATACCCACATGGCTAATTCATATCAGGTTTTTGTTGATCTTTTAATATTTACATCCAGATGCCACTGTAAGCTTCCAGATGTTTTTGCAGACATCAAAAATGTTTGCATAGCAATTATCAAAAGAAAGTTTGAGGCATTTTTGAAGGGCTTAGAATGACAAAAGACAAAGTGGCTTTTGTTGCTGAAAGATTTCCTTTTCTCCTTTTTTTTCTCTATATTTTTATTATTATTCCTTTATAGACCATTTGTCAGCCTACTAACCAAAAGTGTGACTGAGTCCATCTACTTTGAGTGTCCTATCTAGACGCCATCTCCGAAATGTTTTGGTTGATGATTCCTACATTTTCTAGCAAGTACAAATAAGTAGATACCTTCACAGGTCTCCAGAGGGTGATCTAGCCGTATAACTTAATCACCCCTTCAGTCTCCACTGACCATAGAGGACTCTAGATATTCCTGAGGTTTAAGCCACAGATAGTCCTCTTCAGTAGAGAAAAGACTGAAGGAGCAGGGGCTCCTTTTGTGCCTGCTGTCCTTTTGGGTTCAATCCTGAAGCAGTGAAGTTCTACGTTTCTACCTGGTGTCACAGCACGGTCCTTCAAGAAACTTCACAGACACCCCTGGGGAAGGAGGTAGAAGTAAACTGCCTGTCCATTTTTGCTTCCACTGTACCACAGCTCTGGCTCAGAGAAAAGTGTCTGTTGCACCAAAGCATCTGCTTCCAAGAACAGATATGCAACTAAAATGGAGCCATCATCATGCATTCAGGCTAATTAGGAAATCATCTAACATTTGCAAGTGTCTGCAGGGAAAGGACTCCTAGGAAGTCAATGCTGCTCTGCAGGCAGGGCTTCTAGTTGAGATGCAGACAGTATGGGTGGGAGTTAGGTGAGCTTAAACTTTTCAAATTATCTGTGTTCTGGTAATTATAAAACAACTTCATGCTTTCCTGTGTCTCTATATTGTGTTGGGGAAACAAAAAACACCTAAAACCAAACATAATCCGAATACCGAGTATGGAGAAAAAGAAACTAAACGTACCTTAATGTTGATAATTATATCATATGCCAGAACAACACAGAGAAAAAAGAGCTTTGTTCGTTTAGATTGAGAAGATGACATGGGGAGATGATTTGTTTAGCACCAATGCTCAAAGTGACAGTCCAGCTGCCAAGTCCAGTTGTTTCTGGTAGAGAAAACAGGCAGTCTTGCTCTTTATGCACTCTGAGTGTTTTGGTCCCACAAGAGTTTTGCCAGTGAGTTCAATGGGGCCAAGATTTTCCTTTGGCTAGAAGCAAGTGGCCAGGCCAGCAGCAGCAACTTCAGCCAACCACGTTGCTTTTGTGAACTGGAATGTCCCTCAAGCTCTGCAGAGACAGAGGTGGGTGGCAAACATGACTGCATGAGTTATATTTGTATTTAGTCAGCTACAAGTGAAATTACACCATAATGTACTTAGGGAAGGATTTTTCACTGAGAAACAAATATTAAAGTGTGAGACTGTTTGTCACTATTTTCTGTTAATTGACTAAGGATTAGAAGCATATATCTACATCCCAGACAGCAGTATGAAGTAGAGGTAGCCAACTGCTTTAAACTGGCTCAGATGCCAGAAGAAATACATCTGCAGTAGCATTATTTCAAATTACCACTCAGTTAAAACTAGCTCAGGCATCTCCCTTGGCTACCTTGTAACCTGCAGCATATTCTGATCCTAGGATGTGGAGAGAAATTGCAGAAAGCAAACAGTTGGGAAACCATAAGATAAATTTAATTTTTTCATTTTGAAAAATGTATCAGAACTTGCTAGAGAAATTATTTCGTAGGCACAGCTTTCTTAGTCTCAGTTCAACTCCTTAGCTCAAAAATTATGCAAAAAGAATTTATAAAAACCCAAAAAGGATTGATCTGAAAATCCATGCAGCCATTATTCAGCATTCTTACTGTCAAATGTCTTCTCAGGCCTATAAAACCAAACACAAAGACCTAAATGCAATTTGCAACCTTTAAAAGGCAAGACAAAACTAAACAACATCTGAAAACTGTGGGACAGATCTTGAGTTACTGAGAATCACTGTGGTTTCCTTGCCTCCAGTGGAACAAAGCTCACACACATCAGCCAGTAAACGCAGTAGTGAGTTGCAATAGTCATTGTATTCACTGGAATAAAGGAAGCTCTTCACAAGCCCTCCTGGAATTGGTGATTCACAGGCAAGTCAGATGGCTTACCTATATGATCTAACCCCAAATTTATAGACTTTTTCTTAAAAACATAGCCACCCCTGGAAGCTATATTTACTGTAGTCACTGCCATCACTGACCATAAAACTCCATTTTATGATTTTCAGCAGCAGAACCACCTATTCACCTTTTGTTGCTTGGTATTTGCTAATGATTAGTGCAGAGTCTAGAGAACACTTTTTTCTCATAGCACCAGCTGGGAGCAAAGTGTGGGTTTTTTCCTGTTTATTACACTTTTTTTTTATCTTCATTTGAAACATCAGGCTTTGATCGCTGTCAGGGACTGATTAATGAGCAAGATGGATTTTAAATGTCCTCTGAGAAGGCAATTCTTATGATGCATTTACAGTGGTGACATCTGTTTGCATCCTACTTTAAGGGCCCGTTTCATCATACACTACATGGTCCTGGAAATCTGTATTTGTCATATGGGAAGCAAGACAAAACATAACCTAGTCAGATTTCCCAAGGAGGTAATGGAGTTTAATGGTGAACAGGGTGGTAGTGCTAGGTTGACAGCTGGACTAGATGATTTTAAAGGTCTTTTCCAACCTTAACAATTCTATGATTCCATATATGGCTACTCTGCCTGCTTTGGTCTTGCCCAGTGCTCCCAAGTTGTCATAGTAAGCAATTTGACTAAAGCTCAAAAGGAAGGGCAGGTGCACATACTGACAGCCTACAAAATCATGGAAATGGTTCATTTAGTAATGTTTTATTCCTTCGTTTTATAGTGTTTCTGATAACAAACAGGGTTTAGCAATGAAAAATAAGTTGTGCTATAACATTGGTAGCCAGAGGATTAAAGTGACTGAAGCTCCTTTAAAAAAAGGACACTGAGAAGGTATGGGCTCATCTGTAGCTGTGCACCAGGACTGCCCCAACTCTTCCTCCCCTTTGACTTTCCCAGTTCTAGTCAGGCAGGTGGTGATAAAAGAGTCTGAGGTGTACATGGTCTGCTATAATAAAGCTGCCTGGAGAGTCACATGAAAGAAGGGAGCCACATCTCTGGGCTGCAGATGAGAATTGAATCTCTTTTAATCAGGGGTTTGTCCTGACAGTATCACAGCGTTGGAATCTCTCTTCCATGCTGTGACCCTCAGGAATCATTCAGCTGTGTTGAGCCCTTGGAGTACAGCTCAGGGGAGGGACCACAGTGAGGTCCTGTGCAAATGCCAGAGGTATAGCTCAGGGCACAGCAGGTCAAGGGGGAAGGGACTGCGCATCCCTCTGTTACAGCCCTTCATGGTTCATCTTGTATTTTCTTACAAGTCCAAAAAGGCATTTTAAAACACTGAAATAAAAGGGGAAAAAAAAAAAAAAGGATAAAAAATAACTTTAATTGCAAATAGTGGCATAAAACCTGTGGCATTCAGTCAGCCTTTTTCTACCAGGTAGTAACTTAACTGGGTGTTTTTAAAAACTATTGCTTTGACCTGTTATACTCAATACCTGTCACATGATTAATGTGCTGGTGTCTCATTAACTGCTGTGTTAGAGGAGCTTCCATAAGCACCACCAAACCCCTTCTCTCTCCCCTTTGGTAAAGACCTCATTGCAGTCCTGCTGCTCTGACTGGAAGATACTGCACCTTCCGACAAAGCATCATAAAGAGCAAAGAATTACCATTTCCAAGTAATCCAACCCATAAATCAACTCTCGTGTTTTGTTCTGAGGATGGTGAGGGACTCTGTGAGTGTTCCCTGCATTTGCATTCACAAGACAGGCCGTCTCTAAAAAGAAGAAAGGCAAAAAGGGCGGGCAGGGGAATCAGAATGGCTAAATCATTCTAGCATCTGATTGATCTTATCTGGACCTCCCTTGCTGCAACAATAATTTGAGATTGTTGAAAATTGCCACCTTATCTGATTGGTGGTCTTAACAGCAGCTATTTTATTGGTGCCCAGCTAGATGAAGAAAGCAGGACATGGCACGACCTTGGTATCTCAGAGCCTGACCTCAATATCTAATCAGTCAGATGTCTCACTGAGACTGCCTCAGGATGCTGTGCATGTCCCCTCTGGCACCAATTCATTCAAAAGACATTTGCTTCACACTGGTGTTAGCCCCCAGCACACACACAAAGAGCGCATCTCAGCGTGTCACTGCCCTGTCTGACAGTGCTGCAGCACCTGAAGTTTAAGATGCCTTTTTGTAAACCTTCGGCAGCCTTTCTCCTGAGAACCTTAGTTTGTAGGACTGCACACAGTCAGCAACATGTCAGCATCCTGCTGGTGTTGCAGCTAAGGCAAGACAAGTCCTCCAAATTCATTTGATTGGCTTCATATAAGCTATACAGTATATGTCCATCAGCTCAGTGAATGTTACTGGTAGAGCAGCACACCACAGACACTGCCCCATAGACTGTAATAGGGAGGAAATTAGTTTTGTTGCTTCAGACTGGAAATTGCAGGGCAGGGGTTTTACCCTACCTCTAATAGCCATTAGCTGCATATCTGGGGAAAGCATTTCACCTCTCTGTATTCAGATACAGATGGAGGATTACACTTGCAGAAACCTCATCGTGTCAGGATGATAGTGTCTGTTAACCCCAGGGCTTTCCCTTAGTGCGGAAGGGGAGAAATTCTCCTTCCATTCCATTGGAAAGGCAGGTTGCCTGCGCAGGACTTGCGATCCTCTGCCTGAGGCAACGGTAAGTGGAACTCTGTCCTGACCTTCACCAGCCCTACACTTTCTTTTCTCCTTCTTGCTGACAAACTGACAAACTCCTGCAGGAAGATACACTATCTGGGGCAGATGCCTGGGACACTGAAGCCGCCTTCTCTCCTGGCTGCTTGATCTTCCACAGTGGTAGATGCTGCTCAAGAAAATCCCTCTCAAAACAGCAGTCATTGCCATAGCTCTGTGTTGCCCCATTCAACAGGTACAGTATGAACAGCATGCTGGCGGAAAAGTCTGGGCTTCACCCATGTGAGAGATCAGTAGACCAACAAGGGACAAGATTGCAAGAAGTGAAACCTGAAGCACAGAGAAATTAACCATCCAAGGAAGATCAGAGTGCACCAGCATGTCATTTCTCAAAAAGATTTGGAGTTTCTGATTCAATTCATTACTTTTAATTCCCTTACATTTATTATACAGATTTTTTAAAAGGCTGAAATTCAAATCAAAGATTTTGAGTATGTTATTTGGTATGACCCTAATTTTCTTTTCTTTTTTTTTTCCTGGAAATTACTATGAGATTTTTTGTTTGTTCCTGGTATGTTTAACAGAATTTAATGCAGAATTTCTTATAAGACAGACACTTCCTTCCCAATCAACACTGTGTATCACCTCTGCTGCATGCAATGACTGCTAACAGGGGTCTCAGATGTGCTCTTGCACACCAGGACCAGGCACAAACTTTGGTGTTTCTGCACACAGGAAGTATGAGAAAATGGTGACAGTAAATTTCCCTGTGCAGTGAGTAGAGATTATAGCAGAGGAGTCCGTGGATCCATCAGGCAAAATGATGGACCACTGAAGTCTTTGACCATCTTGGTTTGCTGTTGCTGTTCCAAAGTGACAGAACATTGAATTGCATGATGTCTCTGGCTACTTTGTTACTAAAAGTTTGGAGACTTATAAGTCTTTGCAGGAAGTGCAAAGTTTATTTTCAATGCTGGTATAATTTTCTCCCTTGTTCCTTAAGTAAAAATAATAATAATAACAGCAACAAGGAGAAGATAATAAGAATTCCCTACACATTTCTGTTCAGTTTGGGCTTTACTTCTGGTATGGCTGAGTAGAGTCATGGGGTTTGCTTTCTCCCAAAGCCACATCTAAATGCCTTTAAAGTAGAGCAGTTGCAAGAGAATCATTACTTTATTCTGACAAAGAAAGCATATTTAGTATGTTTGAAGTTTCAATTGTTTACTAAAATAAACAGAGTGTGAAAATACTCAGGGCTTGGAATAGCAAACTTATCAAGGAGGGCTGCCCACTGCCCCCAGCTGCACACAGAGCACACCCCTGGACAGCATTCCTGCACTTATGAGAACACTGCAGACCAAATTCCAGTCCAAATAAAGCCACAGAACAGATAAGCAATTCCACCTCAACACACACAGATGCTATGCAAAAAAGTGTCCCCATATCAAGACCTAGATAATAAACCAAGGAATGCAGCCGAGTGCATCTTACTTGATTAACAGTATGTAACAGACTGCCTTAGTGAATTCTTTAGGAGAAGCAAAACATACAATGAAATAAAACTCATTATTAAAAAGCAACCCCCTCCCTCTGAAAATAGATGTCAAACTCTGACTAGATAAATGTGGTATTTCAGGTGGAAAGTGGAATAGACTTAATATGGAGTAATATGAACAGTTGGTCCTGGAAAAGCTTATAAACTGTAAATATTGCTCACTGCTGATGCTAACAGAATGATGAATGTATCAAAATATTAGAATCAAAAGACTGCTGGAATAGATTTGCAATGTTGTGGAAAGTGTGAAGGGAGGTAGCTGTCCTTCCCATGGCTTTATATTAATCTCTGACTACTGGCTGATAGCAGGGGCCACAAGCACTATAATTAGATTTTGGAAATGTATATAGAGAGGAGGAAATGGAATAATTAAGGTAAGCTATCAGATGCCTGTCCTCATCCTTTTTAAACAAGCCAGAAATATACCCTGCACTAGTTCAGCATGCAACCTTCAAGGGGAAAGGTGTCAGACACTGTAATTGGTAGAACTTGAAAACTGCTGTACTGGTGTTCCTTTTTTAAGGAAACCTATTTTCCACACCAGAATTGATCCGGAGAGGTTGTTATCTCATAATGCACACCTAGAGAGGTACTGTGAGGCCTGAGGGCAGGGAATAGCCGGGCACTTCACAGCCTCAATGCTGTGCCCTCTCTGAGGGAACTCACTGCCGAGGCACAGGCTACATGGTAAAATACATGTATATGTATGTGGAGATTTTAAGGTTTCCTTTAAAACATATGCGTGAGGCAGTAAAAATGTGCTAATGGCATGGCATCTGGTGGAGTCTGACAGCCAAACCAGGTAAGCATTTGCTTCTCTGTCTGAGGGTCCTGGTAGGTGGGAGAGCCTCTGCCCTTCCATTCACATGGCACCTCTGAAGGGCACATTGGCTTTTATTTAATTATCCTGCCCTCCTTAACCAACAGAGAACAGCCAGGGAACCTCAACAAACCCAAAAAAGAATATTTTTGGTGTGGAAAATTATTTGACATTATTCTTAAATATTTAAAGGACACTGTCTGCTGGTTTGGAAATCCAGTGAATAATTTAATATTGTTTGACAGAATCTCTTTGGGTCAATTATTCAGTAAGTGGATTAATACATTCTGACTAAAACAAAGCACACTGCATTTTGGCGGGCATATCTCATTACATCACATATTCCATGTCACATTGCATTGCAAGGATGCCAGCATAATCAAACGGGACAACTTGAATTAGACAATAGAATCAGCATAATTTCCAAATATCTTTTAAAAGCTTCCCATTCCTGACTGTTTCTCTACCTGGTCTGTCTATATTTATCTGTTGGAAAAGGAAAATAACCATAGTAAGATACCTGATCATCTTATTTAAAAAAAACCTTGTTGGAAACTGCCAGCAACTCTTGACCTCATTATAACCCTAAGCATCTTATCTATACCAAACACTTTAATTTTAGAATAGCATCTTTGAAGCCCTAGGGGAAGAGAAAGAGCATCTCTTGCTGCTTGACAGCAATTCTCTTACACTGACATGGTCCAAAACTGATATTCTTATCACATCATTCTGAGGAAAGCAGCTGTAATATAGGATCTCAAGGGCAGTGGGGATACAATAGAAGTTAAAAAAAGAAGGATCCTTGGGATTTCGAGAGATATGTAGAACACTTCAGAGACAACAGCTGTCTCACACCAGGAGGGTTTTATAGATAAAGCTGGAATAGAGGGTCCTGCATATATTTCAAATCACCAACAGGCACACCTCTCTTTGCTGTCCTTCTACTTTCCATTCTTCCCAAACATGCTCTGAAGAAAGAGATGGGACTTCATTTCCAAAATTCCATAGTACTAGGTGGGGGCGAAGGTCATTTTACTAAAGTTAATTAAAATTTAAAATTTCTGTTTTGTGGGGAATTCTCAGATTCTTTAATATTCCTTCAAGTAGAATAGGGAAAAAATTAATAATCTCATAACTTTACTGTGAAAGAGAATATTCCAAAAGCAATTTATAGTTATGCATTTTTTATAATTGGAGTATGAATATTGCAACATGACATAAAACTCAAAACCACGCTGTAGAGGACAAATACTCAATTTTGTGCAAGTGATCTAACATGATATTTACTTCATTAAAGTGAGATATTTGTGAAAAGGCTTCCATTTCCTGCAGTCAGCATGTTCTGACCATATCCCTTTACCAGCTCAAAATTGTAAGGACAGATACGCAAAAATGCATCTGAAGGTCTGAGTAAAATCAGAATAAAAATCATTACAAAAATAAAAGGTACATGTTCCTCTGTTCTTGCAGCTCCATTCAGTAAAATCTACTACACAAAACAGCTAGGATGGCATCTGGCCTTGCCCAGCATCTTCTTTAGCAGAGCAAAGAGCATGTCTAGGGAAAAAAGATGAGTTTTCTTCTAAACACTTCCTAAGGGTGACCCAACAGGAATTTTTCTTACTATATGTGTGAATGGGAGCAGGGATGAGGTCAAGGTAAAGCCCCAGAGAAGCTTGTAAGAAGAAGCTTGTAGTTGTGAGGAATCACTGGATGTTTAATTTGGACCACCACTAAAAAGTCCCCACATTCATGGGCACCTTTGCCAGACTACCTGAACAATTTCCTCCACAATGCTGTATGGGAACTTGCCTTCTTCAGGTCTCCAGCATGAGGCCTGCAGTTCTTCCCACAGTCTCACTGCCTAAAACTGCTAAGGACACAAGCAAATTGGCCTTCTCACACTCTTTGAGATCAGAAAAAAAAAGAGGGTCAAATGCAATCCAAGAGAAAAAAGAACAAAACCACAAACTGATCTTTGAAGCCCAAACAAGCTGGAATGGGAAAATGGCCAGGCTTTTAGACTAGTAAAATTTTGTTACCCTTTTCTTTGTGTTTTATGTTAGGGGTCACAGTACAGCCCATGGTGATGTTTTATGCTGGCCATTTTGAATATCCAAAGTCATTTTCCCCATTCTGCTAACTGGAAAATGGAGGCAAAGGAAAAGTTGTTGATGGAAGAGCTTAGAGGTTAGCAGCATGAACCTAATCAGAACTAGTAGCTTCAGCTGTTAGCAAGGTTTGAGGTTGGACTGTCTGACATGGAGCCCTTGGATCTGCACTGACAGATCACAAACAATCTTCCACATTCCAGACCCCCCCCAAGGAGTTCTTTTGCAGCAAGGTAAGTAGTAGCAAGCACCGACGAAAAGGTACAGCCCGAGTTCTCCTTCAGACTGTTCACTAATAAACATTAATATTGAAAACCCTGTAACCAGCTAAAAATGCACAACATCAAGGCCTCCTGTCCTTGACTTTTATGCACATAACTTCACTCCGAGTCAGACTCATTAAGCCTAGCTGAATAATTCTAATTCTCAAGTGTTTGGAGGGTTGAGAATTGAATAAACATAGCAGAAAGCTCACGGATCCTCCTTACATTTTTAAAACATGTACTTCCAAAGAGATGTTACAAGAAATATTTTAAGGATAATAGTTCAATAGGCTGAGATGAGAAAACACACGACCATAAACCTCTGGCTTTTGTTGTGCAGCCATCTTTCCTGATGCATCAGGGGTATCAAAGTAAGGGGAAATGCAGCTGAACTAGTTTCTAAATTTTCTAAATTCCATCATGTCACACTGAAAGGAGACAGAAATTCATTACACAGAGGGTTAAAATATACATGCATGCATTTACGCACACACACACACATTTATATATACCTTGAAAGGCTCCTGTAGGCAGAGGTAGGAGGTCCTGTGTGGTCCCCCTGGCTCATGGAAGAACAGAAGTTGGGGAGCTGGGGGCAGGTAAGGGAGATGGGACTAGTGGCTGGGGGAGCCCAGCGGGCTTGTTCTGCACTACTGTCCAGGGGCGTTTTCAGCAGAGTAGGGAGTAAAAGGCATTATTACTTGCAGCAAAAGAAAGCCTGAGATAAAATGGTCTGGGCTCTGCCCCAAGATGAATGCTTCGACATGGAAAGAAAGGCATAAACAATACAAAAAAAAAAGATCTATGCAGAAATGTTTTAAGAGTTTTTGAGAACTTCATAGGTACTGATTTATTTTAGAAACACAGACATTCTACAATCATTTCACACAGGCAGAAGAGTCTTTTTGCAAGGACAGAACCAGAAGGAGAAAGAAGAAGCAGAATCAAAAATGAAAGTGGTAAGGTTAGATGCCCAGATCAAGCTGTACAAATGCCAGCAGTGGTGAATAGCATTACTTTTAAAAATGTGCTTTTTAGGATTTATAACTAGTAAAATGTCTGAAAGCCTGTGCTGGAAGGCACAGAGATGAGCCCAACTGTTTGTCTTTCAGTGATGCAGAGCTAACAGTGAATATGTCCTGCCTTGTGGATAGCACTAAGAAATGGCCTCCCCAATAACTTGAGCTTCATACTCTTATCTTCTGTTTCAACTACAGAACATCAATTAGAAAGAATTCCAGTCCTGACAAATGATATATCACTTCCACAGAAAATAAGTAGGATCTGTTTTTTCTGTAATAGACCTGATTTTTTTCTTTTTATCATAAAATTTTCCTATTAAAGAAGTGAATATTTTATATATAGCTGAATATTTTCTATATTCCTGATTCAAGAAAGTATTTGAGTGCTTTCTCTAATAAGGAGGGGATTTGAAGAACACATCGAATTGTTATTTATAAATAGGGATCTCATTTTTGAACAAGATTACGTGATGACCAAAACTCTTTGTATGGATGGTGTTTAACCCACCATCATCTGCTGAGATCAGGAGATCACTTGCATTTTTCATGGGTGCACAAGCAGAACTGGAGCTCCAGGCCTACTGAAAACAAAACAAATGCTGCTCTATTTGCAAGTAAGGTTACACAGGAAAAAGCATTAGGAAGAAACATTAAAAAAAAATATCTAGGAAAGGTCAAAGAAAGAGTCATGGCTTATCTGACACCTATAGCTTTATGTTTTTCTCTAGTTAGAGGGGAAAGAGGGTTACATGAACAGCATGAACAAGGGTACACTCCCAGAGGGAGGAAATGTGGCATTTGACAGGTGCAAGAAGCCCATAAATTATGTGATATATGCAACAGAAAGGCCATCTATTTCCATGAAAATTTTCAAGTTTCAATCTGTAGAAGATCAGGAAGAGATACTTAAGATAGAAGTTAAAGATGGAGATGCTTGGGGTTTTGTTTGCTTTTTTTTTTAAGGAGGATAAGAGGAGAGAGGTTAACAGTAAGAAAAGTTGTAACTATAGATGAAAATTTGCATTCCAGTGCTGTAAAAGTGTGGAGGGACATTCTGGCTTTGTGTTAATCATGTAAATAAGGTCAGGGTTGAATTCTGCTCTTACAACCAGAAATGTTTATAATATAATATCACACATGTTCTGTACACTGTGGGCTGTCTAGTCTACTGGAATTTGGCTAAAAAGACCAACTTTGCCATTTGTCTCTAAATTTTATCATGTCTTGCACAGGGGAAGAATAAATACCCATCAGCCTGCGAATGTACGAAACTGACAGCAACAGCAACATGAAGCTCAAACATACGATGCATAGGTGTCCAACAGCCAGTGTAGCTGAGCACAGTGTTAAGGAGCCCTGGACAGGCTGGAGGCTGACCTGTGTTCACTCTTGCTCTTGGTTTGAATCTGTTTTCTACTTGTGCTTCTCTGTTCAAGTGAAGGCTTGTGATGGTATAAACAGAAATACTTCATTATCTCTTTTGCTGTAGGCACGTGTGGCTGAGTGCAACTGTATTCCCATTAAGTCATGTGCATTAACTGTGTCCTACTAGCAGGGAACTAGGAAACTAATACACAGTCTGCAAATTGTTTTATTTCTCCCCTCCCATCCTCCCTTAGTAGGAATGGATTAAGAGTGTTAACTGTTTGCTTTTTCCCTTCTAAAAGGGGGAGGAAATGGCAGTTTGAAGCTGAGAGTAAGACTTCCCCATAATATTAAACAGTGGACTGTCCCTGATGTGAAAGGAGCTACACTAATTTACATCCACAAAAAATATGGCTCCCTAGCATACTAAGTATCCTGTGCTAGTGCTGTACCAGGTACTCAGCTGAGGTATACAGATGTCCAGTGCTCACAGTACTGTGGGGAAATGGCTGTTAAAAAAAAAATAAAATAGAATCAGGCATAATAAAGCCTGTGACTCTCATAGTGAAGACAAAACTTACATTCCCATCAATGTCAACAGGATCAGAATATGGTCCTCAGACAATATTTCATATTGTTACATCTTTTCATGACTCAAACAAAATTTCACTCTTGGACAACAGCCCTGGTTTATGGTAGGAAATAAGTGCTCTGTCACACCCTGATAATTAGTACATCACAGGCGGAATGTAAAACCAGGTAGTAAAATGGCACTAAATTTCTGGTGGAACTTTAAGCTACATATAAACAAACCATAAACAAGAAGATATAGACAAGACATGGCTGTACTCCTTCCTTTCAGAGAGGCTGATAATAGAAAGGTCAATGCCTCGGGATAAAACAAAATACTGAAGATGAGCTCCTGCTGGAAAGCAGGTACAATGCCATTGCCCTGCTTCATATTAACAGGGTAAAAATCTCAGCATAAGCAGCTCTAGCCATATGCCTTTCTTAGTATATAAGGAACTTGTTAAACACATTGGGAGTTGAAGGGATCTCAGTGAGACAACTACCACTGAACACATGTGATGGAGATGGAGAAGGAAGAGTCTGCTGCGAAATGCGCCTTTTTTTTTTTCCAGAGGTTATCATTTTGGTGTTCTGTAAAGATAAATGTAATTTCTTAAGAACCGTTCTGAGAAGGGGAAGGAGAAAAGGGAGGATATATAGCAATAACAACACTGTACAGGTAAAAATGCAGACCCTAGGCAACAATGAAGAAATAGAGACCAGGTTTCCAGCTGCAGCACTTCACATCCGTGAATCATCTAGAAAAAAACCCCAAAACTTTCAAAAAGTAAATTGAAAAACAATTTAAGGACTTCAGAAGAAACATTAAACCAAATTTGCGCTCATATATTCAGTCTTTTAAAAGACTTTTTAAAAAACTGTCATGGAAATTAATTACACAGTCTCACTCTCATGGCTAAGCTTTGCAAATGAAGATATGGGAAGGGCTTTACCCAAGTTTGCTACAAGCATGCTGATGGCTCAAAAAGCCAATGCAGGATAAACAAGTCCGGGTACAAAAGGAACAGCTGAAAGTCTCCTTGGGTGATATTGACGAGACGTGGTTCTTTCCGCATTTTCTTTTCTCCTCAGGACTAATTCTACGTGAGTTTTCAAAGGAGGCAGCAGCGTTATAGATAGTGTGTCTCCATGTCTCCTGATTTGAAGCCAAAGTGGACCACTGATGGTAGTCAACATGGCCAAGACTAAGGTGTTTTTTCAGGGAGTCCTTGTATCTCCTCTTGGGGGCTCCTCTATTGCAGCAGCCAGTGGCAAGTTCATCATAAAATTACTCAGTAACAAGAGATGAAACTCACTGCAAACTGCTGATTTGAGTACAGATCCTAAATGTTCAGAAGGCCAGGGAAAATCCAGATTAAATGGATGTGTGGTCTCCATCCCTTTCTGGTGAACAGGTGTCCACACCCCAAAAATAGCAGTCAATAAACCACGGAGCAAAGAGACTGACTCTCCCCTACTGAGGACACTGTTCACCCACACAGCAGCTGGAGGAAGGTTTGTTTGCTAACAGGGCCCAGGAGAAAGTTTACAGCAAAAGTACAACAGGAACAACACACCAGATTGCACTTGGGTATACACAGTTTAAGTGCCACGCTGCATTCCCCCAGTGGTAGGTCCAATTCAGAAGTTATTGCTAATATTAACTTTTAAACCAAGTTTCCTAAGGAAATGAGGCTTAGGCAATCATTTTGTTTGGCTGATTTCCCTAAAAATTTTGAGCCTACTGATATCAGCCAAGTGGAATAGAGGACCAGACAATTATGTTGCTGTAAGTTTTACTGAAACAGATGTCTGAAGAGGGGAAAGGAAAAGCAACTAAAATTTATTCCCTGCAAAAGGAAAGGCTGCAGCATGAGATCACCATTTAGTTACCAGAGGATCTACACAGAAAAGATCCTCATTTAGATGGAAAAGCTCTTCTGTAGATGGTTATGACACCAAAAGTTCAGTGGGCACTGGCACTTTCAGAGACACCAGAGTCAGTTGGATGCAGGTGCAAACCTGCAGAAGACCTGGCTGCATTAGTTCTAAAGCCTGCAGAATCACTTGTGCCCCATCTAAGCACATGTTCATGCTGACTCACACTGGAAATTTCCCATATGGCACTACATCCTATGGCACTTCCTATTCTCAGAAACTCTCCTCACAAGAAGCCAAATGCAAAGAATTTCCTTCAGACTTCTGAGACTATCTTCCTTACTTACTGAAAGTTAGTTGACCATTTTCTTGTTTTGCAGCCCACTGTTGGCTGTCTCTTTTTATATCAGTCAATAGCTGAAACATATTATAACATTGATAGCAGCAACACCTCTGTAGCATTCCCTTTGAATTCATTATCTATTTAGTGCAGGAATTTAAATGACCCATATCTGCAACATCAACTAGATAGTGCACACCTCTGTGTATTCCCTGTGTGTGTAACCCAGTGATATGTCTACATCAGTATGTAAACCTCAAAATTAAAAAAGCAAGGAGAGCTGAGGATCTGTACTGAGTGGTGCCATAATATATCTGGTGGATTCCTGTGAGGTCACTTATACTTCGTCTCCTGAAGAGTTAAAATCCAACACGTGAGGGCAGACTTACAACACCAGTTTAGCAGCCCTCTTTTTCCAGAAAATGTATTCTCCATTTAAACAAAACAAAGCAAAACAAACAAACAAAAAAAAAAAAAAAAAAAACAAACCAAACCAAAAAACAAAAAAAAACAAAAAACAAACCCACAAAACTAAAAAAAACCAGCTCATCACCATCTTGACTAGCTCCTGTTGTCCTGCTTAAAAATACATCTCTTTGAGAAATCCAGGACATTTTTTTTTGCATTAATTGCCAGCTCATTAGTGGAATGAATGTCGCCAGTCTTTTCTCAAGTTGCTTGGAGGTGAAGAGACTCTTTCTTTCCTTTTACCAAAAACAACAACAAAACATCCCAAGAGAGAAGAAAGAAAAAAAAAAAGGAAAGGGAGCTGCTGAGAGCCAGGCTACTTATTCATCTTTGAACATTGGTTTCCATGGGAATAAGTTTGGTTCTTTGTGGAGGCTGAACAACCCCTTGCAGTCTAATGCTTCCAACATTACATTTGTGTGGTCAACTTCCCTTTGGCCTCCCCTTGTCCCCTTCCTCCTCATCCCTGCTCAGCAACAAGACTGGTGTGACAAAAATGAAGAAATCATTCAATAAATTGGCTGAATTAGGTTTGAATCAAAGCCTTCTGAAGCCATTCTACTGCCACCAGTGAAACTTGGATGAAGCCCTCACAGCATAAAGCACAGTGGCTTCCAATCAGCCTGTCAAAACAGTTACTCAGTCTTTGTCTGCCTCAATTTTTCTCTTTGAATGGTTTCTGTCTCAATTTTTACCTTTATCTTTGAGTAGTTTGTTTCTTTTACCTTCTTCAGCTCTTCATTTTTTCTTAGTTTTGACAGATCATGTAGAACATACAACTCTGGTTGTGTTAGTGTTTAAAAGTGAATAATTACCTGTAGATCATGAAGGGCACAGGTTCACCAACAACTGCAAAAAGGAGCAAATACGGAAAAGTAGATTTGGGATGAAACCTAACTTAAATAGCATTTTTCCTACATTAAACTCTTCAGAAGTTCATCTGCTTTATTCTGCTTTAAACCAAGGAGGTTAACAAAAGTAACATGGCATTCCTGTGAAAGAGAGAATTACACGAAGACTGGGTGATCTCAGTCAGGATGCAGCAGATGTTACAGAAAAAACTCATGGACTGTGTATTCTGTTTGTTATGATTACAATAATTTCCTAGTCTTCTTGTAATCTATTTTGACATACCTTTTTATTTCTTTTTTAAAAGAAACTGTTTATAAATACAGAGGCTGCCATGCAATACATTTTCATACATTAATCCTCATCATTTTGCTGTTACGATTTTTTTCTATTAAAGGAATAAAGCAAAGGCATGCTATCGTAAATCACTAATAAAATATTTAGCACTTCCTATTGCTCCACTTTCAAAACTTCTCCTTCTTAAAAGCTTCTAGAGTCCAAAGATTTTTTTAAAAAATTAACAAAATAAAAATATATTAGAAATTCATGAAGGCCATTTATAGGCAGGCTGTCAGGATTACAGGATTTTTCTTTTGTAAGGATACTTTTTTCTCTATAGAAGATTTTGTATTTTCAGATTTTGAAATATATTTTCTTTCCAAGACAGAGACTCTGATCGTTTTTCAATTTTTAAAGTAAGATTAGGTCTAATTGCCTAATTTACTTTACCTATCCCTTAGAAAACTTAGCTGGAACAGCAGCATTTTATACAGTAAATTGGGATGAAAGAAGCTATTGAAGCACAGAAAAATGGATCAATCATTTGATTGTCAATTCACACATCACTGAATGACAGGTAGAGCCATTTTAGTCTTATCATTCCTATAAGAATGTTAGCAATTCAGGCCAATGAAGATCCATTGTGATAATGGAAGTAATAAAGAAAACTGGAGCTTAGACCATGTGCTAGCATTCATGGCAGTACATCTTCTCCCCTAATTCACGATAAGATTAAATGCAAAGGTTATAAGAAACATATGAGCAATAAAGCTACCGTAAGAACTACCTTCTATGGATCCAGGTTTCAGTGGTACAACTGTGTTTCTCCCTTTCCCTCTCGTTTCAACTTAGCTGAGGCTTTCTCCCATCTTCCCACTGCATTTCAGTTTAGGGTGGGAACAAAGCAACTGTGTGAGATGTGTTTTCTTAACAGATTATAGATATGTGCTTCAGGAAATCACACACACCAGATTCCCCCAAAAAAGGGGAAACACAAAACTAACATTCAGAATTTGCCAGGTCTTACCTAAACCATTTCAGACACCCAGTAAAAAAGTGGGAGTTCACAACATGACAGAATCTAACTATCAAACGTCACACTTTAGCCCAAACTGAGTGAGTTTAAACAAAACATGAAAGAGTAATCCAACTTCTTGCTCTGAAGTCTTCCTGGCATGGAAATGTTTGTTGATACGTATCCTTTACAGCAAGGAAAAGATCAAGTTTTCATCAAATTGACCTTCTAAGACAAGAGGGATTGACATATTTGAGATATTCTATCAGAAATAACAAAAAGTGCAGAGGTTACCCGGAAATTTGAAAGGCAATTCACACTTCTGTTATGCCTTGGCATTCAACACATAACAATCCAAGCCTGAGAAGCATGAACATTTTATAGAGAGACATCAACCCACTAGTTTCAATTCAGCATGGACTCAGTGGAAGATTAGTCCAGTATGGGAAAGCTATAAAAGCTAAAGCAAACCCAGGACCTTCAGAACATGGATTTTCATGGGAAGCCATCATTGAAGTCTGACACAAAGATGGGAGTCTAGTGGAGAACACTTATTGATTTTTGGGGGGAGCTATTAAATTACCTGGAAAACATGTATAAAGCAAAGATCAGGTCTCTAGTGAAGCAAAACTATTTTGGTAAGTTTCACTTGCTTTCCAGACATTTTCAATGATAAAAAAAGAGGCACTCAGAACAGCTGGAGCCATAAGACAACATGTACCTCTGCCCTGCTTCAAACACGGCCGCTCATCTACCCCACACAGAAGTTCCTTCAGAAGATCTTGTGGGGATGGGAACCTCTGCTGAGGAGGGTTACAAGGAGGTGGAGCTGTAACCTCCTAAAACAACCTATATGCAAGAAGGAGCAGGTGAGTATCCCTGGTTTTAGACACAGGCTCCCTTTCCAAAAGGAGCGAAGATGAATAGGATGTGGTGATACTTATTCTTCGGCTGCCTACTTTGCAGTGCAAGGCCTGGAGTGCTCGCCTGGAAGGGTAGACCTCCATGCAGCTCCCTATTCTGTTGTATTGGACACAAACCACCAGAGAAAAAAATACATGATTATGCCTTTACTTCTAAAGCTTTGTGATCAGGGCATTTACCTGGAAGATTGAATACCTAGGGTCTAGTCCATGGCTGAATGACAACTCAGGGTAAACCCTGTCACTGTTTCATCATGGCAGAAGGGCCCTTTTGCAGTGAATAAATAGGACTACCCATCAATGAGCTTGTTAAACCTTATTTTTTTCTGGTTTTATAAATAATTCCAGTTCCTAATGGGTCATGTAGAAATTGAAATTGGGAAGGACAGAATCTCACACTCTTCTTATGAAAGGACAAATGCTATCTCCAAAGAGGCAAAATACAGAAGAAATTCTGTAATTGGAAGCTTCTACTGCCTGTGCAAATTTATATTGCAGAGGAAAAGATTTGGATTCTCTGCAAGTTAGAGTTAAAATTTTAATACCTAGGGTTTTTACTTTGATGATAGTGTCTTGATTCATCATATTTTCTCTCTGCAAATACCTTGTAAGCTAGACATTTCTGCAAGCCTGTCAACTTTCTCAAATAAATCTTCTTTTTTTTTAATCTTACTGATTTGTTTTCCGGAAGTATTTTCCTTTCTTTCTAATGTTTTATTTATCTAACAGTGTTCACATTTTTATCCCTAGAAACCTTTTCATTTGCTTTTTTTTGCTGTTTATTTGATTTTTTCCTATTGTGTTTTTCTGCAGAAAAACAACTTGCATTTCAATAGCAATACTTTATACAGCTGAACATCCCAAAGTACTTTACATTTAATTACACTCATAGCAAAGTGACTGTAAGACAAATGTGGCCTTTGGGATCTCCAGAAAGAAGAAAGAAGGCAAGCCTTTCACGATCAGACCATCGTGCACCCACATGTGACACTTGTCTTGCAAATGAGCACCACTGCAAATTTTGTATGTGATGCACAAGAGAGAGCTGTAAGGAAATGAAAACAAGAAAGGGAAAACAAAAAAGATCCTCCTTGTTTTCCTGAATTAAGAAAAGGTATCAGGCAGCTTCTGGAATTCAGTGTATCCTAACTCACGTGAAGAAATGTAGAGTATTTCTTTTCACCCAGAGCAATACAGAAAAAGACATGTAATAAAAAGCATGCATAGATACCTTGTATTTATTTTGTTCAATTTATAACATGCGCTGTTTTATTTCTTTCTTCATCCTTTTGTATATGTTACTTTATTCTGTGGCGGAATATTTTGCTGCTCACTAAATGATGAACAAGGGAACAATCCATAAAATGTTTGCCGCATAACAAAAAAAAAAGATATTTAGAAATCAAATTGCAGTTTTCATAATAAAATTGTCTCATTTTAGCCTCATATCTCATACTTAATGAACAAAACTAATGAACAAAGTAACTAAGATGCAGAATCTTTTATGACTGCTGCAGAAATTTGAAATGATCTTGAAGTCAGTAAGAGATAGTTTCGGTCATACGATATTTTCAGCAATCAGTTGTTCAATAATTAAAAAAAATTATTTTAATTTTTCATCCAGGGACATTCAACAGTCTAGCACATGTCAGCCAATTTATATTACGTGTGTAATGTAACAGCTTTCATATCTTTGATCAGGTTTTCTTTACAGCTGTTTTTTTAAATAACTGAACAAGAGAAAAATTTAATCTGAAACTGTTTAATAAATATGGGTAATATTAATGTATTTGTCACAGACTGATATTGTGGGATTATCATTCTCATTTCACAGATAAGAAAGCCCTGGCTAAGTGGGCTGGTTAATTTATTTGGACAAATGGATATAGAAATTCTACAGTTATGCCTAGAATAAATCCCAATCCAGAGCTTTATGCATCACATTACTGTTTCTCAATGGTGAATTGCAGATGTTCTTGAAATGCATAATATTGAAATTGTTACATCAGACTAAATGAAATAAAATCTAGTTTCTCCATTCCATTGTGTTTAAAGGTCACATATTTGCTAGTAGCTGTTCAAAACATGCATTCACACCAAAAACTTGTAGCTACTGCTAACATCCTTAGCCATGGGTTTTGGTTTGGTTTTCATTCTGACTTTTAAATAAAACCAAGGAGGCAAGATCACAAAATTGCTTTTCCTGAGACTGAATGTAACTATATTGAACAGAACAACAAAACATTGCATTAGGACCTATCGTTACTTTCCAAATATTTTGGCCTATTGGAGAAGGCCGAGAAACACAAGCTCCTTTCACAGAAGCTCTAGACTGAAAATGAACCCAAAATATCCAACCCACAATATCCCAGAGCTACACCACAGTTGTACTGACATACAATAACCCCAAGCCACCACACGCAGTGGGGCACAGTCCTGTGCAGCACTTCCTTGGGTGCAATTCTGCATATGTGCTGTGGACTGTCTGTTGCACACAGCCTGGGGGCTGGCTCCACAAGACCTGCAGCATTGCAACACATGGTGCTGTGGCACCTGCCACCAACAAGTCCACATCATCCTCCATCTACTTTCTGTGTGTTATCTTGAGATAGCAGAGGTAATGCCACCTGTGATGGTATGTATGTGTGGTCCATGTACCATGGAACCCCACTTGTGTTGGATGTTGACCATGAAGAGTTTCTATGTATTTCTAAACTTAGCTCCATGTCTCAACACTTCTTACAAATGTGTTCTGAGCCTCTGAAAGCTAAGCAAACAAAGAGAGCAGGCAAAGTGTTACAAAGCAATAAAGGCTATTTTCAAGCTACAAAGCAACAATAAAATGGATTTTTTAGTTCATAGCTGATCTGAATTCTGCTGACTATTTTTAGTATCATTCTCTGTTGTTGTTGGGCTTTTTCTAATATGACAATCTTTTCACTCACAATCCATTCCCAAGCCCAGTATGCGATGCCATATGCAACAGCTTTGCAGATGGCTTTTGCTATAGTTGATGTCTTCCACCCCTACAGCAACCTCCAAACATTGTACTAAGATAGTGAGTAAAAAATGGGTTTACAAGCATAGGAGAGTACAGTTACTCTATATCCCTCCTTAAAGTTACAGTTACAGTTACAGTTTTGACACAAAATATTGTCTGAGAAATCACGCTTCATAGAATAGCAGAGTTCTAAATACAGCTCACAGCATAACACAAAGGCAGGTGTAAGCCAAGACCATCACAAGTGGTGGGTCCTATGAAAGTCTCTGGCTCCTCTTGGTGAGTGGAAACCTGAACAAATTTACACTGAGCAAGATGAAGAAGTGGGACTCTGCTTTCAATAATCTGCTTTCAATTTTAAAGCTGAACTTGGGCATACTTTTGCATTCATTGTGACCATTTCTCAAGGCTATTTTCCATCTTAGGGCACTTCTACACCGAAACTAAGCCAATCCTGTATTCATATCTTCTAACTACAAATTTCCACAGTGCTGAGAGTTCCATAGCCCAAAGTCAATACTGTAGAGCCTGGACCAAAGAGCAGGGGGCAGCAGCTGGGGGCCATCTCTCTGAGCAATAGAGGCCAATTACAAATCTGTAACTCGCAACAATAATCGGTCAATGGCTAAATGGACATTTACCAGGTACTTGGGTCTCACCGTCCCAATGAAGAAACATTCTTCCTTTTCCCTTCCATCTTTCTCTGCAGCACCTCTCTGCCTGTTTCATGTAAGTAGACCCCTCTTCTGACCTAAGGCCCATAGATTCAAATTTGGCATTTGCAGATTTTGATTAGTTTGACCCCACTGTTTCATATTCTGATAACTGTAATTCCTTCCTTTCTTTCAACATAAACTATAATTTCTGCTTCATTTCATGTCTAGTTTACAGCTGTTCTTTCCTTCTTGCTCTTTTTCCTGTCTACTCTCCAGTGACGAGTCATACCTGTACATTTGCCCTCCATGTACAAACACTATTCAAAAGGCATAATCCAATTCCTTTTATCCCTAGGGGTTTTTTTCTGATCAAGGCAGAAAGCCAAAATATTACATTTGACAGGCAGAACAATATTTTACTAAGCTTTTACTTATATACTGGAAGTCAATGCAGCACAAAAATTGCTTTGCTAAATGAATGCAAGGCCAAGTTTTCCTGGCTTATTCTAGTATAAGAAAGCTGAAATGAAAAGAACAAAGATTATATATTCCAGATCATTGCAGCTACCCTCTTATCATTATTATTGCCTCCATTTTCTCCTGCATTTTAGAGTATATTCTAAATGGAATATTAATATTAATTTCTTTCTTCTTCATGAGAGTTCAGATAATTTAGGATAATTAAGGGAGAGGGATAGAAGACTCCATTGTGGGGTTATAAATCTCCACGGAATGTGTTAGTTTTGCATTTTAGTTCTGCTGAAAAATGTAAATGCTTCAATTAGTGTAAAAATCAGAGGCTGCCTCACTCATTAACCATGAGGCCTCTAACCTCTCACCTTGCACATATCTGAATCAGAGAATTCTGAAATGGGAAAGTTGGCCCATTTTCCTACATACAGAAATTACTCTAAAAAAACCTAAATATCTCCCCCAGCCTCCCTCCCTCCCTTAAAGAGCTAATTAGTTTCCAGAAAAGGCTTATCTAGAAAGTTGGTATCCCGTTTCATGTGATGGGGAAGCTGGTATCTTTGTGGATAAGCACTACAGCAGACTTGAAGTGAAGGTAACAGGACTGGGCATCTGCAGTACTGGGATGAATCTCCTCAATCTAAATATTCCATGTTTCATAACAAATCTGTCAATAAGGGTTGTGAGGGCAGTTTCGCTGCTGTGCTGTGCTGTCCTACAGCTAACACAGCCTGAAACCTCCTAAAGGCTGATTGAAATCGATTCATACGCAGGTGGAATGCTACAGATCTCTTTTCTCGGCCTTTATAAAAAGAGATTTAGTGGGAGACTTTTTATTTATTGAGAGATTTGTATTATACCAAGTTCAATATTCCTCCAGTCCACAGTTACCCAGAAAGATACACTTAAACAAATGCATGATGTATTCAGCGTGTATGGGACCAAATAAATCAGGAGGAAAGAATATAGCTACTACCACACATATCCATTCTGCACACATTTATTTCTAAGCTACAGGCTGGGAGGCAAGGAGAAAAGTACTGCCTGGACTGATGATTACATTTCCTCAGTGAATAAAGCCTACATGTGCAAAACAGTAATGCAAAATTACCTACTCCCTTTGTATAAAGTTCATCTGCAATGATTTAATTAATGCAATGATTAGCCTTCTGCTACCATTTTTGACCTGAGGTTTTTCTGCTGATTTTCCTAGGTGATCCTAGGTATGGCACAAGTAATCTCACAGTATCAATGGACTTTGGTATATTTTCAAGACCATCAGCCCTGCTCACAACTTCTAATCCTTAATTTCTGTCATGCATTATTCAGGTCAAATTTTATGAGGTTTGAATCAGTTTTTAATATATGAACAATTTCAGACAGGGGGTCCAGTTGACCTAATGCCTTCAAGATGTTGACCTAGTTTGCATTAGGAAGCTGAGTTTGCATGAACAAATTAATATAGAGAAAGGTCATATGATCTCTTGCCATACCATGCAACCAAAATATTGCTTGATCACTCTTCAAATCCACTGTAAGTACTGCTACCAAAATTGCCTTCCTGGTCCATAATTTCCTCTCCTACACTTTTTCTTGATACTGCCTGCAGTCACTCTGTCATATCTAAATGACCTCAGCTCTGTTCCTCCAGTGATATTAGCCTCAGTCACTTCATCTCCACACTACTTTCTTTCCTGATCTGTGATAAATTCTGTAACAGTTGAGTACTTCAAAATATTTTCTTAAACCTCTTCTACCATTTTGCCTTCAAATCAACCCTATTGACACCAATACAAGTACCCGAGCTGTCTCCTTATTACCATAAATTCTTTTTGTCTTGCTTTGTGTCATGATAGTAAAGCTTAGGTAGGTTTTGGTTCTAAATTTCACAGGAAAAGCACTGTTTGAGAGCAGCAACTCCAACATACCTAGATCAAATATCACTCTGGAGCAGCAAAGATCAAAAATCCAGCAACTGGGCTAAACTTTAAAAAATGGAAGTATGTGAAAATGAGGAAACATTTTTAAAAAGTCTAAAAGAAGTATCTGTGGGAATTAAATCCTTGTGGACAGCACAAGAACTACCAAAGAACAAAGCTTCAGTACACACTCTGTTAGGAAAAAACTTGAGAAACAATAAAATGAAGCAGGTGTGATAGAGCAGTGAGCTAAAGATTTGAGAAGTAAAAGAGTTTATTAGAATTGAGAAGGCATCATTCAAAAAGCAGAAGCTGTATCCAAATGAAGAAAATAAAAAGGATCATAAACTCTAGGAAATTAAATGCAAAAATATAATTAGGCAGGGAAAAAAAAAAAAGTTTGAGGAACAGTTGGCTGGAGCAATCAAAAGTAATGCTAAATTCCTCTTCCAGCACATCAGAGCAAAAAGCCTGCCAGGAAGTCTGTGGAGCCCACTGACAGGTTGAATACTCAGGGAGAGCAAGGCTGTTGCAGAAAAGCAGAATGAATATTTGCATCATTGTGGCTTTCCAGTACCTGAAGGGAGCCTACAAGAAAGATGGAGACTATTTACAAGAGCATGTAATGACAGCATAAGGAGGAATGGCTTCAAATTGAGAGTAAGTTTAGATTGGATATTATAAAAAAATTCTTTACTCTGAGGGTGATAAGGCACTGGAACAGTTGCCCAGGGAAGCTGTGGATGTCCTATCCCTGGAAGTGTTCGAGGTCAGGTTAGATGAGGCTCTGAGCAACCTGGTCTAATGGAATGTGTTCCTGCCCATGGTAGGGGAGGTTGGAACTAGATGATCTCTAAGTTTCATTCCAACCCAATCATTCTATGATTCTAGGATCACTGTAGAAGAAACTGATGATATTTCCTCACCAATAGCCTTTTTGAAAGACAATGCTTCAGAGGATCCATCTGAAACATAACTGACTGTGAAGAGCCTATTGTAACATTAGCACAATGTTCATGAGTTGCCTGGACTGGATGGTATTTAGCTAAGAGTTCTGAGAAAACCCAAGGAGGTAATAGCTGAATCACTGAGAGGGGTACAAGATCTCCCTTGTTAACCTTCTAAACAGTATGAACACTGAAGTCTAGCAAATGTGATGCCAGGGAGGATCCAGAGAGCTACAGGCCTGCAAGCTAGTAACTCTAGTGCACAAATTTGTAAAGGTGACAATAAAGACCAAATATGTGTCTGAATGCAACTTACGTGGAAGAGCCAATGTCAGTTCTGTAGGGGGACACTATGCTTTGTAAAATCTGTTATAGTTGTCAGGGACAGATAAAAGGTACAAATAATTAATCATATATATTCAGCCTACCTCATGAATGGGTTGATTACACACTTAGGAATCAGTTCGTAATAGTGAGATTCACTTGGGCAAAGCACTAGCCCAATTCATGTCTTCCTGTTGCCTCTTTGCACAAATTCAAAGTCATCATAATGATATTGGTCTCAGTTTAGACCAGGAACAGTAAGGGTAGAAACAAATGCTAAGATGATCTATAAATCCATGTAAATTCTTGTATCACAAGCAATGTGCACACATTAATGATGGACCTGTGAACATGAAGAAAATTCCGGACAGAAATATAGTAAGGTACATAAGCTGAAGCTTATTTTTTCTGCAACACAAAACAGGTCTGTTAAAGGAAAACTAATTTATATTCTGGTGTGATGGTGAGAACTAGCACAGCTAGGCCTCATATGTGTGAGGCATCATAGATATTTGCCAGAAAGAGTGCTTTCTTGATGATTGAAAAACAGGTCAATGTCTGCTGGTTCATATAGTTGTATTATTTAACATAAACATAAAAAATTAAATATATTTTACATTAATTATGTTAGAAATCATATGTAATGGATTCCTCTTCTTCTTCCCTGATAATTCAGGCATACAAGCAAGATCAAAAGCTGTAGTCTGATTGAAACAAACATACAATTTTTTTCTGTTAAATTTCCTATACAATATCACTGAAGTTGAAAGACTTTTCATTGTTTCAATGGAAAACTATTTTACACCTCTTTCAAATTTCCTCAGTATCTGAGCTCCATATGAGCATAGGATTTTATTAGGATATGTCAGTTCACCATAACCACTCTACTAAAGAGAGTTTTGCCATAAGGGTTTCCAGTTTACAAAGAAAAATAAAATACCAGGTGTTAACACTGAAAAAGAAAATTGGGATAGAAAACTAAGGTTATTATGGAAGCTGAGAATAAAAGGGCCAACAGGGAATGATTTCTGAAATCACAGTTTATCAGCAGAGCAAATAAACAAAGCAGCCTGTGACCGAAGTCATCAAACTAGAAAATATTTTAGCAAAATAATAAAATGAGAGTCTCCAAATGGAGCCTGGTTACCTAACCACTGTATTCTTTCACTTTTGGCTCATGATATACAGCCAGCCTCACTGCCTTGCAGATCTGAGCTCTGGACAGGAAACCAGAGTTACTCCAGATGTCTTCAGTTTTTGGGACTGGATCGAGGTTTTGGCACAAAGCCTGTCTGTCTGGCAGCATCTCACTGGGTGAACTGTGAAGTGCTACTGGGACTTATAAGTTTTTCCCTTACCTGAAGATACAGTGGCTGACACAGCAATGTGAACCAGATTTTGCACTTAGCCCTGGGAAACTCCAGGGCAGGCATGCCTGCCTGCAGAGCTGGGAAAGGAGACACCTCTGCCTTCAACTTTCTCACTGCTGCCTGACACATTTGCAGGCAGGGAACATAATGACCCCAGAAAGATTGCTCTTCTCACTGTCCTGGTACTGGCTGCAGAGGTAAGTGGTGCAGGGACACCAGGATAGGGCAGGGACACTAGCAGGATCCACTGCTCATAAGGGCTGTAGAGGGTGTCCGGGTTTGGAAAAAATATATTCAGACGGATAAATATTCTCTGATAAAAACAGGCTGCAGTCACCCTCCGCCACCAGGTTTGAGAAAAGAAATATTTCCTTGAAGGAAAGTGAAAGGAAAAAACTATTTATTTANTTTTTTTTTCCCCTAGCATAGAGAAGACGAATATGGGATATATCATAAAGTCATCCCAAGACAGAGGGCAAGGGGTCTACTGAGAGGATGAGGAATATCTTCCACAGACATGAAGTGCAAAAGTATTGTCATTACAAATATTTAAAACAAGACTTAAATAAAGCAGTTTGTGTGAACTCTGAGCATAAGATGAACTCTTCTGAGTAGTGTAAAGTCACAGGTAAAGGGCAGCAGAAAGAGTCAAACATCAGCATGTCACAAAAAAAGCCAAACTCTGTTACAGCCCCTAGACTGTAAGCCAGCCCCACTGAAGCAAATCATGTAGATTTTAAGGGCAGCAAGAACTGCTACAACAATCATGTGGCCTGACTTCCTGTGTAACACAAGCCATAGGATTTTATCCAGCAGTTCCTGCAGCAGTAACACCTACTCTTCCCTGCTGCAGTGAGGCTTCTTACAACCCGCTTTCAAATGAACTCTCACAAGGTCTCCAAGGGGAATGGACAGATATTAGACAAAAACTTGTTTGTTTGCTTTTCCAAAAGGAGTAGCCAGGAAAGCAGTTGCTAATCACTGACGTAGGACTTCATCGAAGGTACCCAGTGGGCATGAGGCAGTCAGGCTCCAGCTGAGCGGTGAAACCAGGGCACCAGTTACACCGCGCTGCAGCAGGACTAGAGCTCTTTCCTAATTCGCTGACATTCACATTGCCTATCTCTCACCCACTGAGTATTATCATCACACAGGCTGGAGTCTGAATGTGTTTAATGCTTTCTTAGCCACAGATCATTAGTAACCAATTCCACTTTCCACTGTCTCAATTGTTTTTATACAATACAAGACTCCTTTTTCCCCTCTCTCCTCTCTCTTTTTTCTTCCTCCTTTTTCCAATTTTCTTGTGGTGAAACAGTCCTGCCTGAAAGCAGTAAGCTTCTTTCAGAACTTAAAACCCTAATGGCAGGCATTTGGAAAAGAAGCTCTGAAGGCACCATTATTCCTCACTTTGGCTCTACTGCTGCCTCACTGTCTACATGCATAATGGTGAGCTTTTTCCCACAAAAATAGCAGTGCTCAGCCACAAATCCATGTTAACTTCTCGGGTTATTTATTCCTGGAGGGAGCTAGCAAAGTGACAACTCTCAGGATATTTGAGAGGCCACCATGAATTCAGTATGCACTCAGCTAGGTATGGGAGGAATATAAATGAAGCAATAACTTAGGTAATTGTACCAGGAACAGCTATTCATGCTTTTGGGGTATTCCCCCTCTGCTTGTGATGTTCTCTCCTGTTCTACCTAAGTTTTTCTGGTTCACAGACCCTCTTTCCACAGCTCTATGTCTCAGTGTTCATACGAGGCCTGAAACAAGATTGCAGCTTGTCATTGCTTTTCCTTTTTCTGTGGGGCTGTAGTATTCAGAGCAGGAAAAATCAGAGATCGACTACCAGTGCTGTTACTTGTTACTTGTTCTCAGTGCAAATTCCAGCTACCAACTGACAGCTGTGAGAAAGTGGTCTGCATCCCTGGCAGTGGGCTGCTGAATAGGATAGGCAGCATCTCAATAAAATGCTGGAGAACTGCAAGACATCAGCACCAAGGGGGAACGTGCTACTGCCCAGGGCCTGCCAAACCAACAGTTTACCAGCAGGACATGTATTTGGAAGTCTCCACATAGAAATTGAACTTGGGAGTCAATTTGTGGATGCAACTGACAGCAGGGACCCAGAGACAAAGAAACCAAAGGGATTACCCAGATGGTGAATCCGACTTCTTCTGTTGTCCTACAGTAAGTAAAGAGAAAACGACAGAGTTCACCCATCCCTGGAAGGACAGTGCTAAGTAGTTTAGCATAGGTAAGGCTCCCAGATTGCTAGTGCCAGGCAGACACAGGACACTACCATGCCTCACTGCTGTCCGTTCGGCAAACACTTCAGGGTAAATGCAGCACCTGTTGTTCACAACAACACTCTTCCACTGGGATTGTGTGCACAGGGTAAATAAAGACATGTTGTCTCCTTCACAGCTGGTGTACCAGCCAGTGCTAGCACAGACTCATGTGGCCAGTCCATTCTGTCACCAGGGAGGAACCACCACATGTTTATCTGCTGAGTAGGGACAACCCCCCAGAGAGCACAGAAGGGGAAAAAAAAGGAGCTGAATGTCAGCACCCATCCTCATGCTTTGTGCAGAAAAATCCTCCTACAAAGCTGCAGATCCTATTGCAGTATCCTCAAACCTACAACTCAGAGCTCCTCATACCTTAAGCCCAGCAAAATCCACCAGAAAACAGGTGGTGGATCCCTGCAGTAGGGCATTAGTAGCTGTTTGACTTGCAATCCACCCCTGAATGAAAGACTTGTTCTCAGTGCAAATTCCAAAACCAAAAAAAAAAAAAAAAAAAAACCAACAAACCACTAAAAAAAAGCAATACCTCCACACACTGGCAATCAGCACGACAGCACCTGGGGAGGGTTAGGCTGTTTGGCAGCCAGGGGACATTAGAGCCAGGGGCATTGCTTAGCTCCAGCCCAGAGCACTCGGCACAGAGTTACTGTCCGTCCCTCTCTCTGCCTTTGCTATAAACAGCCATCCCTGTGTGCAGGGAGAGTGGGGTTCTTTGCAGCCTTCGCACAGCAGCCGGGTGCCGGGAGGAGGAGTGGGGCAGTCCTCTCCAGCTGTCAGAAGGATAGGGTGAGAGGCGGGCAGGAGCACAGGGAGCTGATGGAGGCACGTGGCCCAAATCCTGCCCACTGACTGGGGGTGCGATGCCAACTGCAGCCTTCAACAAGGGTCCTATTAATCCCGCCCATGTGGTGGCTTTCTCTGCCTCTGCATACTTGACTGAGGAGATCTCATGGAGAAATTTTCATCTGTGGTTTGCTAAGGGTTTCTCCCCAAAGAATCATGATTTAATTGCTGTTATTATCTTCATAAAGCTGTCCAGAGTGTTTTTCCAGTGGTTATTTAAAGCTTATCTAAAAGATATGGATAGCAGTGGAATGTCTGGTTAAAACTTCAGTCCTGGTATGCCAGTAGCACAATGTGGTAAAAATAGTAGGTCTCTTAAATCAATCATCATTTTTCTTTAATTTACTGTATTGTTGTATTTTTGGATCCATGCATAGCACACACAGAACATCATTATGAAAGAAACGCAGTTAGAAGCTATATGAACAAACAACAGTAGACTGAGTTACTGTCAGTTTTCTGTGGGGAAAAAAGATACCTTGGCAAGGAACAAAAATAACACATATAATTTTTAAAAAGACCCTCTCATGAGGAACCTTGTTATAGAACAAAACCTCTCCAAAACACATCTCTAAAACATTTTACATGTTGCTGATGAAAAAAATATTTAAAAATCTCTTGATCAGTAACAGCTGCAGTTATGGATATTATGAATGTTTGGTGGGAACAAACAACTGCACAGGTTATCATTAGGTATATAGTCTATACATAATTTTTATATCTTGATTTGCTGTAGAGAGAAAACATAAAAGAATAGAAGTGATGAAATGCATTTTAAAAAGATGGAGGAATTTTTTATTCAGTGCAAATCCCTTGTTTCATCATATCACTAGTGACTCATGCATAAAGGCATAGAAATCTACAGTAGGAGATGAGACATCTCAAAAACAAATAGTTGACTAAAGGATAGTTGTTTTCTCTTTAAATCAACTCCATTATTTTATTTAAAGAGATTATTAGGAAATAGGTTATTTTTACTATGCATTTATTCCTATGTTCCTAATTGCCTCAGGAATTGTTTCTGAAAACAAATTTTAGACAATGAATTTACAGACTGGCTATTCAAAATGCTTAGCTACTGTGAGTTGCCAATCAATTGACATTAAGAATCACATATATTATATCTACTTTGTAATTCGCTCCCTGATTTGCAAAGTCAAAAAAAGTATCTACCAGAATTTTGAATCTCTCAGGTTCACTTTGGATAAAGATGAGGGATAAAATGAGGAACTAAATGTCACTTCATGTCTTTTTATGTCCTTCCACACAATCACCAAAGCCTCTTGTCACTCAAACCATTACCTGCAGTCTCAAGCTATTCTCAAGCAGTGCATTCCTTTATAACTCATACCAAGAGAAGAGGCACATCACATTCACGGACTAGTGACTTTTACCTCTTTTTCCCCCTCACATCCTTCCCAAGCCATTTGTGTTGGGGAGCACCTGTCTGCCAAGGATGCAACCTAACTCCACACTGGCTTTTTCACTCCAAACTGAACTTGGTTTAATTACCCAAGTTCCTGTACCAGAGCTTTCAAAGAACATTGGGAGACTTCCCTCTGCCTGTCCTACACCATGTAGTACCACAGACCAACTCACTTATTCATTTGTGCAGAGCATGTACTGACCTTGATGGTCTCTCTCCTCCATCATCCAGAAATCTCCAGAAATTCTCTTTAGTAATTGGTTTTGTGATTGCTTGAATTTCTTTTAGCTCTTAAATAAGCTTGGAAAAGGAGCTCTTGAACATGAGACAAGGCCACAGAGAGCTCTTCCAAAGATGGGCAGCTCTCTGGGATATAAAACTGTCAGGAGTGAGACATGGCCCCTTTCCCTGCTTTTTTTGTGAATAAGCCAAGGAAAATCAGACTTGCTGCTATGGCTACTATCAAGAAGGAGGTGGCAGTGTATGGAGTAGCAGTCACAGTTGGTGGTTCTATTTTCAGGATCCACTGCACCATTTTCAGGTTCCACCATTTTATCTCCTATATGGCTTCTGTATTCAAGGCTTTTTGAGGCTTTTACTCTGGTTTCCTGAGCCAGCCCTACCCAGGTTAGCTTGGGCCTATTTCTTTAACATTTGGCTTTTGCTAGCCTTACTGTGAGTTGTCTCCATACCCACTTCTTTAGCAATTCAATGTTGTCTATACTTCTCTGTACCCTGCAAAAGAACTGGTGAAGGGCAACTCAGATGCCTGAGATGTTGCTGTAATATCTGGTATACAGAAGCAAGTATTACAGAAATGTTTTTTTCCCTATAGATCAGTTTCATTACCCTGCCAAATCCCTTGAAGCCAGAAAAACGCCTATGCCACAAAACCAAGAGACACTGATACTATGAGGGCATCAAATTTGGGTTTGTTAAAGTCTGTGTCTTACCCCAGAATCATTTTTCACACAAGGTCCCTCTGCTTTGTCTTTGCAATGGAGTATGCTAAGGAGGTGAAACTGGGAAGCAAGACGGGACATGAGATTAACATTACAAGAGCCCACACGTACCATCCTTTGTGAAGGATGGCACATGTACCTCACTATAAGATTAGGAAGTGACTGGAAAGTGTACTGATCCCAGACAAACCCGTGGCATCCCTTCTTGAAGAGGGATTTGGAAGTTAACAACACCATTACATGAAGAAAAGAGTTTTCTCTACCAAGAAATAGATTCCTCTTCTAGTACATTGAAACAATTAGGTAATTTCCATCTCCTTCCCTCCAAATTGAATCTCTCAATAGCTCAATTTCTGGAAGTGCCATTGTTTTCTCAGGCATGTCAAAAGTCATTTTGCTGAGCCGCCATACTCTCTGAGTACCCAAGCATCTCTAGCACCTGAGCGTTCAATGCTGCAGCTATTTCTTGAGTAGTACTTGGACATGTTTCAAGTTGACATTTTAGATTGCATAACTCCTGGCGTAGCACCACAAAGATGTCTCCTCCCATTGCATCAGAGAGTGACCCGCTGTGGCAAAGGCTATTACTTCTTTTGAGACTATCGACTCTGTGGTGCCTCATTGAATTATACAGATTCCAAGGAGAGAAGAAGTAACCGCTTCATGCTCCAGGCTCTGAACTTTTCAGGGCAACACATCTGGAGAGCCTTCATCTACATATGCAGCTCTAATGCCACATCTCCTTGGTGAACACTGTGTGCATTGAATTCTGCTAACATAGGATGACAGACAAGTAACAATAGGAGCTACGTTGACTCGGTGCTTGTCTCATCCTAAAATAAAATACTGTGTGATGGACTAGCCACAGCTGCAAGCTTACAAAGAGAAGTCTGTGGCTTCTAAGCAAAGCAGCTGAGAAGTTAAAAAAAAAAAAATCTCAGCTTCCCCCTCCCCACTCAGTTCCACACACGTTAGATCGGAGGCCAAAATCTGATTACTAAACTAGGCATACAATTCAGAGTGACCTTATTTTGGGGAGGTACTGAGCACTGGTGTTGCCCAGAGATTTACTGCTTCAAAACTGTGTTTCTTGGGGAGCACAGAGGCTCAGTTCCTCTGGAAATTGGATACACTTGAGCAGGTGCTTTAGCATTAGGATTTTTAACGGCTCAATTTAATTTGTTCTTCTGGAAACTGCTTAATTTGAGAGTAAAGACAAATGAATACTGAATAAAAATCATTAAAAAAAATCAAAGCATTGAATGTCTGGTTTCCGTTGCATTAACCACACTGACTACCGCTGAGAGGGTGGGAGTGGCAGGCTGTGCAGTGGCAGAACCACTTTCCCATCAGTGTGGCACAGATCAAGCACTCCCATGGGCAGTATTAATAGAGAGGGCAAAAGATGACTGATCACATTCAACAGTCAGAAACCCTTTCTAGAGCAATACCCTCACTTTGCCAGGTAGCTTAAAGATGGCAGCTTTTCTAGGCTCTGGATCCATCTGAGGCACGGAGGATGATGCTGAACACAAAGGGTGAATTGCAGTCATCTACCATCTTTTCCCCCACCTCACTTTGCATGGTGCTTGTGGCAAAGGTTACAAGAACAGATAACTGCTTATCTGCAAGGGATTTGAAGAGAGTTTTTAACTGTTTAAAGTAAGTTTAAAAAATTGTAACTCAAGTGACTTTCCAAGGCTGGTTGCTGAAGGTTACACAGGGCTAGGTGTAAAGCTGTATAATCCAGTTTTTCAAATGTCAGCAGGAAAAAATGTAAAATTCTCCTTTTGGCTTTCTCCAAGCCCTGAGTAATCTGATACAGCACAAATCGATATGTTCTTGAGACAGCATTCCATGGAAAATGTAAATGGTAATGTTATCTGATATTTGGGTTGTATAAAGTCGAGCAAATTGCAGAAACTATAATACTGGGCTGTGAATCACTGCTGCGGATCTAATTGCTACTAGTCTTTTCTGTCCATCAGCTCTGCCGTCTGCAAAGCAGTGGAAGTATGGATTACACAACTTGTACTTTTCACCACTAACATGCCCTGGTGGTAAGAAAATGTAGTGTGACCAAACAATCAGAAGCAAGCCTTCGTAGCTGGTTTCAATCTCCTGTGTGCAGATATCCTCACCTCTCCAATAATAGCACATTTGGGTGTTCACAGCCAGCACACATCTACTTTTACTTTTTAGAGCAGAAATCACTCAGGGGAGCAGACTGTTTAGGGGCTGTGATTAGAAGGAAGCTTGCTAATGCAACAAATGGTCAAGCAGGCAATACAAACCAACAGATGTCAAACTGTTTGAAGCCTGATACAGAACAAAGACCTCTCTCCTCAAATGAGGGCCAGGACTGCAAAACCCAGACAGAAACACATACCAGCTGTCCAGCCATGCAGAATTAAATCTCCCAAAGACCGGTTTCATCATAAGCAGCAGCTGACCGATCACGATTGACAGGACGGCTGACGAGACGGCTCATTCCTGGGGTTCGTCCCTCCCTTGGTCTCAGTCAACATGAGCCACCACTTTTGTCATGAGAGTCTGTGTTATGTGTTTGCCTGGCACAAACTCATGTTCATGGGAAATCAGACCTATTTTTTGGCATGGTCTGGCACAAGGCAAGAAAATATTCCTGTTTCAAGCTGGCAGAAACCAATGAAGTCAAAATCCCCACAACCCAAAGTAAGTACTGAGCAAGTCTTTAGCTGCATAGGAAGTGCAAGGCAGATCTGCCCTGCTTCTGCTGGGTTTGAGTGGTACCTTGACACATGGCCCTTACCCCACAGTGATGAATGCACCTGACATCACATGTCTGCATTAACATCTCCACCACAGCTGCATAATTTTAGGCTGTTCATTTGTCAGAACAAACACAGGTTTGAATAGTTGTGCCTGTACTTTATTAGTGCCTTCATAAGCCTTTTTAAGCAGACTCCTATAGACATTTTGACTGTTTAAAGAAGGAAGTCTCAGCCTGTGTGCAATATGAGACAGGAATACAGAAGGTCCTGGAAAGAAAAGAAAGGGCAGAGTCAGAGAGGACTTTCTTGTAAGTTGAGAACTTTGAAGAGAGAAATGCAATGAAAGCCTCTGATGTGAACTCTTCTTCACAAGGCTGGCAGCCTTCTCCAAACCCACCCAGGCTGCTGATCTGAACAGATCACCCTGAAAAGTCCTTGAAAAGCAAGTGACAGGATAAAGGTGAATAAAAGAGGAAGGAATGTCTTAGAGAGACACACAAGTAAAGGAGGGACTATTAGCCAGAAAGTCTAATTCTATAGAACATCTCTAATAAAATCATGAGAGTCACCCAAAGATCTTCCAACAAACAGAAATTTCAGCATCCACATCCTTTTTGGTTTGCCTAAGTGCTGTGTACAGCTCCATGTTCACATAAAATCCATCCACCCTTCTCCTTAGAAGATCCACACATTTTAAATGGTTCTGTAATTGTATTTCTTCGTAGTAGCAGACAGTTCTAAAAAGAATATCAGGCAAGCCAAGAGAACAAGCTCTTCTTGGACAGTTTCCCATTCCTGTTATTTTCATTAAAAAACAGGGTGCACCAAGACCACAGCTGTTTGCACTATGTGCCTGACTCGGGAAACAAGCAGTTTGTTATTACTGTTATTTCTGGCAATTTAGGCCATTACTGCTCTGAAACATAAAGAATTCCTATTTCACCTTAAGTACTAGTCTACAGATTCAAAATGCATAGGCTAAGTCTTCTTCTAGAGGGTGTCTCACCTGACTGACTAGGAAATAAATCCAAACAGAGCACAGCAAAAAATTACAATAAGTTGCCTGCATCACTTCAGGCTGCATACTGAAAAAACACAGGAGATGGTATTATGAATTCTAAGCCACTGCCCATCATTTCCCTTTACCTCACAAGTTCCTTAAAAAAAAACCCAGATCCTTGCCTGCTGTCAATTAGTAGAGTCTTGTTCAAGCTGATGCTGAATTAAACAGGCTAAAGATATGTGCCCTGACTCAAGCAGAACAATCTCCCCCCTATAATTAAAGCAGAGAAGCTCATCTTTGTTTAAATATTCAGTTCTACAAAGGCTTTAAAATCCACATGCTTACAAAAGTAGAGAGTTTTGCGGGCATTGGTGTAGGCTGTATACACCAGGTTTGGGGACATTTATTCAAATGGCTCCCAAGAAGAGCATGCAACAAGCTGGGGGGCCAAGGTGGGGTAGACAGTTTCAGTAGCTACAAATTGTGGCCATGGTTTTGTTTCTCCCTCCACATTTGGGTCTTAATCACTTAACACACCTACTAGCTGCTCTGTGGCATTCATTAATTTTTGAGATATAAAATGGGAACCAGTATCCTTAAAGTCAGCATTTTTAAAATATGGCATGTTCCCACTTCTCTGTGCAAGTACCCATTTATCATTCATGTATCCACTCTTCCCTGTTGCCACCTTATAACCACTTGTACTTGCAAGGCAAGATAGCAGCTCTCAGACAATCGAGGAAGCTGTGAAGAAAAGGGTAAGGTGGGACTGTTTTCCTGTCCTTTACCACAGGATGCAGAATTTCAGGCTAAAATACGGGAAACCCCATATTAAATGAGAAGTCTGACAACCCTAGGAGCTCACTCATAAAGTGTGCAGTCACACTCTGTGCAGTCACAGAAGTTTCCTAGACTACTCATTTTCATATGAGCTGATAGCTCAAGGGGATGTTCAGACAGTGCTTGACGCCTTTGAACCTGACCTACAACCAGCCAATGTCAGTTCAAACCTGATCATTGGCAGAAAGCACAAAAAAAAAGGAAAGAGGAGAGAGGCATGTTGTCATGGTCTACCTCTGTCAAAAGAGTCTGTAGTTTGAGAGAAATCAAACCAGCAGAGCAGAAAGCTCATATAGCACTGAAGCTAAATAAATAACACATGTGCCAGGGAGTAGAGAGAAGTTCTGAGCTGTGCAGGGAGGCAAGGAAGGACTTGGAAAAGAGTAGTGGGGTGGAAGAGCAGGAGAAAAAGGACAAGACTTGGAGAAGCACAGCCTTGCTCCCTTGCTCCCAGACCTAACAATGTGCAAGGCAAGTAAACGAGTGCCTCCCTCTTCTCCCTACCTCTTCTTTGTCCTCAGTGGGATCTGGGCAACTATTGCCCAAAGTCATGTCTAATGAGGATGGTGACTCTCATTCTTCATGGGAGCCAACAGTAGGGCAGCCCTTTCCACCTTCCTGGTAACTTCTGCAAAGTACAAAGTGCAAGACTGAAAATGCACTTGGTCAGTGCTTAGCACAGCATCCCAAGCACTGGCAACAGGTTGAGAAGGGAGGCACAATTGACTGCGATGAATGGCTGTTCCCACCCTTCACATCTCCTGTGTCCCTACAGAGGACATTTTAATTCAGCAGAGTGTACAGCACATGGAGATGAACGGCTTACTTCACACCCTTTCAAAAGTCGTTCTGCTTAAAGGCCAGGGATCCAAAATCTACACACTCAATTGGCTTCCTTGAAACTAATACCGTAACACAAATTTGCTATACAAATATATGAACTTGCCATCACCTGAGTGATTTAAAAAATGCATTCCTAAAAACCCAAAATAAATAGTCTCCCTGGAGGTTGAAAGATTGTTTCTTGGGGCATTTCTTTGGAATCAAACTAGGTCTAGTCAAAACGCATAGGCACACAGTCTCACAACATCCATCACAGCTGGTATGTGATGCCTGCCACCTCCTTGGCAGACAATGTGGATAAGGGAGCTTGGCAAAGGCTTCATATCTACAAGGAAGATCAAATCTCACACCGGGATGGAGCAGCCCTAGCCAGGTATTCACTGGAATTCTCTGCCTGCTTCCCTATGTCAGCTGGGGAATGGGGTCTTGTTCCCATAGGCAGACCTGGCTGATTATCAGTCTCAGGATTTGGGAGTGGCTACCCCATAGGAGTCATTCTTCACCTGACCATGTGCATGCTGTGGGACCCAGAAGGGTCCTGATGCCACTTTCTGCTGTGCTTAGAGGTGGTTTGAGGATCAGCAAGGGAAATTAACCTTAACACCATGAGAAGCCAGACAACATACACTGAAGATACAGTTCCCCCCTCCTCAGTGAGACAGGAAACAGACTAGAGCAGGCTGCTAGGCTGGCAAGGAGAGAATGTGATAAAAGCAAGCCTGGTTGAAGTTGGTGCAGGGAATTTCACAGATGGGTGACATACAAGGAATGCAAAATCTACTCATATGTGCAGTTGAATAACTCCAGAAGCATACAGAACTCTAACAGGCAGCTGCCTTTGATGCATATATAGCAATAGGTGCCAGCTGACAAGGAGTTATTTGCTCCTAAAATATTGTGGATTAAGAAGACAGGAAAAGAGGTGAGCTAGAAGTCATAGACAACAGATGCAACAAAGGTTGGAGAAGAAAGAAGATTCAAATTCACATTTTCGATGTGGGTTTTTTCATTACATGGCTATCAGATTAAAATTTTTGGAGCTAGACCTGCTAGATGGTTCCCTCTCTCTCCACACATTAGAGGACAAGACCTCAACACTTATCACAGTGTTACCAGGTGCCAAAGAAGCACAGGGGGGGAAGCACACAGCAGCTGCACAGCTTCTCCATCCCAGCCATAGCATGTTTCAGTTACTCCTGTAGCTGAGAGTCACAAAAGAGACTCACTTCCAAATAAAATATTTCTCTTGCATTAAAAGGCAAAGCAACTGAATGAAGCCACATCATAAAGTTGCTTACATCCAAGATGACCTTCTTACCTTGTTTAGTTTGGGGCCAATTTGAAGTAGCAATCTAAAAGGGAAACTTTCCATAACCTATTGCCAGCTACTTGAATCAGTGATTTCCAAAATGTGGGCCACAGACAGCTGGTTGGTCATGTGTGGCTGGCACTCCTCCTTTCTCATTTCTATTTCGGCCTGAGCACTGCTAAAAATATACCAAATGGTTTCCTAATATTGCATTCTCGTGTGATCACTAGCTAGTGTTGAAATGGGGATGTAAGAAAACTGAAGATGTGAGAGGTAGAAAAGTGGTGCTTCACATGTCACAAGATGGTAAAGGGAGGCATGGATCACTTCAGGAGAATGTGAGATGCAAAACCAGATTCCCACGTAAGAAAAAAAGATATGTAAAACAATGTGATGTACTAGAAAATTACATCTTTTCAGTTAAGGCACCTGAGAAGTGCATAGATTGTTTTTGTGATTTGGTGGTGGGTTTATGTTCTCTTCTCTCTGTATCTGTAACCTCATTTTATTCTGGGACTAGATACACTGTACTAAGGAGTGCAACTGCTCACCTAATAAAGTGAGTCCTAGGCCCCAGGGAGTGTGGTCAGAGACCCAGTGGTACAAATGTAACTTCATGATACGCAATCAAACATCAGTGCCATCTAAGCAATACACCACTTTGTCATTTGGGCACCCAAAGTTGTGCCAGGCAGTTGCAGTGTAAGATGCATTTTGCTTCTAGATAAAATTGTCCACCAGTCTGCCAGTGCCCCAGGCCACTCTGATCTGACTGATTCTGACTCCTTCTGATCACAAGCTACAAGCCTACCATGCCGATGGTGGAGTGCAATGCAGTGTAGCCATCTCAAGAAGCACCTGGATCAATACAGGTCTTTAGGTCTTTCATATCATCAAAAAATTGGAAAATGGGAAAGCCTGAGTTTTCATGACAGCATAAGGGATTCCAAGAGGTGGGGCATGGAAGTGTGTAAACATTTTAAAATAAATTTGAACTAGTTGAGCCTCAGTTTATGTTCCCCACTTACATTTGCTCTCCTTGACAAAAATGCATGGCTCTGCTCTGAAGCTCCAGGGACCCCAGAGCCAGTTCGTTTGGAGTGGTACACCAAAATGCCCTACAGATCCCTGACAGTGGATTCCAGAGAGGACACGATCCTTGGGAAGGCTGAGCAGTGATATCACCAACCTCCACATCGAGAAGGATCTGGGAGCCAGTTCCAGGAAGATCTGGGGTTGCAGGCAGGACAGATAAAGCTCTCACATGCTTTTCAGCCAGGCAGCTGCATGTAGTTCAGCAGGAAACTCTTTGTACTACACAACCAGGTCACAGACATAAAACAAAAGGGCACTGAGAGACTGAGTCAACAGCCGGTTCTCATGTCCATCTGTGTCATATTCATGTCTCTAAAAATCAAATGCTCACAGGAAGAATTTGACATCATATGTGCATGCTGCAACATTTGCTATAAAGGGAACAGTAAAACATTGAAAAAAGTCATGCAGTTCCAAAAGTTTTACTGCTACTAAAACAATAGCTGAAGAGTATGTTTTCAGCAAGTAGCAGATAGGAATTTAACCTGGCTGCTTATACTAATCACTCTGAAATTTCTCTTTAAGAGAATCCAGGAGTGAAGGACTGAACTCCCTTATTTCTTTCAAGATAAATAAACTGGGGAAAAGAACAGCTAAAGCTGAACAGTCACCTGAGAGAAGTGAGGGAATACCACTTCTGGAAGAGACTTGACCCAGCATACTGGATTCAACTATTCAACCTTTGTCGAGAAACACAGGTTATTGGATCTTCATATTGGTCTGAGAAAGCTGTAAAGCAGGAAAAGTCACTGTAAGAATGACAACAATGCTGTGTGGAACAGTGGAAGTGGGGTCTCAGAAATTGTCATGCCCAGCATTACCACCCACTTGGCTTCACAGCACAACAATAAAGGGAAGGAAACAGACTGGAAGGACACAGCTTGGAAGAATCTGTTAAACGCATTATAAAATATACTGCTATAAGAGCGTTGTTTAATTTATCCAGATTTGTATTTCATTCTTGCAGAAATTCTCTTTCCTTTACCAATGAATGCATGAAAAATTTCGTTGATGCTAGGAACAGCAATCCTTAAATAAATGATGGGATTTTTGTCCTTAACAAGGGAGAGGAAGTGATGTTGGGTCACATCTCTATTTCTCTCCTGATTTGAATGAGAGACAGAGCAGTAGGCAACAGCTTCTCTAGTACAACAAACAATTTTTCTCTGTTGCAGTAAGAAGAATAGAGTTCTCATCCTCCTCATTGTTCTTGGAGGCCTGCACAACTTAGGAAAACTTCCCAAGAAACTGTGGGGAAGAATATAATGGCAAATTGGGCCAGCTGAGTCAACAACAACTTGTGTTTGAGCAAGCCTACACAGTGCTTCTACACAGAGGTGGGAGGATTTCTTTCTACCACATCCCACTGGGCAGTGAGCTGCAAACAGCAACCCTATAACAACACCTTCTTGCAGGTGGAATTACAACTCATCTTTGTGATCGAAGCTTAGGTTTAAAATCTGCAGAAACTGTGGTTCTATGGAAAAGGACCTGAGCCTGTCAGATAGGACAAGCATCTGATTTTCTTCTTGCTGTGGGAAATCAGCTTCTATTTTCTAGCCTCGGAAATAGAGAAAGTGGGGTGTTACCTAGGGCAGGAGATGGGTGTGGAAAGGAGGCAGTCCAGACATTATGACATGCCAGAACACTATTGCTTGTGCCTGTGCCTTGTAGGAGGGGGGGAAAGAAGAGGGCCAGATGCTCAAATGGCTGCCCTCCATCTCTTCCTGAGGTCAGATTCAAACCAGGTTGGTTTACTTCTCCAGGGAACAAACCTACCATGTATTACTGCTTCTGTGGGCAAACTGTCCTCTGAGCAGAGCAGCCAGCTCCCTGTACATTACATTGTGTTTATCCTGAATGGGGAGAAAATTTTTCTGGGCACCCATGACCTCCCTGGTTGTGTATGAAATGACCTATTGGATCATGCTACAACAACTGTCAACCCCAATACAGTTACAGGTCGTTCCCTTCATCAACACAGATTCTGAAATTTAGGAAGAACTTCAAGTGACCTGCCTGAGGTTACTGGCTGCCTTCGTGTCAGCACCAAGATTGGAATACCAGACTAGCTGGCCTCAAGTCAAAGGTTCAGCCCCACCTATCCTATATATAGATTATTGTATCATATGTTCCCTCTTATTGCTATGCAACTGGGTGTCAGAGCAAAAACACAATGAAACACTGGACTTGGGCCTCACTGAACCAGATGTTGGGAATGTTTTTCTCCATTGTCCTTGCCTAGAAGGCAGCCACACTCAGTAATCAATGCTTGAGCTGCTTTTTCTAAGAAAGTTTTTGACCCTGATTTCTTAGGATGGGAACTTGTTGCAATTTTCTCTTTGAAAAAACCTTAAATAACTTGATAACAGTAGGAGCTGATTAGGCCTTCAAGTTTCAAAGCTAAGTATTACCTCAAGCTGAGGAAGGGATCCATAAACATGGTTGTTTCATAGCTGATTGTAACCTTGCTTGAGAAAAGGCACAAGTTCTTGCCAGCAAAGCCCAGGATCCTGTGCTCCTAGTGCCATCATCTAGATGTCAGCAATCTCTAAGGAGTGCTCAAATGCCTTTCTTGAGGCTCAGGATGATAGCACCACTTTTATACCTGTTCTAATCCTCCCTTATATCCACCTCAATCCATCTCAAATTGGTGGTCAAGATCCCAGTCACACAGACATTACCTTTATACATCTGAAATTGTTCTGTATTGAACGAACTGACAGTCATTTATTTCTGATGTGCCCAAGGCAACATCCTGGCAATAATAAATCAACAGAAATTTGCCATTGACTTTGCTCAGGCCAGTTTTTTTACCTTAGGGGCCTTGATCATCCTGATGACAAATCAGGGGGAAATTTGCTCCAGGTTGGAGACTTGGTTTCCAGAGTCTTCTTCATTTGCCTTGTTATCACCAGTGAGGAAAACAGAGTTATAAATTCACTCACTGAAGGGTTCTTCTTTCTCATGTTTTATGCTTTTGATCCATACAAGTACACAAAGAAATTGGTTTCCAGCTATTGATTTAGCTCATCTTCTTCAGAAACATAGTAGAGACTGCCACCACAACCACCTGTAAGGAAACAGGCCTGATGGTGCCATACTGCTTTCCTGTTGATATATTTTCCCCTCTTTAATTTTCAGACATATGCCTATTTTAACTGTATGTACACAAATGTGGAATTTGTCTGTTTGGGACTTTACATTACATTCATTACAAAACTGCGTAAAAAAAGACAGCAAATCAATTTCATAGTCAGTGCTCACACAGCAGGAGACAATTCATACTGACATCTGATACCTGCTGGCTGCTGCTTCCAATTATGCCAGATGCCGTAGAGCAGGGCTGTCGAAATAACAGTGTCGATGGTGCAATCAAACTAGTTAAGATTCTGGAAGTGTGTTGTGCTTGGTTCAGTGGGTTGTCAAATTCCCACCATAAGCAAAATAGTGACACCTACTCTTTTTTTGTTAACTTCTTAACTGGCAAAGAGATACACATTAATTCAAAGTAAAGTTGCGTCTTTGGATACATAGCTGAATCTGCCCTAAGGCTAAATATCAAAAGATTGGAAGGAATGTGAATGAATAGCAAAATAAACATTATAAGGATTTATAATAATACATCCTTACTAGATCCTGCTACAAGGCTGCATTACAACCCTCAAGGCAAGACCATGTGTACTGCTCACCCAGTTCCTTGCAGCATGCTAGGGAATTCTCCTGTCATCAGAACAAATTTGGTGAGCCTGAAATTAGATCACAGCTTGTTGAGCAGGAGTAGTAGGAAAATAATAGGGCAGGGCTTTGGTGAGGCATTAACTGACCAGCAGAGACAAAGAGGGCTTCTCTTTGTGTGAGGCAGAAACCAGCGGACACCACAGAGCAAGTCTGCTATTGTCTTGTCTCCCTAAAATATTAAAAGAAAAGCAGAAAACCGTGGGGTGCTGGCAAAGCAGGTCCTCCTTCATAATGACTGCCACTTCCTCAAAAAGCCAATCAACTAAAACTATTGCACATACACAGAGAGAAGGAAATCATTAGCTCTACCCCTTCCATTTCCTGATTTTCCATTAAAAGATCTTCTGGAAGAGATGTAGCCTTTCCTTCCTTTCTTTTGTTCCTTCCTTCTTTCTTTCCTTCCAGCAGACTTCAAGTTAAGGCATCCCTCCACAACTGGCTTTCAAGGTCAAACTTGTCAGCCTCTTCTGAGCAAGGTGGGTCATAAATCACATTGTCCAAAGAGATGAGAACAGGAGCACAGGACATAGGTTTAGCACAGTCCACAATGGGATGCAACCAACAGTTCCAGTTGGCCTTATCTTATCAATTAGCAAGACAGAGGCTTTTCCCAGCAGACACGTCATAGAAAATTATGAAATATGCATCACTGACAGCTACCCCAAGGTTTAATTATGTTCCCTGCAGAGCACAGAGGAAGCTGCTGAACTAGGGCAGTGGGACTCCTGAGGCTGACCAATGCAGCATATTCCATGCCGCAATGAAGTTGTAGCAACTTTCTGAATATGACCACTTCAGTTGAGTGATACAATCATTATGCATGTGCAAATATACAAACACCTCCTTAATGGAGGTTTTCATCTTTCCAGAAGAGACTGAAACGTCAGTTTTGAAATATCTTCATTTTGCAAGGAGACATCACTTGATGTACGTGATCTCCATGGTCAGTGCATAATTACCTATTCTGCTCACAGACCAGGAAAGTGACTGCATATCTGCAGTGACCGCACTTACAAACAGCACTGGGGCCATAATTTAAACACCGTATAAAAAAAGTTCAATTGAGATGGCTGGCCATAGCCCTAGAAGCATACTGTTCTGAAATGGACAAAATATGCTAGAGTTTGTTACATTAGTACCATTAGTATATTTACAGTCATCACAAATGCCAAATGATGTTTTGCAACAGTTTCATCAAAGATTTCTAAATCTACTACATCTGTGTTAATCTTCAATTAATATGTTTTTAATATGCAATGGGACTTTTATTAGCAGAACAAATAACTGTCATATTAAATCCAAATTAAATGCATAGTTGGGACTCTAACTTAGAAAGTTACTCTTAAATCTTTCAGACAATGAGACCTACAGCTATATTAATTGCAAATGCCATGTCATTGACAATAATTTTAAAATGCTCCAATGCCTCATTCTTAATTATGTGCCAGGGTACTTTATCTCAAAAAATGGAGGAAGTTCCACAAAACCCTGAAATGCTTGAAATGGAAGGCATCTCCTTCAGAGGAAAATTCAAACACAGAAGTAAATGCACTGAATCTTCAAATTATATCCAGTTCTGCTCATTGACTTGGAGGGGATAGTGTGCCAAAACTACCTAATTAATTGTGAAAATTAACCACTGTATTAATAACATGAGGTAAAATCCATATTTCAGTGGCAGAATGTAACATATACATTCTGTGAACAATTCATTATGATGAGATAAAAAACCAACATATTCAGTTTAAATGCTTAACTGAAAAAAACCTCAAACATGGTTCAATTAATTACTCAGCTAATTACTCTTGTTCCAATAACAGTCACTGACTTGCTCCACATTACTATATATTTGAATTTTAGACTTACTTCTGCTAATAAAATTAGTACTTAGCTTAGATCTAATATAAACAGAATTAATGCACATCTGGGAGATATTTGGTATTTAGCAATATCTTATTTTTAGAGCATTAATCAGTTGTCTGGCTTTTTCCTTTTTAAATTATCACACTGCCTGCAAAATCACAGGTTTTTTTAATTGTATTTCCAATCCAAGTGTAACTTAGTCAAAAATAATTGAAAATGGAGACAAGAGGTGATTTCTTTCATGAAAAATGTATGTTACAAAGTTATGCTAGAGACACTCTAAAATGAAGATAGACATTGACTTATTTTCCTAGCTCAAAAACCTATTTACACTTGAAAAAATATTATTTCTAAAACACAGAGATATTAAAGGAAACAAAATACAGACATCCACTGTATTCAGAAGCTCCACACAGAAAAAAAATTTTAACAATTACATGAAAAATTATTTCTAACTAGATCCCAGCTGTATCAAAGACTTCAAAGCTGTATCAAAGACAGTCAAAAATTTGCACCACTTTTAATAGACATTAAAAGCATTAAAGGATCTTACAATAAATTTAAACCTGGTCCTTACACTGCAAAAAATTTCTTGCCTAGTATCTAGACACTAAAGTTAATGTTTAATTAAAAAAAAAAAAAAAAACCAACAAAAAACATACAGACACAAGCATTTATTCTGACAAGATTATCTTATGTCTAAAATTAAATTACAAAGAACCGGAGTAACTACCAATACATAGATGTGTGGAAAAAGAGCACAAACACTTCAGTAATAAGATCACACAGCTAATTTCAGGCTCCAGTGCCTTACAGCTTCTGGGAGGCAGGACTCTTCTTTCAGAAGGAGTGACCAGGGAAAAAAGATCTAAGACTGGGCTGCAAATTTTTTAAGAACTGTTACTCTCAGTGTTTTGTTATTTACACCCAGTGTCTCCCAGAGTTACACTGTACAGAGAAGTGCCGATTAGGGAGAGGAAGAAAGAAATGTCTTAAAAAAGTTGTTAACTGTTTCCAAACCTTTAAAGAAGACAAAATTGCACATGGTTCCTGAGACAGTGTTCACATCATGCTTCCTCTATCACATGCAGGAATCCTCATACGTACGTATTTTCAGAGCTCTAAAACACCACTTAACCCTGATTAATTCTGATTAATTGTCCAAAGACTGAATCAATAATAAATGAGCTAATTACAACTGGTTGTCCCTGTGGGACTGTCACAAGGCTGATAAAGATCAGAATGTTGTAGGTACAAGCCATCACAAATCCTTACTCTTCCCTAAAGAACAATTTACTTTTACAGTAAACCTCAAATTGCCACTGATGGATAACATGCTAAATGTATCTACCTTAGTTTCTACAAGAATCATAAAATATTTATGTCCACAATATTGGCTAAAGGAATGGAGAACCACAGCAGAGTGTTGCTTCCTGCCCCTTTCTCTACCTCATGAACCACATGGAGGTGCAGTGCATGAAATAGGATAGTAAAGCAGTTGGACCATCCTCAGTCTACTTCAATACACACATGACAGTGTCTCCTTTTGAAGGAAAAAAAAAAAAAGTATGACAAATGTATATGGAAAAAACAATTTTGAAATGTCATATCCCAGCATTCAGACATGATATGGGTATGAGATATATGTATAGATGTCTTGCACATTGTATTGCTAGTATAAATCATGACAGCACTGAATTAAGACATAAATGGGAAAGAAAGAGAGGGAGAAAGATATTTGGGAAAGAGTCTCATGAGCCAGGGACAGTGAAACAAATTCACTGCTGCAAGAACAAAATCACTGAAGAAAGTGAGTGCTTCTTTCAAAGGATCTTTACCCACTCGCAGCACAATGCAGCTTGCTCCATTGACTCTTTCCAACTTCAAGCAATTCCTAAAAGCTGAACTGCCAGTATGTTCTCTGTCTCCAGGAAAAATGAGAAGCGTTACTATGAATGGCTTTCTGAGGTTTCTGATACACATCAGGGGCACACATAGGTATATAAGAGTTTGTGTGAGGTATTGTTACTAACCAGCATCTTTTCCTTTACAGAAATGTTCAAGTGCTCCAGAGTTTTTAATGATGTGCTATGACTGTGCTTCTCCATAGATGGAAAAGGAGAGAAGTAACATGAAAAACCTCCTTCAGCAGTGAGAGCTGGATGATCAGCTCAGTGGTGGAGTGTTGCCTGGAGAATGCCTACAGAGCCCCTAACATGTCACTAGACCTGGATGTGCACAGAAAAATTTGGAAATCTTTCCTTGCACATTTTCTGCATGCATCTGTTCTCCTTCAAGCTCTTCCAGATGAGGAACTGTCATCTAGTGGTAAGAGTTCCAATTTGAAGATGGTTCCAACTTTACACTGTCACAGAGGTGCTGTATGATGTTAAAAGATATAAAGGCAAACAAAGGAGTACCATGGTTTCTCAGCACAGGTTTCATAACTATCATTATGCAAATATCTCCAAAATTTCAAAAATGTGCACACTTTCTTCCTGCCCTTTTAATGATATAATCTAAATTTTAGGGTAAATTTAGGTTTACCCTAAATTTACAAGTATTCACAGAATCGCAGAATGGTTAGGGTTGAAAGGGACCTTAAAGATCATTTAGCTTCAACTTCTCCACCATGGACAGGGATGCCACACACTAGATCAGGTCTCTCAGGGCTGGCCATCCAACATGACCTTGAACACTTCCAGGGATGGGGCACCACAACTTCCCTGGGCAACTTGTTCCAGGGCCTCACCACCCTCTGAGTAAAGAATTTCTTCTTCCTAACAGCCAACCTAAATCTCTTTCTTTTTAGTTTAAAACCATTCCCCTTGTCCTATCACTATCTGCCTGTCCAAAAAGTTGCTCTCCCACTCTTTTATAAGCCCTCTTTAAGTACTGGAAGGCCACAATGAGGTCTCCCCAGAGCCTTCTCTTCTCCATGATGAACAACTCCAGCTCTCTCAGCCTGTTTTTCTGGACCTTCCTTCTCCAACAGGTCCTCATCTTTCTTGATGCAGGAGTTCAGGTGTGGTATCACAAGGGCAGAGTAGAGGGGCAGAATCACCACCCTTAACCTGCTGGCCATCCTTCTTTTGATGCTATACACTATGTGGTTGGCCATCTGGGATACAAGTGCACCCTGTTGGCTCATGTCCAACTTTTCATCCACAAGAACCCCCTAGTCCTCCTCTGCAGGGCAGATCTCCATGAGTTCTTCTCCCAATATCTCCTTCTAAACTCATGTTTGTTATTGCCCTGACCTTGCACTGCACTAGGACTTGGTGAACTTCATAAGGTTCTTGTGGGCCAACACCCCCTGGATGTTAACACTTCATTCTTCTGGGTCAATGTCATGGCTCAGCTTTGTGTCAGCAGCAAACTTGCTGCAGGTACACTAGATCTCACTGTCTGTGTCATTGATGAAGATATTGAAGAGCTCTGGTCCCAAGACAGAGCCCTGAGGGACAACACTAGTAACTGGCCTCCACCTGGACACAGAGCACAACTCTCTGGCTCCATCCATCCATCCATCCATCCATCCATCCATCCATCCATCCATCCATCCACGCATCCAATTCCTTATCCACCAAACAGTCAATCCTTCAAATACATGTCTCTCTAATTTTGAAAGAAGGATAATACTTTATAATGATTATTAGTTTATAATGAACTCTAATTGAAAGACAAAAATGTAAGGTATTACTGAGCAGTGGCTTTTGGAATCTGATCTCTAGTCACACTGAGTTACTTATGCATCTGATCAGCATGGTCAGTATAAAGATCAAGAATTGCTCAGCAATAATTCTTTAGAAGAACCACCCAGGAAGTGGATGAAGTGTGGGACTGGACTCCTCACAAAGAGAAAATGTTCAAATTTCTAAAAGGAATTATTCACTGAGATCTCATACAAATTGGAAAAAAACAGATGCCTGGCAAAATATAGAGTGAATCTAGTTATTTCATAAATGCTTCAAGATCCTTGATTGCCAGGTACAACCATGATGCAAATTATTACTGCAATTCATTTGTTCTAATAGCACATGTGCAGTAAAAAGTTAAGCAAGTGTTTTGTAATAAAAGTTTCCAAGTGGTCATATATGCTGTACTTAATTGGCCGATTACCAATATTGAGAGTTAATGGTATTAAATTTGGTATAAAAGTTTAGATAGATCATAAAAAGGAAAATATGTGAACATTTACCCACATCGTGCCAAATCATAGCAGTTACACTTATTCTTGGAAAGTGAAGAATGGCTAACATCTATCACTGCTGTGCAAAGGCTCAAGCATCAACTGTATGGATCCCTCAGTTTTTCCCGCAGAAAGGGAAGAAACCAGAATCTGGAAGACTCATTCTTTTTCTTCAGACCAGGCATCCTTCCAGGTTTTTCTGCAAATATACGTCTTTTTTAACTTAAGCCAATGAAGCTTCATCAAGGAGACAAATATCCCTTCTTCAGCCGGGGTAGCCACTGGGCCCTGTTTTCCTAGTGAGTGCCCTTCCTGCAAGCGGAACAGTTGTTGATCCCCCATGTGTGGCTGCTCTGCTGGCAAGCGCAGAGCAAGTAGTGAAAAGCTTCCAGTGAAGAGTGTAGATCAGAGAGAGTGATTTTCTTCAGCTTGTTTAAGGATTTGAAGACTTTTCCCCAGAGCCTAGTTACCGAGAAAAATAGCAAGAAACAAGAGATACCACAAACACTTTGTCAACTTCAGATCTTTCCGGTTTAAAGATGTTAAAGAGAAGCTGTTTCCAACCATGTCAGGCCAGTGCAATGGTTTTACTCAAACTAAGGAGGAACAATCTGTTCCAATTCAAATGCATTGAGTTCCATAGAAAGCTGGATTTTGCCCAGCATAAATCCTATATGGGAACATATTTAATGTTTTAACAGCATTAAATAGCACCTAATAAGTCAGACTTACTAGTATGCGCTGTATTTCCACAGAAATAGAGATGTGTAACAGTTTGGTTCGTTGATGTGGTTGGGTATTCAGAACAAACCAAAACCATTCAAGATGAGCTTAGAAAGCATAGAATAATCTGTCAGCAAACACAGCTTTTTAAAAAAGCATAGCTACTGTGGTGCAGACACAGGGTAAGTATCTCTGCTGTGGATCAAGGAAGCAAGGTGCAGCTTGTGAATTCTCTTTGAGATCACAGAATTTTTGTACATTGAAACCATTGTGGATCTTTTCTATAACTCCTTGCCCTGTACATTTTTTTTTTTTTTTTTTGAGTAGTGACTGTATCTCTGTCTCAGAATAGATTGCTCAGTCAGGACTATCAGCACTAGCACTGACCCTGACTAAGAGGAAGAAAATTATAAAGAAACATTTTTCTCCAAGGGCTTTGAAGAACAGAGGAGGGCAAGGGAGACCAGGAGATGAGAGAAATCTCAGGCAGGAGTGAGAGATCAGAAGGCATTGGTTTGTACTGCAGGGCACCATTTTTCCTGCAGGAAGGCTAACAGAGCTGAACATAGAGAATGCTGGGCTGCAGATGTTAGGAAAAGAACAACTCCATGTTTCCAGAATCTCAGGTCAAAAGCATTGCTGCAAAGACTCCATGTCACAAAAATATTCCTAGAAACCCAGGCCAGAATCAATCCCTCAATTCTGCCCTGATTAAGACAGCTTGAAGGCATGTGGCTCCATTTTGGGGGATACATCCAGAGTGTGCCAAGGCGTATCCAAGAGGAACAGGCGGAACAGGCTGGGCAAGCTGTAACTGCGTATTGTTAATAGCTGTTGCCTTGCAGCACCTGGTAAGTGCTTAGAAATCACTGGAGACTGAACTGTAACTGGAGACTTCCACAGTGAAGATCTGATCCTTTTTGCTGGTATTTGACTCACAAAATAACCTAGTGTTTCCTAGGTAAACATCCCTCTATCTTTGTGGTGCATGCCAGAAAGCACCTGAGTAAGAAAAAGTGATACTGTAGGAAAACTCTCATAGCAAAATATTAAGGCCTCTTGTTTATTTTCTCATGCTTTCACAATATGCATGAAAGCTAGCTATGCACTGTACAGAAAGATGTCACAGTTGTGCAGATATTTTCCCCTATGTATTTTTGCCTATCAGAGACAGCTCATCTCAACATTTCTGTTATATACCAGTTAGAGTTAGAGTATGTGACATCTTCTTTTCAGTGTGTCAACAAACTTCTCACTTAAAGGGAAACAAAACCAAAGCCCCACAAACCTTATCTAATGAGAATGCATAGGTTTAGCTTTATGACAGAGAACATTAAATTTTCTATTTTCTTGCCATTTTTGGCAAATCATTTGAAAGCAAGATTTCTGCTTGCTGGTATCACATTAGAGAGCACTGAAGGGGTGGCTACAATGAAACTGTCTGGAAAGGAACAAAACCTGTCCTGATGTGCTGCTGCATCCAAAGGGACAAAATAGCTAAAAACGGGAGAGGCAACAGTTATCAGATTCTCACAGAATCACAGAGTGTGCCAAGTTGGAAGGGAGCCACAAGAATTATCGAGTCCAGGTCCTAGCTCTGCACAGGACCATCCCCAAGAGTCACACCGTGGGCCCGAGAGTATCGTCTATTATGGATATGTCTTTTCTCATACGCTTCCCTGGAGTGGGAGCTGCACATAATTCATCTGTCCCAGCTCCAGTGTATCCTAAACCTGGTTAAAAATACCCTCCTCACATTCAAAAATCTTTCACTTGCTGCTGAGCTGGTTACTACACTCATTTTAAGTTCCTGTTGATTTTTCAAGCAGTTCAATTTAGGTTTTCATATAACTAAATGAAGTTTTGGTTCCCTGTTGCCGAGGTCATGTTTTGTACTTGGTATATTGGGCTATATATATATGTATATATTGGGCTGTAGCTTATACAGAAACACTGTAGTGCTATAAGCCATTAAGTGTCAGGGTCTTTTTGTGTTATATTCAGCAGTCCTGGAACACATGGTTTGCAGAGATTCAGGAAACATCAGTTCTGCAAATACTGTCACATCAAGGTTAAAAGCATATTTCAACAATAGTTTATTTTCTAATCCTCTTAGTAGTAATTATTTTGGACTTTCATCATAATATGTGCCATTATTTTCAACACAGAGAGCATAGTTTTAGATGCGTTTGTATTCTAGTCAAAGCAAGGTTGCAGGAAACAAAGGGAAAATTTCCCATACAGTGTGTCATGAAGAGTCCAAGAACACTTTATTTCTGAATTTAAAAGGTTTCCATGTTGTTTACCATGGTTTGCATGATACTCGCAAGCAGTAACACTCATGATCCTTCAAGTGCAGAAGCTAATAATCACACAGGTAAAAGCACCCTCTGTCCCTGTTCATTACAAATTCAAATGTATTAGCTGAGACATCACATGATGTCGTAAAACCTCACAGCTATTAACTTATAGACAATAATTACTAAATCTGACTCAAACACAGCATACAAAGTCATAGGACTGCAGATAATCAAATCAGACTTCTCTGTGAATACACGAGATAGATATTTCCAAGAACAAACCAAAGGTCAGAGCACATGGGAATGATGTAAAATGAAATCAGTGAGAACTAAGAAAAAAGGCAGATCTTTTCCACTGTCTTCTTTAGTATGCGGATGGCTTTTCCATACATGGAAACAGTCTCAAGAGCTACTCTGAGCTGTGCTCACTTGCTTCAGTTGTGGGACCAGAGAAGGACAGGCTTCAGTTACAGGACATGAGAGGAGCCCACGACAGGAACTTCCTTCTTTCTTTGGCTGAGGAGCCAGCCATTAGGGCTGGCTCAGGCTTTATGCCAAATCTAGGTACTGTGGAGTTCAAAAAAGTTTTGACATTTCTCACAGACTTCCGGAAAAAAAATAGACCCCAAATTTTGTAAAACTTCAAACTCCTTGAATTAAGGGGGGTTTTTTTCTCATTAATCGTGGAAAATCACAACATGTCATCTATTGGCCTTAGTCCATTAATAACATATTGTGGGCTCCTATTTTTGGGCCCTGGAGAAAACAGATATCAATGTTGTAAACATATTTCCCACTGAAAACCTTGAAGATTCTGCCATGACAAAGTTAAAAATAAAATTGTCTTGAAAAAAAATTGCTAAGGGTAACACATATACACAGAAACTAAGGAAAAAATCCTACATAGGTTTTTCCAACTGAAATGGGGGTAAAAGAAGAGGGAAAAAAATCGCTTCCCATTTCATCCATTTCATATCCACTTCTGACAAATCATTTCCCTCCAATGCAGGTTGACCTTCTGAGTCATACCTGGATATGATTATCTCCTAAGGACCCAGAAGAAATAATACACCATGTGTGTCACACACAAATGAGTAGCCTTTACCTGGCTTGTCCCACTCAGCTTTGCTATTGACAAAACATCATTACGAAAAAGGTCAAAATAACAAATTGCTAGAATATCAGAAGAACATATTTACTAGTCAAAAGATTCATTTTCCCTGCAACATAAACACTAACATATGTTACAACATACCCACAAGAAGAAAGCGAAATGTTAGCTTCTACATAACAAAAATACAAATTTGCCAAAGATCTGTGCGCACTTACAAAAACTAACAACACGTGAGCCAGGAAACCTCACACAAGTACTAGAGCATATGGTAAATTACAGCAGGAAGGCAGGCAGGCCATTAGACCTCCAGATTAATTGTGATTATTTACATACTTGCCTCCTATTTTTTCTTTCTTTCCCCTCTCCTGTTCTATAACACAATCCCAGGCTTATAAAATTTAAGCAAAACAAAATCAAATCTCAGGGTTTTCTTGGCGCTGTAAATAGGCTCTGCTGAAACAGAACCTGCAACTCTGGCTCTGTGAATCCACACACTGAAGCCACAGCCCAGTCAGGCCCTTCTCACTCTTCAGAGCTGGCACATCCACTGTGGAGCATTGTACACACAACCCCACGTATCCCCACGGATATGAAGATGAGGGGAAGATGAGCTTTGGCAGGCTCACTGCCTCTGCCCAGTGTTGGTCTGGAGCCTCCCACCAGTGCAGATGGCACAGGGAAAGGGGAGCAGAGTGGTGGCAGCTCCAGCACAGGTGTTGGAGCACTAGCATCCCCTCCAGCTGTCCCTGCCTCTCCCTGCTTCTCCCAGCCTCTCCTCTCCCAACAAAGATGTCACCAGGATCGCAGTGGATGGTCAGGCAAAGCACAGTGGAGTTGATCAAAGGAAATTTCGCCATTCAAAAAACACTGGGAGAATATCTGCAATGCAGCTCTGGAAGGCCAGTGTATTTAATGAAGCAGTGGCACAGCAGTTTCCCTGTCATTTGCACTTTCTGCCAGCAAAAGCTTTTCTCCCTCCCTATTTTTGTTTTCATTTTAATCCCTCCTGAGGTGTGTGTGCGGGTGAGGTGACCCTGGCAGTGAGGCTCATCTGGCTGTCGCCCTGCCTCTAACAGAAGGGAAAGGCTCACAAGGGCTGAATGGCCCAAAGTAGTGTCCAGATCTGAGCAGCCCGGACTTGATGAATACACTTCACATCCACGCTTGGCTGTGATGGGTGAAGAAGCATGGACACTCTTCTTTGCGGAGAGAATCATTTTATTGCAATACAGCACTATTTTTATACTATAAAATAGTTTATATTTTCTAAGTGTTTATTCTTGTAAGATATCTACAACTCTAGTAATAGGCCCTTCTAAGGTCAGTTTCAAACCAGTCATCTGAGGGTTAAAGAGTCCATAAGCTGTCCACATGTCTTCTGGTCTAATCAGGGAGCTGGTCATCTGGTGTTCACGCAAATTCCCCAAACAGGGCCAGCTTCCGACTCCTGTCCAAGATGGAGGGTTCTGTCCAAACATGGTCTTCCTTTTCTGGTGTCCCTGTCAGCCGTAAACCTGCCAATAGCTAGACATGTTTCAGTTAAGCTACCCTATCATGGAATGCCACATCTTGATCATTGGGTGCCACACCCGGCTGCCCTCCTGCATGGAAAAATGAACAGTCCTGGTGTCCTGACAGAGTGGGCCCAGCTGTGCAAATGTGGGCAGCCCCTTTCCTGCATCCTCTCACTTTTCAAGAGCTGGCTCTGCCAGGCTGGCTGGCCATGGCACCTGTCATCTCACATTAAAACCAGGGACATCTGAGGGACAGAGTGAAATTCAAGCTGCAACCTGAGCGGGGCCACACCATCCCCCATGGGTGCTCTTGAACATTGTCTTCTCTGTGCAGGACAGCTTGGACTGCTCTGAGCAGGACATGGCTTTTCCACATGGGTATGCATCCCACCTCTGCAGACCCAACAGCTGGGGAGCACCGGCCTCATGGCCACCACTAGCAGATTTCAGCTCTGGCTCCTTTTACCTGAACAGTCCCTTTGAGAGGGTATTAGCTCCAATTTAGCATTGGCCAGCTCATATAACCATAACTTTCCAAAGTTTTCTTTCTCTCTTCCTTCATACATCTATACAAAGAGATACAGGTCTAGATATACGTTTTAAAAGCCTACTGATTTAGATGAGCACAGACATAAAATCAATTCCTGAGACTATGGTCCGGCCACACCTTTGTTCGGTTTATAATGGAAAAGTCAGTAGTAAAATTAAAAGTGTTGTTAACTTCCAAATAGCACTTTCTGTTGTTTTATGTTTGGCTTAACTGACCAAATGGAAGATGTTCACTTTTAATGTTGGTTTTATTTATTTTTCCAGCAGTATTTCTTTAGTACTTTTTCCTTTTATATGACATATTAATACATAATTCAGTGGTTTTATGTCTCCCTGCACAGCCTGCATGATTTCTTGTGCTATTGAAAAGTACTATTTATGACCAAATGGCCAAAATATCTTTTTTTATTAATCTTTTCTGGTCAGGGGCTTGCTTGTTTGTTCTTTTATTTTCTTGGTGTTTTCTGGGCCTGCCAGAGTGCTTAGCTCCCCAATTTACCTGTCTGGAACATCTCATCCCAAAGGGTCAGAATCTGCATGTTTACCAATAAAATTCAATCAGTCCAACAGAGGTTGAAAATACAGCAGAGGCATCAATGTTCACAGAGATGTTATCAGTAAATGTCCTCTTGCATTACGGTGACACATGAGGGGATGCACGTAAGCATGTGAACCAGATGCCCCCTTTAAGAGCAGCAGCTCAATTTCTCCTTCCCAAGACAGCCATCCCCAGACACCAGTCCCCCTCAGTGTTTCTGTGCCACTTTGCTTTGACCTGCAAGCCCAGCTAGCTCAGTGGGCAGCTGAAACCAAGCACCACCTCCTTTGTAAACATTTGTTTCAAGCATATCTTACTTGGTTATCAGCATCTAGTGTGCACTTTTTAATTGAGTAATTACTTTATCCATAAGTTAAGCACTTGCCGAATTCGATCATTATATCACCGTAGAGTCAGTACGTGTTGTATATCCTTACATGCCATTTCTGGGATATTTTCCATCTGTACACCCTCCTCAGGCAATAGCAGAGGACCTAGAGACCTTCATTAGCCCTTTGATGGACTACAGACATCCTGCTTGTTAGTCTATTATCTAACTGCTTATCAGTCACATTCTCAAGCTCTCATTATTTTACTTTCACACTGTTGTAATTAACCTCTGCATTTTTCAGACACTCACAGTCTTGCTTCAGCCTACATGCACAGATTATCCAGAAAGGAGGTTCAAATACTGATGCCATAAATGCCAGCCTTTTTAAGGTGTTCAGTAAAGGACTGCTGTTAAAAGAGGCTAAGAAGTTTATTTCACTGGTTTTATTTTCTTTGAGTATAGGCTACTTTTTCTTCAAGCCCTCTGAACATTGCCAGAGAATAAATCCTGCTCACCTACCTGGTGCAAATGATTTCAGGTAGCTGCTCACAAAAAGTGAACAGGATTCAGCTTGGCTCAGGCAAGGAAGATGCAAATTATCCATTTCTTGTGGATATAGTTTATCTTTCTTCGTAATTTTAAGGGATGGTCACAAACATTGTTCTTCAGAACACATCTTCCAACCTAGAGACAACAAGGGTGATTATTTGGAAACAGCAGGGAGAAATTTGTCTACTGCTTTCTCTGAGGTCTAAGGTTTCCTTCTCACAACCAAGCTTTTATGATAATAAGATATCATGCTGGAGAGTCCATTGCATCTTGAAAGGTCTGCAATGGTAATGACAAGTGTGAGCATATGAGCTGGATTTTAACTATTGTCGATGCAGGAAGAGCCACTACCTTTCAATCTGCCTCTGTCCACCAAAAATCCCTTTCGATCTTTTTTGTGGAACAGTGGAAAAACTAATAAGCAAAGTATGTTGCTGCTAAGGAACAGATCATGAACTCACAGTAAACAAGAAAGCCAGCAAATTAAGAGCAGCCATTACTTCACACATATTGCTCCTCCAAGGAGACCAAGTTCTTGCAAGTTCTTAGTCCTAGTGGTCCATTCCTAGTGTCTTGTGTCTTTCTTTCATCTCTGTTGACTTCTTTTGAAATAATTACTGAGTTTTCCCAGGAACAAATTCTCAATACGGCTTTTCTCTCTCAGTCCACACCATCTGCACTTTTCTGTGCATCACGCTTCCTCTTCTACCCACACTGAAGCTCACCTCAGTTTACACAACTCTATGGGCTGATATTTCAAGTATTTCTTTGGTTGTGAAATTGCAACTCATTTAATCAGCTGTTTCATGTTATTCAGCAATAAGCATCTGTCAGCACAGAGAACAAGGTGTGGAACATAGATAAAATCATGAGATTAATTCTATGTTACCTCTCTGTATTTCAAGAAAATAAATCACATTTATTATTTTATTTATATAATGCATCCTCCCTACCATGCTCACTACTACCTTTCTCTTGTTAATCACCAAAAGCAGTGACCTATGCCTGGGTGTTCCAGCTTCAACGTTGCTCAAATTTTAAACGCTTTTTATGCAAACCACTTGCATAGCTATAATTGTGGTCTGGCGGGGGGGTCTACATTAAAATTATCACTTTCAGGGGTTTCATCAATCTGCCATATGCCCCAGACTAAGCATAGCTAAAAGGTATTCCTTTTCCCACATCAGTACTAGGCAGAAGCAGACCCTCACTTTATCGCCCCTTCAGTTTCGATATACAGCCAGAAAGCATTGAAAGTAGACCAGACAGCAGCCTCTACTCTGCAATGCCCACTACCTCCCAGTTTAAGGTCACAGTTTTAGTCTCCCATAAATTTTCCCAGTTTGTCTGTTGAGATTTAAGGCTTTGAAGGCAAGTTGCTGTATCTTAGGAACTGAAAAGCCATGTTAAAACTTTAGCAAAGTAGATTTCAGCTGTTGCCACAAATTACATAAAAGAGAACAGCATTGTTTTTCTAATAATGACAGCAGTCCCCTTGCACATCTCCTCTACAGGGTGTGGGACCACTCCACTGAGAGACCTCAGCAGCACTCTCTATTTTACTGCAGAGATCGGTTGGCTTGACAGGAATAAGAGAGGTGCCTTTTGCTATTACCATGAAAATCCACACACATTTGGCCAAGTTATAAACCACAGGTGGTCACTAACTGTGTGTTCCTCATTTTCTGGATGCCTGATTTGAAACCCTGGGGGCTGATTTGCAAAGTGCTGAGTGCTGGAAGCTGTAATTGAAATCTCTGGGAGCTGTGCTTTGAACATATATCGAGCCATAAAAACACTAAATACTCTGAAACATCAAACTGGGGCTCCAAAATCAGTGGGTCCTTTGACCTTAATCTCCCTATGACTCAGCTCCCCATCTGTAAAATGGGAATACCGTCACCCCCTTGTCTCACAGGGGTGCTGTGAATTTGAATCCACATGCATCTACAAAGTACTCAAACGTTCTGCTGAGAGCACAGTTGAAACATTCAAGAGCAAATCAATAATTTTGTATTCAGTACACTGTTTGAAAGATGTGAGGTAAATATAAGGCCTGGGCCACACTTTGAATGATATGGCCAGATGTCTCTGAGCATCATGCAGCAGGGGAAAAAAAAAATAAATATAAGCTCATGTAATTAAAGACTGTCTTGTAATGTGTTTACACAGGGGACCGGAGTTGTGGTTATGTGAGCAACTTTAGCTTTGGCATTTCCAGAGGAAGAAAAATAACATTGCTACTGAGGGATGGTGTACAGAGAATTCTGACACTCAACACTGTGCAGGAGGTAGGTGAAAAGTGCAATGACAAATATATCTAACAAAATGTGTAAGTTAAAGATCATTATTCAAGGGGCAAAGCAGAGCTAGAACACACTGGAATGAAGGATGCCTGGGATGCCTGCAGAGCCTTTACTCACTGCCACTGCATGAGGATACTGCTCTTAATTACTTGATCGTATATTTTGCCTTGGAAACCCTTGCCTCAGCACAGACTTCATTTCTTCAATATTTTGTTTATATTCTTCTATGTACTTGCCTAGCTCTTATTCTGCTGCACATTATTCAGTCCCTGCTATGAAGACAGAACTATTAACTTCTGTGTGAGTTCCTTGTGGCTCTGGCACTAATTCACAGTTAATTTGCTTCCACGGTACACAGAGGCAAGTCATGGGGATATTAAGTTAAAAGGAACCACTAATTTGGGACTCGATTTGATTTTTCAGAGGGGATAGAAGGCTTTGTCAATCGATGCAGTGGTTATTTGCTGGTAGCAGACTAATTCTGAAACTCAAAGACCTGAGGTGCTATTCCAGGTACTCTGGAGCAGGAAGAGAGGTATTTGCTGCGATGGACAGAGATAACTGTATTTACTGACACAACACAAGACCATCTGCTCTAATCTGTCCAGCTTCTCCCTTGCAGTCCCTCTCTGTTCACCAAGGTGTTTCTTTCCTCCATTCCTCAGGCACTTAAACACAGGCAATTAATTCCTGCATGGCAAGAGGGGTTGTATTCATCAGAACCTGCCTGATCCCACACGTGCTGCCCCAGCCTGTGCCACCTGAGAAATGGTTACTGAATTTGTACATGCTGCAGATTTTCAAAAACCGAATAATTTGGCTAAATGTATCAAAGCAGAGAGAAAGATGCAGAAGATATCCCTCTAAAACCAATGTAAGCCCCTACCTAAACTACTGTCTTTCAGTCGTGGCTGGTGATAGTAGGTCTTTGCAAAGAAAAGACACCAGAATTTAGCATGCAATTTTCCCTTAACCCCGTCAAAACTTGTTTTTCCTGAGAATGATGAACTTCACTATGCAGCAGACACCCAGCAAAGAAAATTTCAGTCCAAATCAAGATTTAGGGAATAAAAGCAATCATGTTTCATTAAATAAAAAAAAGGAATGAAAGAAAAAGTCTTCTAATAAGGAGAGCTAAGCAGAGACTGCAGTATTATCAGTTATCTATGTGATAGAAACTTACAAGTTTCAGCTGTGCTCTAAAAAGCAGATTTTTAAATACTTTTTTGGGGGTTGTGTCATAGGCGTGTTGTGTACCAGAAACATTGCACTGCACCTTATGATCTGATGTCATGACTGAGCTTTGGCATTTTATTGGTGTACCTGGATCAAGCTAAATATAATATGTTAGAGGGTGAAGGAAGTTGTTGCTTCTTCCAGTAAGAGGATGAGAAAAAAAAAATAAGAAAAAAAATAAGAAAAAAAAAAGAAAAAAGAAAGAAAAAAAGAAGGGGAAAAAGGAGGCATGGAATAGAGTTTTATTGGCAAGTTTGAAGTAGCCAGGTAGCAGGATTCAATGTCACCAGTGTTTTGCCCCATGGTAAACTGATCACATCCGGAGCCTTCCTGAATGTGTCTGTATGATACACTGTATTTTACAGCACCTCTATATTTCCTGTTAGCTTAAAACAATAAATTAAAAAAAAACAAACAACTCATTTATTAACTCAACAACTTGTCCTCCAGAAGTGATTGTGATCCATATTCAGTTCTTCTGACAGAGCACATCTGCAACATTGGAGAAGTACTTGAGAATAATTATAGTAGTGGAGGAGGGAGTCCAAATTGTTGTGGTTTTTTTACATGATGGTGAAAAGTGCTGTGCGAAACTACAGGGTTAAATTTTTTATAAGTGCAAGTAAAATTTCCTGTTCTGCTCTAGTCCATGAGGACAAGTCCAGCATTGTCTTGTCCTTGTTTAAATTTCTCTTTACATTTCATGTTTTATGGGGGAAAGATTGCCTTCAGATCTCAAAGGGAAAGCCCATCGAACCACAGATCCCCAAGGCATCCAGCCCCATCTGGTCTTTGCACATGGGCTCAGACCCAGCCAGTCTCAGCCACAAACTGGCCAGAGGCAAGTCTGCTTGGCACACCAAAGGGGTGGGAAATTAATCGGACCTGGAAGACTGAGGATCAGTCCTGATACTTTCAGCCGCGTCAGAATTACTTCATATGATGCCTGTCTAAATACTGAGCAACTGCACCAAGTCAGAAACTAGAGGCCAGACTGCTGGGCTAGAAGCCCATTAAGCCCAGCCCTGGCTTTCCCTTACAAAGGCCCTGTGACCACCAGTCATGGCCATTTCTTGGGAGATTTGGGCTCCTAGCAGTGACATGGCTGGCAGTACATCATCTGCCATGGCTGTTCACAAGTGATAAGTGATTCAGGTGTTCAGAGGGGAAATACAGGAGAAAGACAGGAGGCAGAGAGGAAGCAGACAGGAGGCAGAGAGGGAGCTTGGTTCTTCTGCATTGTGTGATGTGATGGTGGAGAAAGAAATAGTTAACACCACAACAACTCAGTAAGTCAAGTTTTCCATCTTTCTGCTATCTCCTTGGTTTTTGCTTTTGTTAAGTTAGCTATTTACACCAGTTATGGCTGCTTGCACATTCCTATGGTTCAACTCAACCTATGTCTTATCAGCCTTCTACTACTTATCCAAATTAGACAAGTCTCACCACTCTGGGGCTTGTTAGATAAGGACAGAAAGGGAAGGAGCTTAAGACAAGCACAATGCAAAATGAGTGGAAGTTTTGAGTAATCATTTTCTTGCCTTGCGTTGTGGAAAAGTTGCCCCTTTATTCTCCAACCCCATGTCAAAATTTAACCTTGGAAATAAAAATTTCACAGATGAAAAAGCACTTAAGTAGCCAACTGTTTTGATGCTTCACTTCTGCAGAAATAAGCTGCTGTTTTTGATATATTTATTATACCACATCTGTCTTCTAAATCACAGAGCAATATTAACATCTAGATTTTGCCATAAATTATAACAATCTAAGTAATTTTCCTGAATTTTAAAAGTGGAAATGTCACCATCTCAATATCTATCTTTATACTGTTGTATATATTTTACTTTGCTGTGCCCCATCCCCCCCCCCAAAAAAAAAAACGAAAGAGCAAGCACTCAGAAACACTGGAACAAAGATGAGCTGCTATTAACATTATGTTCAGACTAAGCAGAAGTTTGTGATATTAGATGCCATTCCCCTTACCCCATCTCCCACTCATACCACATAGAGGTGATATTCATCTTGGGAAAAAAAAAAGAAAAAGGGGGAGGAAAGAAAACACCACATCTCTGAGACAAATTTTACAGCACTCTGAATGATATGTGGGCTTTTTATGTTTATGAAGCCACCATCTAGCGAAAAATAGCTGCCTAATATTTTGACACGAAGGTCATTTGAAAGTTTTACTGCCTGCAAGCTCGATCCATTTTGTTGACAAAAGGCTCTCTCAGGGCTCTTTAAGATGTCCCAGCCTGCTCGACTTTCTCTCTGTCTAGCATTTCTATTTCCCCTCCTCACCCCCTCCCACCAGACTAATTACCAGCTCATTAAGGCTGTCCTAATGAATTATGTTACAGCATTAAGAAAGGGCTTGGAATAAATGCTCATTTAGGTACAGAAGGAGGGACAGAGAGATTACTACTTGTGTCAACCTTGCCAGCTGAAGCTAACTTGATCTGACCATATTCAACACCCAGGCCTTCTGCCTCCCCCCCAAATCATAAATATTTCAGCTGAAATGAATTTTAGATTGATATAAACATGCTCTTGGGAGGAATTGGCTTCCTAATGCCACTGAAAGAGAAATGCTCAGGAAGGTTATACTATGTGCATATCTGAGCTTGTGCTACGAGCTGTGCTGCCTGCACCTGCGAAAGACTGAAGAGTAACAAGGAATGTCGAATGTTCTTCCCTTGCTCAGTGCTATCAGACAGAAAAGCAAAAGGACTCAGCGCTGGACAGTACTTATTAATTAAAAGCACTTCTGTCATATTTTGGATAACCTACAACAGAAGCTAAGCAGAACAGGTTCCATTTAAGGTTACTCCACACTGCTTAGTGAAACTGTTCCCATTTCTCATACATGCTGTTCTCCTCATTAGATCTTTTGGTGCAAGCAGGTATAAGTGACTGCAGAATTACAAGGACAACAGTACCAGAACTTTTTTCCTGAGACAGCAATGACAAAAAAACAACCAAACAAAAAATGTCCTCCAAATAGGCTTTAATTTCCTCAAAATGCACTACCAACATTAGTTTTTATAACACGCATGTGAGATTTCCAACAATGATCAAGGTAGCAATTTACACACTTTAAAATCAGATCTGTAATTGATAAACATATACTAAATGTACAAATTAACATAAAACAGCCTAACATGAGACAGATAAGAATTTATTCTCCTGGAGTCATCTACTTTTTAAAGCACTAATTGCTTTTGGACTTTGGTGAGTAATCATCAAAAGTAGATCAGTTAATATAGTGGCCTCTATTACTGTGCTTATAGGTTACTTTGTTTTCTAAACACTTCACCAGAAAGAGTCTCAGACATCACAAAATGCTCATTTTTAAGAAATCTTTCAGCTCTGCCATACTGCATTTTTAATGGCTTCTTTAGCACCCAGCAAGAGTAAATATATGTCCAAATCTATGAGCTGACATTTCCATGCAAACCTCAAAACCTTTTCAGCTGTAAAGGTAATAATTTGTCTCTTGGAATAAGAGGCCACACAAATCCAGAGCTTTGATACTTTAAAACCCATCAATACCTAGGTACATTTTAGGAATAATTAAACTGGCTGTAAGCAGTGCGCACACCTAAGAACAGTCAGCTTCTGGGTAGAACTGGACTGTTACACACTTTTTTTTTCTCTTTAAGTACACACACCCTCCAGGATTTAGGAGATGCCACAAGCTAACCTTTATTTTATGCCCGTTCATAATCTTCCAGTCATAAAAATGAGTAGTAATTACATGCAAATTTGTGCGTACAGCTCTCTGCATTACATAGACACAAGTATATATGTTGTACAAAGTATATACGATGTGCAAACAAACAAAAAATATTAGACAGGCATTTTCCACACTCAGAGACAACCTAGCAGCCAAGTAGTAGATTATTCTTATCACTCTTTTGCAGTAAAGCAGGAGAGAGAAGGCAAGCACACATAAGGCAATTTCTGCCAGAGCTGCAGATGACAAAGATGTTGCAAGACAAACAAAAATAAACCCCATAAAGTAAATTTTACTTTCCTCAAAACATCCCTCTCTCATTGCAAGTGTCTTGACCTATTTTTTTTTTCATTTATTTTGGCCCTGTTTTGACTGTTTCTTTTCCTTTGCTTTTCCTTTAAAAAGACAAAGAAGTGGCTGGTAAGGATGGGGAGAAGGAGGATGAAAGGGGGAAATGGCCCTTCTCCCCCTTTTCGGGGTAGGTGCAGCATGTCAGCAGTGTGCCAGAAGCCATCCCGTCCCTGACAGCAAGGCTGGCAGGTGAATTGGGCAGCCCTGCTATCAGCTGGGGCCATCGGCACGTCCCGGTTCCTATCAGTGCTGTGCCTGGCAGCTGGGGAGATACATTTAGATAAAGCAGCCAGCAATCGTTGATAACAAGTCCCTCAAATGTCAGGCAGCACAAAGGGCAGCATTGATTGCTGCTGTACAGCCCTCCTTTCCTTTTCTTTGGTACTCTATTTTCCCCTCTCTTTTTAATATAGCAAAGACTCTGGCTGGGATAATCTGCCCGGAGAAAAGGCCATTGTGCTGCTACATGTATTGTGTTATTCACTAAATAGAATTTATCAATGTTTCTCTGATTCCCTTTCCTTTCTCCTCCTCTTCCCCTCCATCCCCCAGCTGCTATCCAGACTCTTCTTCACAGAGGTGGGCCTGATCCAGCAAAGGACAGACAGCAAGTCCTAGATCAGACATACGGGCTCTTTGAAATCTATGGTATAGACTTCCTCCTCTCTCCCGCAGCTTTGGATGGATGCCCAAAGCTACCACTCAGCTTTCATTTGTTTCTGACACAGAACAGACACAGATGACATTTTGGGGCCATTTCATCCCAAAAGTTGAGCCAATCTGAAAAAGCAAAGTATTTTGAATATTGGGAATTCTAGATGTTCTCTCTTTTGAGCTACCCAGTCAAGTCCTGACAACCTGCAAAGCTCAAAGCCAACTCCTTGAGATACACAACCACATTTGGTTGCTGCTGCCTTAGCCAGAAACACCCCATCTTCTGCCCTGAGACAGAGAGAGGACTTTGTAATGAGAAGCAGCACCAGCATAAGACACACAATGTAAATACACTGAAGGTGCATTTGACATCAAGGGCTCCCTGCATTCTAATTGCTTGTGCCTCTAGTGGTTCTGTTTGAGTTTTCATTCTCGGCTTCTCTTTCCAGGAAATGAGAATAATGTATTGCCTGTTCCCATGTGCCAGCCATGGGCTGCAGGAGCCATCCAGTTTGTGTTTATAAAGCAGAAGTCAGCAGCAGGTTCCCAGAAAGTCAAGCAGTGACACATTTCCAGCCCATTGTCCAGAGCTGTCCTTCACACAGTTCTTCTCCATGCTTGAGAGAGGCAAAAGAGGAGCCAGTCTGCAGAAAGAGAAGGGGCTTCAGCACTAAGGCATGCTCACTGCATTCACATCAACACACTCCCCTCTCACTATCTCTTAAACTGTTATGAATTTAAACCCAAATCTTTTCTTCAATAATGAACAGGCTGTTCCCAGCTATTAAAAAAAATTACTATCCCCAAGACTTTATAATCATAATTTTAATTATTATAATTTTAGAATTCGTAATTCACCGATAATAGGACTCAAACAAAAAGTGTGGCATCCCCAAAGAGATAAATGAGAATGCATTTTGTTTCATACACTTGCTATAATTATGACTATTTTATCTGATTCAGTTTTACCCTTCTATATTTTTCAGCATTGGGGTTTTGAATGTAAACCTCTCTGATGATCCTTCTGAGGCCTGAAGGATTATATATGTCTCCTTGCATGGAAGTGTTTTCTATACTCTGCCCTCTTCTGCAAGGATGAGGAGTTTGAAAACATCCACCTCAAGGTCCATAGAGGTGACCACAGGCACAAAGAGCATCTCTGGGCAGCAGCTGCTCTGCCAGGAAAGCAGGATGCTTCTAGGGAAGGTGCTCAGCACTAACATCTTTAGTGGCTCCTGAAAGCTAAGTGTGTGGTATGAGTACTCAGGGGGACAGATGACAGGGGTAGAACCATGACATGGGGCACCTGTCCCCTCCTTGCAGCAAGGACCACCATCATCTTCCCCATTTTCCAGGGTAAGGCAACATGATGTCTGTCCTCTGTCAAACCAGAGACCTGCCTCACCAGACTGACAACAGCAGTAGCAGCTGCCTGGGTATATGCACAGGTATCATGGTGTGATTGGGAGCTCAGCAGCAGGAACAGAGTTGCACTTCTGTGCTATATTCTTCCACTGTCTATCTGGAAATTGCACTTGCAGGTCTCTTTAGAGCTGCTTAGCGGCTCATAGTGGTTTTTTTTTCTACTCTGTATTTGTCCCACTCTTTTAAAAGCCAGTTTTACAGTGCCAGTAAAGTTACGTGTTCTCCTTTTTAAAAATAAATACTATTTTGAGATAAGAAAAGAAGGTTGGTAGAAAAAAAGGTATTTTCTCCATGGAAATGACAGTTGATAGTTCCTGCAGCACAGTGATCTCTCGTAGTTTTTCCTTCTATTCTGGAAGTGAAGGGGACAGGAGAGTTTGTCTTTTCAGACACAGCTTCTTTGATCAGTGTCATTCACTCTGGAGAATGGAATATTGAATTCCTTTTGCAGTCAGGCTGTACTTAAGCACTTTTGAGTCTGGCTGCAGTTTGTGGAATTTGAGAAACATGAGTATCACTCCCACCTCTCCTCTGCCTTTCTTCCCTGACATAGGTATTTTCAAAGGGCATCATACTGCTTGACCTGAAAAATGGGATGTTCTAAAATGTCCTTGGCCATTGATCACATACACTTGGCCATGCAGGGAAATTGGGAAGAAGTACTGCAACTCTCACACTGGAGGGCTGCATTCTCACCCCAAGCTCATGGGTAGAAGATGCAGGAGAGGGCATTCATAGTCATACACGGCCCAGTTAAACTGAGGCACAACCTCCATTACTAAAGTGAAAGGACTTGAAGCAGAAAAAAAAATCTATTAAACTGTTAAAATACAATTTTTGGCAAGGTCCAGTATTTTCAATTAGACTGAATGTCTGTTAATGCTGATATAACCAAGTCTGCCAGGTTTTCCACTGCAAACCACAAATTTCAGGAGTGTGTAAAACTCTGCTATGCAAATGCATAGCCCGCAGTGAAACTTGGCAGATAAAGCTTCAGCTGGATAAAGGTTTTACAATAATCTTTGTTTAAAACAAAGTTAATTAAATTTGGGTTTAAGCAGTGTTTCAACCATTTTGAAGTTACAGAATAATGGCAAGACTTAATTGTACCGTCTATCCAAAGATCTTTAAGTACTGAGGCATCACATAAGCTGCACAGTGCAATTGGGAAGTTCATTCTCCCTTACGATCAATCCAGAGTAGAACCAGTGAGGAGCTAGTCTGGGTCTCCCTTGAACAGGCTGCCTATGCTTCTTCATGCTACTCTGCAGTATCCAGCTGTTTCAGCAACCATTCAGACAGTGTGGAATGCAGAATCAGCACTATGGATGTTCTGATGACTAACCCCTCTCCTGCCACCTTATCCCAAACCAGAACACCCCCTCCAGAAGGAAGGGTTGCTAAATATTTACTGTATGCTGAACACTTGATCTGCACAGCTCTATTTTGCCCAGGTGGAACAGAGTGCACAATAAATCAAGGCCAGTGAGTTTAAATAACTCAGTTAAATTGCACAATAAATTAAAGACACACACACACAAAAAAAACTCCAAACAAACAAACAAAAAACCAAAACCCCACAAATATACTGCCATTGCAAGTTCTAGTCAACTTTGTACTAGTGAGGGAGATATGGCTCCAGAGGCTCTCATTTTAAAACATATTTGTTCCCCAAACTGAAAATCTAATCAATTCATCCATACCGTAGACTAATTACTTTTGGTATTTTGTGTTACAGTAAGGACAGGAAGGGAAAAAAAGATATTTGGTCTGCTCAGAAGTTGCTACTCTACCACATACAACATAGAAAAATTACTGTATTTTATCGAAGCATGAAATCGTTTTAAGAAACAGAAATAAAAAAAAAAGAATCGTTTAGTGTCAAGTGTGGAAAAATACTCCCAAGACAACGGGGGTATAAACAAGTATCTTCTAGCAGTACTTACCACTACATCTTACAAGGACAGATCCATCTTTTCCCCATTTTCTAATCAAGAAAACTTGAAAGAGATTTTGGCTTGTCTTAATTCAGGGACTTAACATGTGCAAATTTCAGTTCAAGCTGATCCCAGCCCCATCTCCTTGCATACAGCCAGGCCTTGCTTGTTATCTGACAGCAGGACAAATATTCTGTTGAACCTTTTACTCTGTATTCAAGACTACAGCCATGAGAAAACCACAAGGATACAGAAGAGTTTAAAATATCTATGTTTGCTTATCTAACAAAGAGAAGATAAAGACAACACAGAAAATCTGCTTCTCAGGCAAGATACCAGTGGCCTCTCTGATAGCACTAGACTACTCCAAAACCTCTCTGAGGCTGCAAGCATTTTACATGCACACCACTCAGCGAAAGTCACGCAAGCACCGCTCAGCAAATATTGGATTACTTTAATTTTGTGCAACTCCTTGTTCATGCTTACTCGTGATTCAACTTTCTCTCCCTTACAAAGGCTGAAACAGGCCATTGTGCACCAGTTCCTTTCATGACACAAGTCTGAGCAAATTTAGGTAGGGCAATGCTCTGAAAGCAGTCATTTTGTCCCATCAGGAAAACTGTCTGCTGATGTTCAATAGGCAAGAACAACAACAATGCCTTTGCCAGGACCTGGACTGTGAGGAGCTCAAGCTACTTCAGACAGAGCAATACAAATACTTTACTTAGTCTTATGAAATTACAGTAGGGTAAATTACAAAAATCTCCACCTGGATTAAACTAGGGCAGAGCCTATTCGTTTGTATGTGGGGTGGGAAGAGTGATCTGGAAGTGCTGATGCTGGCTTACACAGTGGTACACTGGTTCCCATTGGGACCTCCGGACATTTACACAAGTAAACTCTGTCCCAACCACAGCAGCCCATCATTGGGCACTCAAAGGTGTTTGTATGATTGAGAACTTGGGTTTATTTCTCTCTGACACCTGTTGCATGTATCTCAAAAGCCCCATTGCATTTACTATTTAGTTGCATTTTTATTTGTGCCCTTTTTAACTCTTTCCGGATATTTTCCCACAGCATGGAGATGGCTTATTGAAGAGCATGGTTGTGACAACATGAAGTGAAAAGGGGTCTGGTTTATTGAGCTACTGGAAGGAAGATGGGAAGTTTTGGAAGACACAAGCCCAAAAGGCCTCATTGATAATACATAGCAACAGCTAGAAGAGCTCATAGAATTTTCTTGAGTCTCTGTGGAGTTCTACTGTCAAATCCTGCCAAATTGCACCAGAGACGAGAATAGTACAGCCTGGAAATACTGCCACAGCCAGTGCCAGCCACAGAGCTCCAAGCTTGATCAAGAGTTACTTTCCCCCAAATCCATCTGCTACTCACTCCCACTGTAGGGTGCTCCCATCTGAGATCTCCAACATGAGGAAGTACCCAGCCACCTCTCTCCCCCACTGCTCCAGTAAAACCATGCTGGGCATTTCTACCTTCAGATGTGAGTTTACCTTTTTGCCTTGTGTCTAGGACTGGGCAGGATTAGCACAGAGGACAGTGAGTATAGCTGCGCATGGTTTACCTGAAACTCTCCAAACAAAGTCGTAGACAGATCCCATCACAGATCACCTTACACGAAACTAACCCTGAACTTACCTAGCACAACTTCTGCAACTTGAAGATTTGTGGATACTTGAAAGACATGCATAAGCTATGAGGCCACTTGAAGACTCAAAATATATTAAAATGTTCAAAATGCTAGTACAAAAGGACAGAGAAGTACTCAGCAACTTCTTATTTTGTCTTTGAGCACATGCCACATAGGACTACAGAGAATGACCACGAGAAAGGAGGTAGTGAAATAATCAAGAGTACAGTTCTGGAAAGTTGTATAAACACATTATTTATGGTCTAAAATTACTTTGGGTCTCAGAAGTAAAAACAAAAAAGAAAGAAAGAAAATCCATACCTCTATGTGTTATTGAAGGAGGTAATTGGGCAGGCAGAAATGGGGAATTATTAAAGATTTAACTGGTCAAATTAGAGTGTGGGAAACTTGAAAGGAAAGAAATCCATTTGTCTCCCCTAGAAGAGTGATGAAGTAGCAAAGGGAGGAAGCAAGGCAGCAAGCTAACTCACTGAGGAGCCCTGGAACCACAAGGAGCCCAGGATCAGACTAGGTTTTCATTTGGATCCACGTGCTTATATGGGATTTTAACTTGAGTGGAGGAAATGTTTGAATTTTTTACTCATTTTCTAGTCCTTTATATTGCTCTGGTGCATAAGGTTTCTACAGCGTCTTTGCAATGACAGCTGGCTTGGATTTTCCTTCACATGTCTGCTCGCACCACCATTTGAGTAGCTGTCACCCTCTTCATCACTGCAAGGGAACAAATGCCTTCCCAACCAAGCAGGGATCTGACATTCTATTTCTGTCTCTCTCCTCTGCAGCACAAGTGCTAGGTATCAGAAACAAGGCACTAAGATCAATTTTATCAAGTCAAAAAAAACCCAAAAAGCCAAGAACCAAACCAAAAAAACCCACAGAAAATAAAATAAACAGAAATATATTAAAAAAAAAAGACATGTGGGAATGTTCAACAATGCACACACAAAGAATGATCCATTTTGACTGACTTATAGTAAGTTGGTAAAAATGTTAATGTTTGCAGAGACAATGCTTTCATAAATATATATTATGTGTAAGAGAAATTAATTTTTCATCTCCAATCAGGATTGATTTAGAAAGCAGTCAGCATGGTTCTGTATCTTACAGCCTTCTCTTCAATCTGATACCTAATCTGAGTCTCAAAAGCAGAGGCAGAATGCCAATGATCCAGGTAAAAATGCAAAAAGCAGCAGCAACTCTTGCCTGTGGCATTGTAAAAGTCAAACCACTGTACCAGATCCTACCACCTAACGAGTAAGAGGAAGGGGAGCTCTCACCTCCCAAAATACAGGCTTTCTTAAATGATTTTGCATCAAGGCTGCATCTTGAAGGCAAGAGTTCACTCTCTACTCCCCTCAAGCAACTGGATGAAGCCAAGATTTGAATGTCAGGCCCTGTCATTGTAGATGCAGCAAAAATGCCCTGCAGTAATGCCACCACCAAGGCAGCACTCAGTTGTCAGAGCACAAGCAGAACAATTCATAAGAAAACTAGCAAATACGACAGCTCTTGAATATGAATCTGAAGACAAAGCAGAAACTGCAACTGATTGAGAACATGCAAGTCAAGACTGAGAAAAATAACAGCTTGCAGAAGCCTTTTTAGTGCTGTGGCAGTAATTCACTGCTAGGTGCCATGAAAGCACTTGAAGGGTGGATACCTGAAGGGTGCTGATGAGGCTGCCAAAGGCCTGGCAAGACTGGGCTGCAAAACAGCCACTCAACCAGCTCTCAAATACAGCCTTCTTGAACACATTAGGACAAGCTTCTTCTCAGCTAACACTGACTATATAAAGGGTAAACATAAGGCGTGTACATAAGGTATCAAATTATAAAAAGGGTAAGAATAAATGAGTCCTCTAAAGCTTTCTCTGCAACAAAGAAAGAAAATCACCTTTGGGTGACAAACCATCCTATTCGTCCTAAAAGTCTTTCTAAAAAGGCCGGGTTGCCCTCAGGAGATACCCCTCATTTAGCTATGGCAATGTCTAGACAACTGGCTTATGCCTAATGACTATCATTTTGATGGCAAAAGCCATTTTAGAGGATTCCAAGCCTAATTATCAAGCCTGTGTTCTGACTGGGCCTTTTCATTCAAATACAACTCACATACCAGTTTCCTTTACTAAAACAGCCAACAGAAAAGGGGGGGAAAAAGAGGAAAAAAAACCTGTGAGGAAACCATAAAAACACTAAAAGAATTGAAAATCTTACTATAAAATTCAGTAGAGATTCACCTTTCTGCTTTTTAGTGCTCCTTTGCACTGGTAAAGTGGGAGATTGGGCTCCTATGTTCTATGAAGTTTCTAGCACTCTTTGTGGAGCAAACTAGCTCCACACAGACATCTAACATATGTTGTTTATATAACACTTTCATCTGTGTTGCTACTCTCTCTGAACTCAACAGTTTCCCAAAATTTGGAATCTTGCCAATTTTTCTATTGGGAAGAAGCTTTTAGCAGTGGACCCTAGTGTCTGTTACAGAAACTTTGCTCTCTGACAAGGAACACCAAGTCCCATTTGCAGGTTTGAGGGTGTCACACGACAGGAGATTTCTTCTTCATTGGCATATTCATATCAGAACACAATCTAAAACCACTTTCTCTTCCAGCCTTTTCAGGGTTGCTCAAGGTAGCTGTGCTCAAAGTTTTCCTTTATGTCTTCTTCCCCTGTCATTCCTGAGACTCAGGGGTTCTTCTGTGCAATGGATACCTGAAGGGTCCAGGATGTTCCTCTGATCTGGGCAATAATATGTATATAGAATATCACAATACTCTAAAGGCATTTGATCACTTCTACCACTTGGAAAGGAGAACAGCAGTTGTCCCTAAAATCAAAATAGAACTATCATTGGGTCATGCTATAATCTGAGGCTGTGATGTCAGAAACTTTTTTTAGTGCATGCATGTATGTGGCCACAGATTGGGCCAATATAAAGTGGAACCTCTGAATCACTGTAATAAATAAAATCATAAAAAATAATATTAACAGGACCTTTCCAATTTCCTTTCTAATAATTCTAATGTATATTTTCAAGAGATATGTCAATGTGATGTAGAATACCTAGGATGTTACTTAAATCATATACTTTTGGACTCATGTTCTGCTATTGCTATCTCTGGCTTCTTGTCCATCTTACAGCAGACTCACAGGGTTACTCATGTCATTGTTATGAAATTGTTAAAGCTATGTGGTACAGAAGCCACCTGCTTCTATTTCTGGTCCAGCTCAACATCATGGGGAAAGTGCCATCCTTTCCTTAGTGGAGTTGGACTCCCACAGAAACTATGCTGTTATCTTGGATTTGCCCTCTCCACACAGCAAGTCTGCAGTGGTCACTTGTGGAGGCCTTAGAGGTGCATTTGCTGTCTTAGTAAGAGATTGCCTGGGTAAAACGTAAGAGCCTATCTGGGTAAAACAGGCCTTTGTTTAGAGCTTTGTACTAAAGCTCTAAAAGCAAAGCAAAAGCTGGTGTCCTGGATGGAGTGAGTACAAAGAGGTGGAGAGAGTTCTGCTGCCCATGCTTGAACCACTCACATCCAGCATGTGCTCCTCTGAAAAGTACACCTAGAAGATACTTTCACCCTGACTAAATCAAAAGTGTTTCTTACCTGTGATATCAGATTGAACCACTAAAGCAAGATTGTAAACAGGAGAAAGGGGATTAAAAGGGTAAAGAGGAAAGATCCTCTCCACATTTCAAAATAAACCGGGAATCTTATTAGCATTTAAATGAATAGACTATCTGGTTGGTGAAAATCTTATGAACTGTTGTGCTCTGGACAGAAGTGAATCTTGACCCTCATTACCAAAAGCCACCCCACCTGTGACAGGGTGTATGTGAAGCCAGAGAAGCAGATATTTTCCAGACCAACATCTCTTCTCTGTCTGCAGGCAGTCAAGAGAGACTAGACTTGGTGACTGAGGTGATTTTTCCTATTTTTATTTTCCTTAGTATCTCAAAAGCATATTAATATAATTGCAACAACAAAACAAACAAACCAAACAAACAAAAAAACCCCTCAAACCTGGAGCAAGACATCAGCACAGCAGTTAGCTGCAGAGGTCAGCACCCTGCAGTGAGCAGTACTCTGCCTATCTTATATCTGAAGAGGTAAGAAATACTCACCCCAGCCTAAATAACTGCCACATGCCTGCAGAGCTCTTACTGCCAAGAGTAGGGTTGTCACATGCACAGGACTGTCATGTGCTGCCAGCAGCAGTGCCACTAAGATCTCTGATTAATGCCTGTATCCCAGTTCTGCTCCTCCCCACCACAGCACAGCAGGATCCAGCCCTGTACTCCAGCCCTGCAGTGGGCTCCCCACTGGGGAACAAGGCTTAGGGAGGAGGGAGGAAGGTAAGGCTCTTCCTGGCTTACCAGGAAAACTGCACCAAGAGAGCGCAGTTTGGGGACAGTTGCTTTCAGGGAGAGGAAGACAACAAGGCAGGCTTGGGAGAGGTGGGGTCTGGAAGATGAGCTGCAGCCATGGCCCATCTGTTCTAACTGAAGTTATTTCCAGCATGGGCTGCATTATGCAGGAGATGAGCACAGGGATACCACAGTGGACTTCAAATCCATAGAAGTCTCGAGCTATCTCTTCATAACACGAGCTGTTGGCTGACAGAAACAGCTTCAGTGTCATTTTCTATTATCATCATGACATACAACATTCTTGCTGGTACCATCCCCACACTTTCTTCTACTGCCCCTGCTGGGTCTGTTGAATGGATGTGGCCATACTTCTGTGACATTGCCACCTCTTAGGGTTATATGATTAACCTAGTGCTCTAATCACAGCTGCAGATGAAGATTTGCATAAGCATCTTTCATGTTCATGGTTTCTTTACTAGCAAGTTTTTAAGCTCTCAGAGAGGAGAGCTGAAAACATGAATACACATCACACCATGAAGCACAGAGGGAAAAATAAAACCCTGAAAAAAGTCATGACTTTTCAGCTCAGCAGCTCTGCTGAGGACACAGCTGAGGCTGGCAATCTAAGAGGCCTTTGCTGATGTGATGCAAGGTATATGCACAAAATTTAAGAAATTTTTTGTGTGCCAGTGACTGCAGAGGAACTGTAATTAGTCACAGGCAATGACAACAAAAGTTCTCCTGAGGGAACATCATCAAAACTCACAGGTCTGAACAAAGGTGGTTTTTTTTTTAAAAAAAGGCAACCATGATGAGAGAGAATATACCTGCTCATCCAAACATGATCCTGTACTTGAAGATAAGTTTCAGGTGTCTTTACTAATACTCTTGCCCAGCATGAAAGCAGCCTCAGCCTGTGTGTCTTTCTAAACAAGTTCTGTCGAGCAACTTGCCCATGAGGACTTAGCTTCTAGTTAAAAAAGGCTGGCTCAAACAGTACAAATGAGCCATTTGCATAATCATGCTTCAGAGTGGAAGGAAACAAGCATGCCTGCAAAGCCACCAGTTCCTCCTCTAACCCTCCAGGAGGACCTGAAAGAGAAGCCACCACAAAAGAGCTCGGCTCATGAGCTACAGTGATAGTAAGAGCCCCAGAAGTCTTAGTTAAGCATGTAGGTGAAAAAGCACAACACTGACATGGATGCAGCCACTTGAGTGTAATGTCAGTGAATTCTCAATCTTTTGATCTGTATTGACTTATTATAAAGATATATTACCTAAACTTTGCAATAATGGAATACCTTCAGCATTTATCCTCTGCTGTTTTTCCACAACATTTACTGATTTCACACAGAGTAAGTTTAGAGACTGAAACAAAACTTAACTCAAAATAATTGATGGGGACATGCCTATTGGATACCAGCAGACAAACAAAAGTTTCAAAAAAACTACTGGAAATTCTGACAATTAGTGATCAAAAACTCCAATTTCATGATAATTCATTTTAGTTAAAATTACGTTTGTTCCCTAAACTTATAAAAAACCTTACTGTCAATGTGTCAGCCATTTCATATCGGAATTCCCAACATCATATGCCATACCTTTGACCCTGAATAATACTGTATATCTTAGATCACTACTTGAATGATTTTCTAGGAAAAAAGGTACAAAATGTAAAGTTACACAAAATGACAGAATTTGCTTTAAGGACTCACTATCTAATTGAAGACAAACCTTCACATTCACTCTCCTATAAAAGGCAACAGTGCATGGATTTCATTCAGCTTGAATTGAGAGAAACCAGCCCTACCTGGTCCTCATGGGATGCTTTCATGCAAGTTCTGATATTGCAAAGTCATCCAGTAGGTAATTACTGCAATCAAAAAGTTGGAGAATTATAAGTGGTGCAGCACAGCCCACCAAAACCCTGAACTATCTGTTCTGAAGGAAAGGAATGGAACTGAGAGGCAGCAACTGCTGGGCATAGCCAGCCAGAAAGCAAACTTGGGGAATATAAAATAATACAGGCAACATACTGGAGTTTCAATAAGGACAAAATAGAGCAATAAAGGATAAGAAACAAACCCAGAATTGGATTACCAAGTACAGTCTTACTAGATTCGTGGTCTATATCCTACTTTATATTGTATTTCACCAGAAGACAGAATTTAGTATGAGCTGGGGAAGGAGGGCTACATGTGTAGGTGTGTGTATGTTGGGGGATAGAAAATGTTAATGAGGAGAGAACAAGTGAACATCAATTACAAATGTTTCTCAAATGGCTGTTTCTTATGTTAGGCTCAGATATACCATTAACCGTAACAGTTTTCTTTTACAAGCATAGAGAAATGTTTTCTTTTTCCTTTCAGCTATTTTACAGGGAGCAGGAAGTAGGCATAAGTTGTGATGATAGAATATAACTATATGCTATCTTTAGAGGATTTCCATATTGCTTTGAAGCTGCTGAGACAAAACTGGGCATATCCATCAGGACCTGTTTTGATGAGAAAGATGGAACAAGAAGTATCCTTATTCCAAAGGCTGCCCATGGACAAATTCTGCATTTGCAAGTGAAGGAGAAACCACTCTTCTCTCCTTTTACAGGTAAGGAGGGTCTTGGCTCATTGCTGTCTCTTCCTGCATTTTACTAGCAGCCAACTCAACAGGGCCAGAATAGTCAAAAAAAATTATCTTCTCAGTGCACTCTTTTGCAGCATGTACTATCAGAGCAAGGGACAATGTCAGGCTGCAAAGTCTCACCTTAGTCTACAGCTGAAAGAAGTTGGAAAGTCACAGCCCAGTTCAGTGACATCAAGCAATTAACGTAATTTAAATTAAGTGTTTAAAAGACTAGACTAAGGTCCTGCTATTTCAGCCAGATATATCCAAGGAGATTCTCACTCTCACATGCCACTTCTGTTCTAACTCCAAAAATCTGGCTGCTAGCTAATCCTCAGATAGTCTATTAATGGGGAATTAAAGTGATTAATGGAATTAATCCATTATGCAGACTGAGCAACGAGTCCATTTGTACACAAAGTGAGAAACCAAGAAGCTTGCCTACCAAGGGAGAGGCTTTCTGACCCTGCACCATCTACTTCTCTTCCAAGAATAGCAGACAACAAAAGAAATCTAAACTCTGAAGTACCTTTTTTTTTTTTTTAATATAACTACTTGATTTCTACTGCTCACCTCAGTAAATCCTATCAATAATGAACTACACCCATCTTCCTTCAAAGGGACAGAGTTGCAATCACATATATGTCCATGTTGGTTCATGTTATTTTAGGGATTATTCTAAGAAATGTTCATCAAGCTAAGCAGCCAGTGCAACTAGTGTTCCCTTGTGTGCTCTGATAATGATTTTTACCTAGCAGCAGCTGGCAACCAATAGATCTGATGTCTTTCTGGAGAAGCTTCTGTTCCTAGGAAGGTCAGTCATCAAATAGGATTCGTTTTTCACCTGAGACGAGAGATGTTGAGGTCTTAAAGATCTATATGTTAAAGTTCTACAAATAGCAGAGACCTAGCTTTCAGTAATTACTTCTCCTTTCAGAAAGAACTACAAAAGAGTTCTTTGAGTAGACTGCATTTATTACAGTGATAAAAATAAAATGGGAGAAAGCAATGAAACAATTAGCAGAAGAAGTAGCAAAAACTTCAGAAGCAAGGAGAAATGTCTTCCAGGCTCCCTAAGGCAGAGCTCTGAGATCCCAAACAAAGCAAATAGACCTTACCAGGGAGATGGGAGTCCCAAGAGCTTTGGACTTGTGTCCTGCCAATCTGGCAGCCCAGAGACTTCAGCTGAACCAAACTCCAGCCTTGGATTTGGATGGTATGCAATAAACCTTTTTTCCAAATTTTCAGACCTGTTTTTTCCAGATTTTTCATTCTACAAGTATTTCAGAAAGTCTTCTTCAACCCAGAATAGATTTTTTTCCTTTCTCAAATATTCCAAAGGATGGGAAGGCGCAAGTTTCATTTCAGCTCTAAACATAATGCAGTCTTTTGCTTTACTAACTTTGCACTTTTCTTAAGTCATCCTTAAAGAGCTTGCTCTAGAGAACTCTTGTCAAAGCAGTACCCTGCATCACATTAGTAATACTCCTAAGATCTTCATGGTAATGCTGAACAATAGAAATCTAACAGCAAAGGGATAGAGCATAAAGGCAATGTCTCCTTGTTTATGAGTGACTTGTGGTTTGCCTGAGTACTGGCATCCTACGCTACCGAGGTCCAACATAAGGAAGGCAGCTGTTGGGTAGTTTTTCCTGAGGGGATGGTGTAAAGAGCAGAAAGGCAGAGATAGAACAAATTGAATCACAACATTCAGGCCTTGAGCTATAGACCATGATTGGAAAAGGAAAGCAAACCTGATGTACTGCTTCCCACCAGGTACTGCTGCCAAAAGAAGGAAACAGGAAGAGAAACCATGCCAAGACTTTGCTGGCTTGCTTAATGTAATGGAAAGATCAAACAAAGTGACATGGGGGGCCCCAAAAGCCATTCATCTTCTTTACACTTTAGGCTTGCCTGGCAAGACAAAAATGAGAACAAAAGACGCGACCACATGGTGAAACTGCCAAAGCAAAATCCTAAAGCAAGAGAAACGCAGCTATTTTAAGTTTTACTATTAAATGGGTCACACCTGCAAAGCTTTCCAAGAGCCCAGGCCAGTTAGTATGTAATGTCAGATCAGAGTTTCTGGTGAGCCCGAAAGCTAAGAAAGGATTTTTAGTCCAACTCATGTAGTAGATTTGATGTTTTGTTATCATTTGCCATCCACAACCAAAGTTCACTATATTAACTAGAATTTCATTTGAGAAAAACAAACAATAAAAATCACCACCAAAAACCTCCAAATTATGAGTACTTTTAACACTAAAGTGTGAACCAAATAAGAGGAGGAAAAAGGCTGTAGTCTCATACCCACCCATCTTGTAGCTAACCCTGTTCCTGGAGCACTCTTGTGGTATTTACGTTACCCTATTCCAGACCTGTAGTCATGCGCTCTCCTGTCTCAGGCTTTGGCTCTGCTGTACTCACCATCTGAGATAACGCAACTAGACTAAAATCATTGCATGAATAGCCATCTTTATCATATCCATGACTTTAAAATAAATAAAGTATATCTAGTCATGTGCAATTTCTAGTTTTATATTAGATCCACAAACAGCTGAGCCAGCCGAGAGATTCCATCAAGAGTAAAAGCAGGAGAGAATAAGCAGAAAATTTTAATTATAGTTATAGGATACATATGTGTGTCCTGCCACAATGCATTTCAAGCTTAAGAAGTTCATAAGCCCTTGTTAAGTTATTTGAAATTGTGTTAGCTTGACAATGGTGAGTCACTTCTTCCCATGTCACCCAAGCATTAAAAACTGTGGGTGGAGGTGAGGATTTATAAAAAACTATTTTACAAATAACTGTTAGAGTATTATTACCCAGAATAACCATAAAGAACACAATGTGTTCTTATTATTCAATGATTTGAAGAGTCACAAGATGAAGGAATTACCAATGCTAAGTGACTTCTCATTAGTAGGAGAATCAAACATTACAAGGTGTAGCAAAGTGACAGTGGAATCTGCTGAACGGAATTTTATTGAATTCAAAACTTGTAATAGTCTAAGCACAACAAATGGAAGAGCATTAGAGTACTTCCAGAGGTCAACTGAAACACAGGATCTGTGTATTTAAAGAGACATTTTTCATAGAATGAACATTGCTATTTCACACCTGCAGTGGCATCACTAGTTAGCCCCCGCTCAATAATCCTTGGTTCAGCTAGGAAGCAGCCATACCATTGCTTCTCAGTAAGCACCACGAAAATAGAGATAGAAGAGACCACCTAATAGACAGACAAAGAGCAACCATTTAAATCAACACTTCTGTGTTTCCTGTGAGGGGCTAAAGCTTACTTTTTTCACCAACATTATTTTGAAAAAGTAAATTGGAGACAGTAGTCAGTAGATGAAACCCTGGCACCCACACCTACCAACAGGCAGACCTTTGTTCTAGCTTCCCCTATGTAATTGTTCTTTGCTGGAACTGATCTGTTCCATAAAAGTTATGATTTCCAGGATAGGGGAGAGACTCCTAATGAGGTCTAACACAGCATAAATGACTTCTTGCTAACTCTTCTTGTGGATCCTTTAACTCAGAGTGCTGGCACCTACTTGTGTCATAGCATCAGCATGTAAAAACAGAAAAACAACCCTTCAATGCTTAAAGCGAGGAAACCACCCACTTTAACACTGTGAGTAAAGCTAATGGAAGAAGGTCAAATAGGTCTTTGTCTACCCAGTCCTATATGAAATTAAATCTGATGCAGTATTCTAGGACAATGCATTCAACATATTGTGCATATAGACTCATATTTCAATCCTATCTCGTTTATCCACACACAAAAGACTAAAATTATTCCTCCTGCTAAGATAAGTATGTTAGATGACACAAAAGCAAACTGAGAGACCACATCATTTTGCCTCTTCTTTCCTGCCTGTGTTGGACCTTATACAAAGTGATCTCTTGTCTTTTCAGAAAGAGAGGCAGTATCCATTTATATATATACAGCACAGAAAGCAAGAAGCATAATAGTTACTTATTTGGTGCCTAGCAGAAGGCAGGGGATTTGACAGGAAGATTACAAGCATGGAAGAAGCAATTCAGAAAGCTTCTTCAAATGTACTGTGTAACATACATTACTGAAATTTTCAGAGGTTTTTTTAATGTCCATAGCTCAGTGCCAGGAGTTTTGAAAAACAGCTTCATAAAACAATCACAGTGATTTTAGTTAGAAGTGAAAGTAGCTTACAGTATGCAAACATAGTGGGGCATGAGTAGACCTACAAGATTAGTATCTCTTCCTCAGAATTCTCAAAGAAATACTCAAAACCCTACTTTTAGAAAAAATAAGAGCCCATAAGACAGATATAAAATGAAGCAATTCATTCAGACATAACACACAAGATTTTTGGGGGAAAAATCCATTATTTTTCAACTCTTCAAGCTCCAGATATACACAAAAAGCATGTTAAAACACTAATACTTCCAGCTAACCATACTTTCTGCCAGAATTTGCCCATTCTGTGGGAGCATGCCCTTGCTCAGCCACACCTGCAAGCAAACTGGCTTTTTTGTTTTGTTCCACACTATTTACACAAAGACAGTTGAGGCAAGGGTAAATTGACAGGAAGGACAGCAAGGGACAGTAGTGTCCATGGACAATAAGAGCCATCATGCTGGTTCAGACTAAATGTCCAGCTCAAGTACTTTCCTAAACTACTATAGAAAGACTCACTCATACCACTGTGGAAACCCTAATGTTCGCACCATGTGCTGTCTTCACTCACACATAGTGCCAACCCATGGGCAGGTTTATTGGTGCTTCTCATTTCTACTCTTCCTTGGCATGTTTTTTGCAATCCTAGGCTCTTCCTCTGGGAAGCAAAGCAGAGGGGAACCCAGTAAGTCAAGGGGATATCCAGCTTTACGGAACATGTGGAAGAAAAAAAAGCCAGGATGACACCTGTTGAACTGTTCTCTCAACTATGCCTCATATGTATTGGGACATACTAACGAAATCACGTTCAGTGTTTCAGTTTCTACTCCTGTGATTCACTAATGCTCAACACCATGTGGGTATGTGAGGGATAGTTCAGTATTTGTATGACACTCCAGATTTCAAAATTGGAAAGCTGTATATACAAGTGCAACCTATTAGGGCATCACCAAAACTGAACTCAAACATCAAGGAAACGTTTTAGTGGAAAAGAAATGAAAATCATTTCTCTTTGTTCTCTGGATTCCAAGTTGTGAGCAACACTGTCAAATATCTCTAGAAAATAACATTCAGTGAAGAAATAAGGGCTTTTCTTTGCGAAGGCTGTTTCATTATAAATTCATTTTATTCTGAGTCAGAAGACTCACCAGTCTTTCCTGGGTTTTGTTTGCATACTCTTAAGAATTGTTTCCCTTGTTGTCATTTTCCCTCTTGCCAACACAATAAAACCAGAAATCCTAATGCCCTGCTTTACAAACTACCCAGCTTTATTAGGTTGCAGAGGCATTACCACAGATTTAATCTATTGAAGCTATTAGTATTTGCAAAGTATGAAGCAATTATCATTTTCTAGAACTACAAAACAAACAGAAAATAGTGTTAAGAGGGATAAGTAAGACAAAGTAAAAATCAGAATACTTCAGGGCTTTCCAGGGTGATTTTTATATTAATCAGGTTGCCTACATCTCTCTTCCATCCTTTTGCACTTCCCCTGTCTTTTTCCAATCTCATATAGTCTTTCTTTGCTCACTTCTCCTTTCCCAGAAACAAGATTCAATTACAGACAATACAGAGAGAATTTTTTATTGAGGCCAGATGACTAAGAAGTCTCTCAGGACCGAGGGCACTGTCTTACCTACCACAAAGATATTGGGTGGGAAAGGATGTTTGCTTTTTTTTTAACTTGGGATGGTTATCTTCTGTCAATTGCAAGGGCCCACAGGTGCTTGCAGGTTTTACTAACAGCTAGGCAAGATCAGCACTATTATAGAGGTTGATGATTCAACCTCAGCTAATTCACCTTCCAATAAAACCAAAAATACCTTGGTGCCTCAACTGCCCTTTCATCATGTAACAGTTAAAAACTGCTTTCTTGTCACTGAAGATAAATTAAATTGCTCTGCCTAGTAATAGCTTTAAAGAGCTCTTATCTAACCCAGCACTGCAAGCTTGCCTACAGCATGTCAATTGCTCTGTAGAGGGTCTCAGGTACCCCTGAGTTTGAAGCAGCATACTTAGGTGGATTGGCACTCAGGTTACACCAAGGTGCATGTTTAATCACGGCAATTCTCTCCCTTTGGCTTTTCAGCCTTTTCAGTATTTAAAAAACTTCCACCAAAAAAGCAAGATAGATATGCTTCATATTTAGTGACACAAAAACCTCAACAAGTTTAGATAAGCACGTAATAGGTCCAGGTAAGAATGTTGGCTACCCACCATCCATAGCTCCTCAGGTAATGAGCTATCTAAAATAATGAGCCCTACTAAAATAAATGTCAGAGCTTACATGGACTTCAGAGTGGCAATTTTACCTTCCTTAAATTGCCAAAAAATACAAAATTGTAGTGAATATCCTCAAGAATATACAGTCCAGAGATTTCAGGTACTTTTGTTTTGTCAAGATATCAGTACTTCATAAAGAGGTTTGGCTTGTAAGTACTTTTGCTTTAGGTTAAAAGAATCACAGAATAAGAGACATGGAGTCATTAACTTAACTGTAAAGCAAATATATTTTAGCCAGAATTTAACTAGTGCTCAAGATACTTACTCTGTCTGGTCATTGTCATCCCTCTGAGATTTTTAGTTGCTACTTGTGCTGACAAACACATTTTCTTCAACTGCTTTCTTCTTTTTCTCCCCTCTAGAAAGCTTTTGGATAAATTTGAAGTGTGGCTTTGCTTAGGCCACTGTTAAGAAAACTTAAAAATTCACTACCATATAAGATCACTTTAAAAGCAATCTTTAAAATATGTTGTTCTATAGCTATCTCAAATTTTTCAAGACAAAGGGTAATCTCACCTTAAAGGAGGAAATTGGAAATGATTTGGGGTTTTTTGTGAAACCCTAAGAAGAAATACCATTGTTATGTGCCTCTTTGAAAGCAAGCTGCACTAGTAGGCAGGTTTGCTCCAGCTCAGAAGTTCTACTCCCTTTTAGCATTACTCTCCTGAGGGTAGAGATTACTCTTTCTATGAGCTGATATGGAATAGTGTATAAAAACTTTTTACTTCACTTTAAGAAAGGAGGGGGGAAGAATGTCCATGTTCTAGAATTTATAGTTCACTGACATTTCCTCAGGTGAGGAAAACCTGTAACTACCAATGACCTTACTAGCAGCTGCTGGCAGTTGCTAATGAATGACAGCAGTAAGAAATATAATAAAGAAATAATAAATGGGCCTTTATCAGAAGGGGAACTTTTCATTTTAAATGCAGTGACTTTTTGAATTACAAGTGACTTGGCCAGGTTTCAGGATTAATGAATACTCACTTGTCAAGTTCAGTATGTCTATACATCATGCAGTTTACTGAGACAATGCAAGCAAAGCTTCCCCCCTTGAGTTTGGAATGACCCTTTAAGGACTTAAGGGAAGTTTTAGAGAGAGAATTAAATTCACAGGTGTGCCTATAAAATTAAACTGCTGCTTTCTGATAGACCCATAACTTTTCTGAGACACTGAGTTTCTTCAGAAAGATTATAGCCTGACCCAAACAAAGCAGTAAGCTTTCTCCTCCTGGCTATTTGAACACCAAAGCACCTGGTAGACTGTGGTCATAATCTGACTAGTTAAGTTTTCATGGGTTATTATTTTGTGAAACATCATTTCAAGAAAGGCAAAATAGTTACTTAGTTTTTGTGGTACTTGCCTGCAGGACTACAATGATGCTACCCTTCAGCCCTGGTGCACATCAAGAAATTTCACAAACTCCTGCATCAGAGGTTATCCATGTCCTCAAATAACATGAGCAGAGAACTTGTTTAGGCTGGAGCCAAGTAGGGAGCTTCCACCAAGCAAGCTGCAGGGATGGTTATCTCACCCGATGGGCAGTTGGGAGCACCAATAGTTTCTGCTGGCTGAAATGGGTTCAGAAGTGATTTCTTTACAGCATTCTCTGTCCTACACTGGTAACCCAGCTGCCAATGCTGGGTGCACAACAAGGCTGTGGGGCAGAAAGTAACCCTAATAGCTAGGGCAACCCTAGCTGCCAACTGTGCCAGTCTGTTTCCTCCCCAGAGGATACCAATGACAAAAGAGCAATGGAAGAACATATCCTTTACAAGCTGTCTGTGTTTATTGTCTAATCTGCTACAGTCAACTGATACTGGTACCAGTCTATGTTACTCTTGCCCTTGGCTGAAAACTGTGCTGGTACAGAAAAAACTATGCACCAAGTCTGTTTCTGAGTATAACTCAAGGTGTCTAAATACTAAAAGACTCTAGGTACCAGAAAAACAAAATCAAGGTTAAATAACAACATGAGTGTATTCAGAGAAAATTAAAACAACATATGGATCAAATTCCTTTCTTTCTTAGGTCATGGTCACTTGCTGCAGAAACAGCTGCACAAGGTTAAAACATTATTTGCACAATTTTCATCAGTTATGGTGCTCCTGCTGAAGGTCCGGATTGACAAAACAGAGCTGGCAAAACAGACTACAGGGGCAATTCTCATTGTATCCCAGACAGGTTAGCTTTACTCACCACAGAAAAGCAACCAAAGGGCCCCAGGACCCCAACACAGGAGGCTTTTCTGGGTTCCTTCATCAATTTAGTTGCAGGTTGACAGCCACCTGCTGAACAGTAACAGTGAGGATGGAAAGACCACAAGTGGGTCCAGCCGTTTCCATCATTAACAATAGAATGGCCTCAGGTGAGAGATCTATTGCCACCTGCTGCCACTGCTACATCAGCTTATCTACTACAGTTGTGGGGGTACAGCACACCCAGCTGGAGCTACCCCTACACAGTGGGGTAGGGGCAGGCAGTGCCTTTATATGGCATCTTTTGTACAAAGAACTCCATAAAATGGGGTTTGTTGGGTTATGAAGACTGATGAAAAAAACACTCTTGGCCAAAACTGCTGGGCTGTTACAAATTGTATGTGTGTGACAGCTCTGTGTCTGAAGCCAGTGTGCCAACACAGCTTCATCTTCCTCCTCTTGTCACTACTGTGAGGTTTCCTGCACAGCAGTTTTCCAGGAGGAAAAGTTGCTTAAATGCTATAGACTGTGACAGGAATTTATCCTTCAATAAAAGACAAGTCCATAGAAAGCAAAGTTACAAAAGCCAAAGGCAACTGATGTTTTGACTCAGCAGTGGTTTGGACAGCTACAGCGTTGTTTCTGGCTGTTTCAGCTGTCATGCAGACTGGTGAATGCCTTATCTCATTGTCAAAGCAAAGCAACCCAGCCCTAGCAGTGCTGCCAGTCCATGCCGTGGTCCTCCAGCACAGCCCTCAGTCCTGGCACGGGTCAGCTTTCCTCCAGGAGCCCTCTGCTTGTCCAGCAAGCATCTGTCACCCACAGTCTGACTGGTGCTGTGCTTCAGCAGGATTCTGCTTAGCCGTCTCTTTCCACCAGAGAAAGGAATGAGCTTCCTCAAACTCCCACACAGATGCTCTGCTTTTTGGCCTGCAGGGATAGTGACCCTTCACTGTTGTGTTCACCCATCTCAGCTTCTTTTCCTCCCACTTTTGGAGATGCCAGTGTTGTCTGAGCTTTCCTCAACAAGGCTGGTGCCTGCTTAACTTAGCTTTGAGCTCCCTCACGCAGGTGGAGAGATGTCCTTTTAGAAAGTGATTGTGCAAGTGTTAGTTGTACCATTAAGAAACCCACTGCACCACTCCTTAAGCTACTCCTCTTGCTGCCAGCACAGCCAGGAGATGCTGTACTGGGGCTAATGGCTTCTGCTGTCCCAAGTTAAGCATTAATATGGATAGTCATCCTCACATTCCAGCCAAGCAAGGTCTACACAAACTCTTTTTCCTCTTCACTTACTTCAATGGATGTTCAGGCCTGTATAGGTATTTTTCTGAAAGTGCATGCTTGGGGCTGCCACGTCTTTCTCATACAGGCTTCTCACAAGATGATTTGGGATTGGCCTCATGGATCTTTGAACCGTAACATCAGCACCACAGTGAGGTTTCCAGCATCCTCTCACCTCCCACCAGTACTGTGGTACACCAAAGCAGTCACCATGGTGTCAAGTGTATGTGCTTTTTAAGCAGCAAGGAATACTTAGGCATTTGTGCTTGCCAGTTTTTTTCTAATAAAAAAATGAAATACTGGAAAATGCACGATGCAGGAGCTTGGATCTGGGATGGAATCCAGCACTGGCTTTAGAGGACACAAGTCGTGAGGGATATGTCATTAGGACCTTGCAGCTAATGGACTGGCAAGGGCTGGAAGCTGCACTGGCTCATTGCCCGGAGCCCATGGAACTGCTCAGGTAACAGCCTGCAATGTCTCAGCCAATGGACCTTGACAGTTTCTTCATCCAAAGGTAATTATCTAAGGTTTCCACAGGGCATCAGCTTCATTCATAGGTATGGTCATCCCTCCTCCTACCTCAGCTGTTTAATGTCTTCCTTGGATCACAAAAATACCTGTGTCAGTGTCCTAGGTTAATAACTACTGCAAATTTCTAAAGAGTAGTAACTGCCTCTCTGCATCTGGCACAATCAGAGCAATAAACACTGAAAGACAACAGAGCAGGCAAAGGAAGAGTGTCTGACTGTCCTTTGGGCAAAAGGATGCCAAAGAACCTATTCACAAGGAACCCATCATGAGAGTGACAAGTGACAGCTTGTCCTACCAGTTTATGTCAGAACCAAATCCAGCAGAAAAGCTGCAACAGTGCAAAGCATGCAGTCATCATAGCCTGGCATTATCAAATAGGAATTTACCACCCAACTCAAGCTGGTAAGGAATAGTGAAAAGATTAAAAATTATAAGGGAGGAAGGGAAAATAGCAGAGCAATTGTAGGAGATTGTTTGCTTTGCCATGAATAAAAAGAGTAGCTCATGAAACTAAGAGAAGCAGTATTTAGCTTCATTATGAGAGCCTCCTGCAGCAGACAAGAAAACATCACTGTGTGATTAAGCTGAGGTCAAAGATGTGGCCAGGCCGGGCGGCATTGCACAGCAGTTGACAGACAAGGAAGTAGCATCTCCTCTGGCTTTCTGGAGTCCTAACTCACATGGCCAGGTACCATTTATAGCTGAGCCAGCATCTCTGTAACCAGTGTCTAACACCAACATCGAATACTCTCAAGAAAATTTTAACACCCATGACAAAAACCCTATGTTATTTCTAGAAAATCAGCACACTTCAGGCATGGAAAAGAAACATAAGCATAAAATCTCCTTATTCTGAAATACTTTCCTGATCACAAGGCAGTTCCCATCACCTAAAAGAGACCCATGTGGTTAAATGAGACTATTCAAATAAAGAAAAATTTACAAGTTGCAGAACAGTCATGGTTTGTAGTATAGAAATGCATAGCCTGTCTTTACCTGCATAGTTTACCTGGTCTGGATGTAATACCGCATCTTTTCATCATCAGCTTACCTTTCACTTCCTCCAGTGCAAATATTTTGTATACCTAAGCTGGTTATAATTCTCTTGAAGATACAGTTCTAAATGTTTCGCTAATTTCTTCAGTAAAGTGCCTAACTTATAATGACAACCATACTTGGTAACCAGTGAAACATTAAGGTTCTAATTTTCCAATTTTTCTGTTCTGAAAACCGTTTCAGTTTACAGAGATTATCTGCATTTTTCATTGCAAGCTCAATGAAAACAAATTGTTGCCTTGTACAGAAAACACTTGTTGGCTCTTCCAGTAGGGAGAACCTGTAATTCACATGTTAACACGAGATGATTTGCTGCATTTATCTTTTTAGCTGCAAGAAACACTTGACGATAATGTACAAAGCTTTTAAAGTTTAACAAGGTTGAAGAAGTCAAGAAAGAGCAGCATGGGTCACAAGCTGCCTCACAAATTATTATTTCGACACTTTTAATGGCTTTACTTGAACAAATGCAATATACCAGGAGAAAAAATAAAATTGCTTTTTCCAAGGTGCTCAGAATTCATATAATCATCCAAAAATTCAGGAATTATTTCCTATGCATTCTTTCAGATGTTTTCTGGCTCTGCTTCTCTCCTCTCTTTCCATTTCTTCCACAGCTTCTGGCTTGCCTGCAAAGGGAAACTGCATCGAAAACATGAACAGCTTCTGCTCTCTCTTCTTAAGCTACAAGAGCTGGCTAGGTACCTCACATGGAAAAAATAACAAAAGAATCCACATTTTTGATTTGGCTGGAAAAGTAGGGTCCATCCCCAAAGTCCAGACCTGAGCAAGGACACCTTAAAACACCCATAGGATAATGAGATCTTCAGGCTATGAATCTTTCCCAAGGATAATTTCTAAGAGGCAAAAAACTACATTACAAATAACAGAGGTTTGCTGGCTTTGTATAAATCAGTTTCCTGTCATAGGGTTTTCTGGTTTTATTAGTATTTTTAAACTACCAGGCGTGAAACCACCAGATCCTGGTTTGCAATTTTTTTTTTTAAGTAAAGTTTTTGCTGTCAGCTGACAGCTGATTTACTGACATTGCCTTCATATATGTCACTGGGGTGAATAAACCAAAACAAATGATTCTTTGCTACAGGAATTGAATTTCTTCCCAGCGCCAACAGTTTTCCTCTTCCTTGAGATTTTGGAGATAACTTCTTGTGATAGCAAACCAAATGCTGACTTTGTGGCCCATATGGATTTCATCAAATGTCACACAGTCAAATCAATCAACAATGTAGTTATCTTTTACTATTTTTTCTTGTTTAAGCAGATAAACAAGAGTAGACAGAATTAAGCCAATGTATCAGTACATTAGTTAAACAAACAATTAAAATATAATCTCAGGTATTTGGGATCTCCAAATAACATATCTTGAAAGAGATGTCAGTCTGTGGGGTCCGAATGTCTTGGGAGCTGCAAAGTACATGCCAAACAAACAGAATATATGGATCACATGGTTTAGTGCCTGGAACAATAAATGAAGGTATTCAGGAATAGCTTAAAAAATAGGTAGAGGCAGTGCTTCAGACTCAAGATTATGGTAAACGTGAATCATGAAAATGTAGTTGGTTTATTTGTCTAATTTTAAAGAACACACTCTAAATGAGGAAAAGAAAGCAGAGAAGGTAGCGTTGCTGGGAGATGTTGCTGTGGGTGGTATGCTTCCAAGTGCATTGAATGTTGTACACAAACTGATTGAGACCAGATGTAGTCTGTGCTTTTGATATGGTGTTACTGATTTGTTTTTGTATACTGAGTTTAAATTAAATTCAGTGTTGATTTCCTAGATCTAAAACTATAAGATAGCAGGCCTTTTACATAAGTAGCTTCTAGCAGTTACAAAGAATAGTGGTGATGTGTTAGCACAAGAAAGACATTGACATACCTAGTTATTCATGTTGTGTTTTTTAAGAGTGAGAGCTTTCCTGGAAAGTAATTCCAAGGCAGCTCCAACATTACTTCTATAAACTCTCACCTTATTTTTAAAATATTATTTCTTATATCAAAAATATAAATTTTTTAATAAAATTATTACTCCCTCATAAGTGTGTTTGAGGTACAAGTCTGAGAACAACTCAGACAGAGTTCAACTTCCTGCTAATGAGTTGATATTGAGCTGACTATGAGCTGGCAATATATCAACTGCTCATCATTAAATCATTCCCAAAATGAACATTAATGAACTTCACTTACTCCAGCAATGCAAAGTAGCTCATACTTTTCCTGATTTCCAATTCACTGCATAGAAACTTGAACTCACACTACGCTGCTGACTTCATTGAATTGCTGCATAATGAGCTACCATAAAAACAATGAATTTTTGCGTGCATATAAATTGGACATTCTTAAACATATTAATTTGGTCACACAATGCATTACAGCTATTCTTTTGTGTGGAAATGGGCAGTCCTAATATCCTGCTTTAAACTCTTAACTCCTTGTTGGAAGACAATATTTCTCTTAAAAAAAATTTGTCTTTTCAATGCAAAAGTTTCGTATTCTGTTAACTTTTTCCCCTACAGCACTGCAAAACAAAGACAAAAAATATAATTCACATGTCAATAATTTTGCCATTTGTTTTTTGTTTCTCAGTGGTATTTAAGTGGGGGGCTTAAATATCAAACCTTCATTACCTGCATTTTTCTGTAGTAGTTGCAGAATTGAGAACTTTATTTGTAAAGAAGCCTCTGTATGAAGGGTTCACCTTTCTTTGATGATGAGAGGTCTATGTAGATTAACTATGTAGATTAACTTTAACGTAGATTAAGTTATACTGCAGAATGATTGTCCAAAAATGGTTATCAAAGTCCCATGTTCGCATGTTGAAATATATCTTAGAAAACAGTTACAAATTTGATAGGCTCAAAGGCACATTTTACACTGAAATATTCAGAGGTCGGTCTATTCAAAGAGAAGGTTAGGAAGATATTTGATCATAACTACATCCACAGAGATAAGAGGTACCTCAGACTAGTACATTAAAATATTAATGTGCGTGCAGACACAGATCAAACTGTATGGCTGCAGCAAGAACCAGTTCAGTCTTCATTTCTTACAAGATGCTGGCCAGGATCGGTTTATCATTGTCAACTGAGCCATTTCAGGAGACATTTAGCCATCCTTACTCTGGTGGGCAGCAGCCTCTGGGAAAGGGGTGGGTGAGCAGATGGGGCAACAGTTGCTCCAGTGATTTCATCTAAGCTGATGTTGAATGCATGTTAACATCTTTGGATAATGAGATACAAAGCACCAGGGAGCTGAAATTAGAAATGTTCAAACACAACACGAAATGCATGCTTTTGAGAAAAATTTAACTATTTGAACAGCTTCCTGTGGGATACAGTAGATTTCTCATTATAGGAAGTGTTTAAAACAAAACCTGACGTCTACTAAAGGCTATATTCAAACAGAAACTAGGGACTTTACGCAGACGTCAGTAGATGGAATTCCACTACTTGCTTTCTTTAGGAGGTCATCATAGCCCTTTCTGGCATCTAAATACATGAACCCAAGAGCCTTTGACAGAAGAGCCAAAAGGAATTGCTACTCAAACCAGATGGGTATTGCCTTGTTACGGGAGCATTTGGTCAGAAGAAGCACCAAGATAAAATGTGTTCTATTTGTTCTATTTACTCGTGGCGAAGAAGTTGTCATAGTCCTTTCCAAAAAGCATTTCAGACTTCAGAAATCACTCCCTGCTTCTTCTCTCATTTTTGGTTATTATTGACTTGAACTGGCTTTTCTCTCCTTCATGTTAAAAACACCTTTCTTTCCTCACACATCTAAAGCGAGAGAAAAAGAATAGGATACATCTGAGATTTGTGCCTGCAATTTTTCTCCATATTCCAATTTAGGGAAAAATTCTGGGTTTGTTTTTGTTGTTACAGTCGGTTTGACCTTTTAAAGTATGTCAATTAATGTTTAGCTCTATGGAAAGGCACTTACAAAAGTTGGAGGTTTTTAAGTTTAAAAGAAGAATTTTTTTTTTTTTAAAGAAATTAATTAAATGTGGCATAACAGAGATTTAAAGACACTCTATGCTCTTTGAGGAAGCAACAGAGTCAACCACATAGGTTGAAGAAAGAGCTAAATGTGCACGCATGCCCAAATAAATTCTCACACAGAGAATTTCCTTAATGACTGGAAATGATTAAACACACTGTAACAATCAAATATTGGAGGTGGTGCACCATTCAAATACTATCTACATCTACTATCTACATGTTTCCTAATTTTTGGACGCATAACTATATTGAAATAGTTTTACGCAAAACTGTATAATAAATTACAAAAAGCAACAATGTTGATATTCAGGACCTATGTACCTTCTCAGATGTGTTTGCATGGCCCACCCACCTAACTAAGCTATTTCCAGTAGCTGGCTATTCTCTCTGGGCTCCAAGTATGCTCTTTGTCATTCCTCTGCATGAGTTTTGGTATGAAAAGTGTCTCCAGTCCTTAGAAAAGGATCCGGGAGAAATTCTGTGGCTAATTTGACCAGCTAACTTGCATATAAAAACAAAGGAAGTACAGATCCTTCTCCTCGAAAGCTATGGTCTAAGTTTTCTTGAAAGGATGATAGATTCATAGAGCATTCACTGAGATGTCCCTAACTGTCCAGTTTCCAAAATATGTTCTACACTTTTGTTCTGAAGATTAGACCTCTCTAAAATGTTTTGATTTGAGCACCAAAAGTTTCCAGTCACCTTTAACTACCCTGGATTAAAACCACCACAAAAGAAGCCATCTTGCTCTCAAATTGGGAAAGATCCTTTTATTTAGTCCCACTCCTGAACACTGCAAATACACCTATGTGGAAATGAGTAATCCCTTTATAAAGTGTTCCTCTACAATCAAATTTTATTTTAATTTGCTTTTCACAGAACCTTGTAGCACTGGGGGACTGCTAATGACATGCCTCAAACCATGAAGCAGTCAAGGCACTGCACTGGCTTTTTCACATCTCTGTGCACACCCTGTCTCACAGCATTTCAGCACAGAACAAAAACAGAGGCAGCAAAACTATGCCACAGGAGAAGCACAAACTGTTCGAGTTACCCCTTACGGCAACAAACATTCATAACAGGGTTCACCATGCGCTGCTAAACTGGCCCAGCCACCAACACATGCTGTTATTGCTGTCTGGATGCTGATCTTGGCATGTGCTTTAGCTGAGATGGGTACATGGCAGCACCCTGATCCTCAGAGGTCAACATATCCAAGCCGTATCAATGTGGTATAAGGCTGAAGCAAAAACCTAAATGAGAACATACACAGTTGCATTTAAAGCTGCCTTGCAGAGTATAGTGGTGTTTGTGGCACTCAACAGCACTACAAGCAATGGGAAGGACGGCTAGAAGACACACATTCAGTACAGGTAATAAAATATTGTAACTCCTCTAGGGTTTGTGACCAAAGCAGCCATATTCTTGCACCAACAAAGGGAGGAGTTGGGCTGTATGGCAGCAATTTCTTCCTAAACAGGACTTTTTTATTTATTAACTCAACTGGTTTTTCTTCCCTTCAAAACAGAAATATATGCAAAAATCCTCTCATGAAGAATGCTTGCAAAGTTACTTGCAATTTTTAAAAGGCTTGGGAAATTTCCCTAAGTTTCAACCTATGTTAGCAGCTTTAAAAATCCCTCCCTGTTGATAGCCAGCTTTAAACTTTGTTGCTTCCCTATTTATACTCAGAATTAAATCAGCAGAAGTCACAGTTGCTTAGACCTTTGGGTTGAAAGACTCAGACAATGCACTTTTCCTTTCAGTTTGGATCCATCATAGTTTAGATGTATGTATTCCCCTCCATGTGTCAAAGTTAGGTCCTTGCAAAGATTATCTTCTAACAGCAAGCTGAGGCAGTAGGAACATGCTGTGATACTGCCACTGAAGGTCACTAATCATGGAATAATCTAAAAATTGGAAGGTTTAGAGGTAACTCATTCACACAAGAAGCAATCTCGGTGAGAGGAAAAAGTGTTACTTCTTTCTCACTTTCCTGGGACATAGTCTTGGATCAATTTTTATATTTATAGGCTAGAGTATTAAGTATATCTTTCTGGTTGTGTTGCAATGGGCCATTTAAAATAAATTTAACATTTATGGTACCTCAAATTTTTTCTTTGCTGCAGTACTTCTTGTTCTCACTATAGGAAATACTAAAAATACCACAGTAAAGCTCAAGGATAAGTGGGCACTAAAGTGCTGCTTTTTTAATGGCAGACTTGAAACACAAAGCTCATAAAACTACAGTTACCTTAGTACCAGTGGTATTCAGAAGTGGAAGACAATAAGATACTCATGTTCCAGCAGTAAATCTACTAAAGTCAATGGAGTTAGAGCTGAAATTAACTTTCTCTTTTGAGAAAAAAATTGCTGTGAGGGTCGGAAGTGGATGGGAGTTCAGGACAGGGATTTCCAGTTAAGCAAGAAAACCTGAGGTACTTGTGGGCTTCCTGAAGGGATTCCTGAAGATATGAGTTGGGATGCTGCAAAAGCTGCTAGAATTGGAATTCATAGCTCAAGTAGCAGAAGTGAAATGGGAGAGGGAGATCTAAATGTTCTTTTCACCACCAGCAAAAAGCCAAAAGCAAATGAGAAGTTTCTTGAAAAAGTTGTAACATTTCAAAGAAAAAATCCCAGGGGAATACCTGTAACATTGAAGAGAGTCGTCAGCGTAAATCTCAGTTTACCTGGTTTACCCTCACTTTTGCTACCATTTAAACCCAACTAAACTGCTCACAACTGATTAATCTTTGCATTGCTGTGCTGGAGAGATCATGAAATGAAAAGGAGCCTAGTCCCTGTTCAATATGACCTAAGATCAACATTAAAAATATGTAGAAATCCCATTTCAACCAGTGCCAGAGAGAATTCAGCTCCCATCCCTATGAGTTATAATCATGTCTTCCTGAACATCAATCTTCATCAAGCAATGGCAGCATCCCAGCTGCCCTTTCGTATTTCTAAATTATTTCCAGTTTGGGAAAGGGCCTCCATCATCATCTAACACTGCCTATAATATTTTTTTTTTAATTAGACTGGACAAACCAGCAATTAAAAATCATAAAAATTCAGCTTGGAAGGTACCCCAGAGAGTGTCTGGCCCAACCACCTGCTCAAAGCAGGGTAAAATATGAGATCAGACCAGAATGCTCTCCATCTGGATCTTGAACACCTTCAAGGATGGAGACTGCACAACAACTATGGACAACCTGCTCTAATGTTTGACAGTAGGCTAACTGAACATCTCATTTCAACTAATGCCTCTTTTCCCTTATCCACCCTGCATGCAATGCTGTGAGGAACTTGGCTCCGTCTTGTTGATAACCTCCCTGTGGCTACTAGAAAATGAAAAATAAAAAGGATGTTTACATATACAAAGCATTATATTTCAATGTTTAATGTTTAGATAGATTCAGGTCAAAGAGTATGAAGTCTAAAAGATCAGCAAGTTTTAGAAATTATAATCTGGATATAAATTTCATAAATGTGTTGCACCGCTACATGCCATCAAGAACAAGATACAAAATGTACTCCCACCTGGCTTGTTGTGTGCAATTAAAAACCTGATATAAAACTATGATTTCCAAAAGAAATGTCTCTGATTTCATGTGCAAATCATCTCATTCACATGAAGGTAAACCAGGAATAGTCCTACTTGCCATATCACATGATTTTAAGGTAAACTGGCACAGCAGTTGATGGTAAACTCTCAAAATAGAGCAGTAAAAAAACTTACAGGGAAAAAAGCACCTCAAAAAACTTTCTTCTTCATGAAGGTTTTATTTGTTTATCTGGAATCCTCTACTCCTTCCCTTTTCCGTGTTCCTCTAATCAGTCTATATGGTGCCACTTTTCTGCTGGCAAAGCAGTGAGGCAGCTATGATGCCAATATGCCTGAAACTTGCCTCAGGCATATCCCTGCTAGAGTAAAACATTTACCACCTTCCTGAGTTATACTAGCTCAGCAGTGTAGTGATCCAAAAATCACAACTTATGGACTTGTGCCCTTGATAGAGAGAACTGTTTCAAAAGCCCGAAATTCTCAAGTCTTACCTTCGAGAGGAATATATATATTATGCATTTAAAAAAAAAAATATATAAAAACCTCTTAAATTTACTATATACTTTAGTCAGGAATTCAAAGTCTTCCACACAAGAGTTTCCCCTTATTATTTTCAAACTAGCTTCCCAATAGAGGTTTAAAAGAATTTTGCCTATAAAATCCACTTTTTCTCACTGAAGGAGTCATTCAATGTCACCAGGAGGTTTGCCCAACAAATACATGCTAAATCAGATCATGGGGCAGCATTTAATAATCAGACCATATTTAACATTTGCACAACATATCTGAGTCCAAGAACCGTGGAACATTTTCAGCCATATAACTTATGCTGCAGCAGCAGAGAAGCAGAAGAAAATCAGGTGGGTGCTGGTGGCACATTAACTTCTTGACAAGTGTAACTTAGGCATTTCTGAGTGAACCTGATGTCATAGGCACCTTGGTTGAAGGGTTCTCCATCAACGAAAACACAAGGTACACCATTAAATGCCACTCTCATCATTGAAAAGCAGAGTCTGATGGTCTTATATCTGTGAGAAAAGAGGGAACAAGATGACTTGAAAGGCCCAAGAAAAGAATAGATGCAATTTCCATGTTGAAAGAAGGTCATGAACATCTCCTTCCTCAATCCCCTGTGGGTAGGTGGTGTCCTACATGGCAACCGAGAGCCAGTGGACCTCATCTATCCTCCCTAGATCCAATTTAGCAGCCCAAAAGATGCCACAGAGGATGCATTATACTGGAATAACTTCTCCTGTAGAGAAACTCCAGGCACATTCCCTGCACTGCTAGGTGGATGTCCATCAAGCTTTGCAAAGGTAACATCGCCCTGTACATGCCACAATATGAATCCACCCCCTTTCCCCTTTTTCTACTGGTTGTTCCAGCAGCTGCCTCTCCATAGATTTGGGCCTGAGGCTGGAAACAGTAGGAGGAAGACTTTCAATCCACATCCCAATACACATTATTTTCAAGTTTTCCAGCCTTGAAGTGACAGAGGATATCACAGATGACTGTGTATGTAACCAAATGCAGTTGTGAACAGCATTTGCTCAAAGACTAGACAGGGCCGGGGAACTAACTCAAAACTGCCAGATAGTACCTGATTTACAGGGTCCTGGCAAGAGAGTGCCAGTACCAAGTGACTGCGAAAGAGTCTCTTGGAGCCAGGGAGAATTTACTGCACTTTTTATGCAAGACTGAATCACCCTCATAGACATTTTTGTAAAACGAGCACATTTAAGCCCAATCAATATGGAAAACTGTAAGGGAATAAATAAGATATCTCCCTTGCTGGTAACATGGAGCCTTTTAGGAGCTTGTAGGCAAGATCTTCTTCTAGCAGTTTATTGTATATTCACTCCAACCACCCCATTTCCTACTCTTCTGAAAGTTTTCATGCTGACACCAGAGGCAAGAGAACAAAATATATGCTCATACCTAAGTCACTCTGCTTGCTTGAAGTAACTTAATCTCTCATAGTTTAAATCAAAATTTTGTCTTGTCTCCAAGCATCTTAAGGGTCTGTAGAAGATGTTACAGGGGTTTTATTTCCACTGTAATGTAATAAATACTGCTACAATTACAGGCACCATTCTTGGCACTGGCCTTGCCTATCTGGACTGCCTTCGAACTTGCCCTTCTAAACTCTTTCCTTACAGAAAACATGATCTAGGGTAAGAATCTTGTACTGGCCTGCACTGCCCTCCACGCAGTCAGAGCACAAGTAGCTGCCTCATTATAGCTTGGCCAGATTGACCAAAAGCTGAAGATTGTACCCTGCAACTTCAGCGCTTTTGACACCTGAGATACTGTAATGGAAGCCAGCTCAGCTCTCACTGCAGTCACCCCCACAATTCTACCCTCCTCCAGGCACACCCAAAGTCTGCTGAGGTCTTGCATAGGCATTAAAATCCCTTAAAACTCTTTTTTGACAGGAAAATACCTCCTTTCCAGAAGGTTCCAGCTGAGAAACCCATGTCCACCCTCCAGACCAAAAAAGTTTGAGGCCCACCTACACAGGATTTTCTGTCTTCCTCTCTCCTCCTCTATCCCATGAGACAGCTGGGTCTCCTCAGTGCCCTTGGTCAAAGGGCACTCTTGCCAGGGTGGAAACAGAATAACTACAGAAATTTTTCTACAAAAACTCAGTGCAGCATCATATTGTATCATTTGTGTGAGACTTTTCCATGGCTGGCTATGGCCTCCTTATTCACCATAGGATGGCAGTGAGCACAGTCTGTAAATATACTGGACCCAAAGAATAAATTAATGTTTGGCTCAGCATCAGCGTGTCTCTGTTCTGCCAGCCTTTTCTGATCCTTTTTGTATCACTTCATAATCCTCAATATTTATGCACTTCCTCTTTTCATCATTAATAAAATTGTTTTATTTGCACTTCTCATCATCTACAAGCAGTTTAAGAACGATTCAGTGTTTCCAGCACCCAGAATAACAAAAAAGCCAGTAGCCTTGGAATAAAAGAATAGATATATAGTGTCTGAAGGGAATAAAGTCCAGATCCACATACCAGCCCAGGAAATAAATTTCCTATCAGGGAGAATTTATTCCCGCTTTTAGTTGCACTATACTAAATTATACCAACTCAGAGTACTCAGCAAGTGATAAAATGATTAGTCCATCCTTTGCTACACCTCCTCATTTAGTCCCTGTGGAACATAATTAATGTGCAGTTTACACTTCTCTTGCAAAAATTAATACACACCATAAACAAAATCTACATTAGACTGCCCAGCACCACCTTACTTGAACACCTCCCAGGATTTAATTTTTTTCTGCAAATCACTACCATTTATTTAGGCTCTTTCTATGCATGAGACAATGCTCAAACCCAACTTTCAAAGAAATAATTGTTCAGGTTGGAGTTATTTCGACAAACTCTTAAGAATATTATGAAGTATCTGTATTTCAGTCATGCTATCATTATCATTGGCTACAAATCCAATAATGTTAAAAAAAATCTATCTATTCAGTATGTCAGAGATTATTTTATATGTAAATAAAGGTGTCACTTTTCATCAGCTGTCATCCCTTAATATTTGCTTCACTACTTTGTTAATAAAAATGGACTTAGCAAGTGCACTTCCCATTACAGCTCCCCAAGTCCTCCCATTTGTACTTCTCATAATTTTCAAAAATTACAAAATATCTTCATTTCAGTCTCTGTTTCATATTTCTAGAGTCACAGAAGTTATTTTCATCTATTTGAAAGGAGATTACAAATTCAGGGACTAATTTCAGGAACATTGCAGAAAATCTATTAGGGCAACTTACCATGTACTGCAGTTTCAAACACTAATGATTCAGCACTGAACTCTTACAGCAAAAGCCCTAATAATCCAAGCTAGGAAGTTTTACATATAATGTATCATCTGTTTAGTGTCAATGTAAAATACAATTTGTATTAAAACAACTATTGGTTACAAAAAATTTAATAATGATGAAAATAAATGTATCTTAAAGTACAGCCTTGAAAGGGTAAACGCAAGATTCGTCTTTCAAGTTCGGCCTTCCATTTCATTACTGTTTCATTTTGATTTTTCAGACTTAAAATTGTATTAAAACTTAAAAGTCAAGTACACAGGCAGCCTGCTTGGGTTTATTCGGGATTAATTTCTTTGAGAAATATGGTGTTTTGGCTACTACCCCCTTGTTGTAAGGAGCAATCAATAGTTTGCAGGAGTCTCAGCTGCTGAGGCTTCAATGCACACCACTGAAAAATCTAGCTCATTAGCTCTTAGCTATATTTGCTGCTTAGCTGTGTAGCTTCTGCAAGGCTAATGAGTAAAAAGCAGTCAAGACTTATTTCTGCCATAAAGCCAAAGATCTGACTGAATGCACACAAGTAGACATCATGCTGAGGAAGAAGACACCATCACCCAGCCGCTTCTCTGAGTAGAGCCCCACTATAAAATGCATCTATTCATCTATCAATCTTCAGCTTTAGAGTTTAGTTAAAAGTCTGAGCTTGTTTTTCCTTCTCTTTTATTAAGAAAGCAAACAATTCATGTTTAAATGTTTAAACAAAAAAAGAGGAGAAAATAAAAAAAAAACCAAACTAAGACACTTATTCGAGTTTTCCCAAATACAAAACAATATCATTTCCCATGAAGCTCAACCTAAGTATCAAACAACTTGAAACAAATCAATTACAACTAATTTTTTGACCATGGTACCTTTCAAGTACTCATAGCACCTGAGAAGGCCTGGTAGAGGAACTAGAACAAAAAAGCAACAATGATCACTATTTAATTACAGCTGGACTTGATTTGACACAATCATGAAGATGTTTTTTGTCCCATTGCTAGTAATGAGGAGGAGGTGATTGTTTCCCTTGAGGATGCTGACAAGCACAGAAAGCAGCTCCCTCTTACTGCTCTGCCCTACTGTCTCTTTCAGTCTTCCCTTCCACAGAGGGAACACCAAGGAGAGAACACTGCATGACACACTATTCAATATGAACTGGTTGAAAACTCCAGCGGTTTAGCACAGTAAATATTTTTTCTCCCACTTTCCCTAGTGGCAGAAATCAATACAGTTGACTAATAAAAGGTCTCTCCTTCTTCAAATGTTCTAACATAGGAATTTCAGAGAATTAACCTTCAAAATGCCTCTTCTTTGCATTTTTTGTGTTTTCTTTATCTGTACAAGAAATGAACACTGTTCATGTCACTGTTGTTGTTTTTGTAAGGGATTGACAACCTCTCTTTTTCTCCTTGCAGGCCTTGGAAAAAATGTAATCTGCAGCCATGGCAAGACCACTAGTAAATGTTTATGTTTTAGAAGAGCAACTCCCAGAAGAAATGCAGATATGCATATTCAAAAATAAGAGGCTCGAAAGGCAAAAAGCCCCCACAAAACTGATCTAATTTACTTAAAGTGGGCAAGTCTCAAAACATACAGGTTTTGACTTTTGAATCCTCCTCCTCGTAAAAGTTGAAGACCAAATACAAAATTCTGATTTTCTTAGAAAAAGGACAGGTTTTTTCCAAACAGGCAGAAAGCTCTTGCTTACTGAAATTCCTGTCATTGTATAAAGTGAGGGTACTATACATTATCCCTTTTGTTAAAATGAAAAGAAAAACTGCCCTGATTGGTGGCCAAAATAAATGGGAATTGATAAATTACTTTACATCCTAATGTACATGAAATCTCCAAAGTTTTAGATTTCAATTGAAAAGAAATTACTTCTGCAACTCAGTCAGCAAGATCAAATATAACTGTGGGTTTTTTTATCTTATCAGAGTGTGACAAAAATCAGAAAATTCTTATCTTTCTGACTGCAAAATACAAATTTTCAAGTGGCAAGCACCCTTCTTAGAGAATCGTATTTTATAAATGCCTCCTTTGCTTTCACAACACTCATGTAGAATCTAGGAATCCTTGGGATGCTGCAAAGCAACTCCCCAGTCCTGACAGCAGCAGCATTTGGAGGGCCTGGAGGAAGGGATAAGGCCAAAAGAATTCCTTCAGCCGCAAAAGACTTATTTTCACACTTCCCTGGGCATACCTTGCTCTCAAAGGTAGTCTGAGCTCTCAGACTCCACAGTTCGTTAATATACCACAGTAAACACAAATCCACTTGCTAAAGCTGGGACATTTCTTCCTTTTATGTCCCTCTATTTGTCAACTTCATCAACAAACACTTCCAAACAGGCCCTTAGAGGAACTCATTGCTGATGTGTTCGCTCTACCCCAGGAGGTGGGGTGGAAGACCCCTGCTGCTGGTGTGTGCTCTGACGGTGCTGCACTCTGACCCAAGCCCCAGTTTCAGCAGACTGATACAAATGAGCTGTCGTTAGAAAAAGCAGTTTCTGAGTGGCATCTAAAAATGCTCAGAGAGAAGCTGCCCTCTCCACTGGAGGCAATTGCCCTTCAAACAGCTAGGATGAGCAACATGGGGGCTGTGTGTGCTCTCCCACCCCATCTTCCCCAGATATAAATAGCAGCCAAAGTGGGATGTGCCCTCAGCCAGCCAAGAAAGAGACTGCGCCCATCCCTTTCGGCTGGAGCCAGCACTGTGATGCTCCAGGCTTTTCTCACCTCCAGGCTGCACATCACAGCACTGGTGGGCAAGATGACACACAGCCAATCACGACAAACAGGGTGAAATGCACACTTTCAACCAGTGCTCCTCCTCTTGCCCTCTCACCATTCTCTCTGCCCGCTCCCCTACTACAAGGTGCTGGTGTTCCCCACACACCCTGTGTGGCCCCAGGGATGAAACTCTGCTCTGCAGAAGCCTCCCAGAGCATAGCCTGCAGCATGGCCTGGCTGGGTTTCTGCTGAAGTGAGGCTTGTGCTGGGAATGATCTAATTTAGAAATGTGGCACAGAGTTCAAATGCTCATCCAGAGTTTAAGAAGCAAATGAACTTTTTATTCTGCAAAATTTGGTTAGATCTTCTGGTCCTTACTCAGGCAAATTCACCTTAAACATTTGTCTTTAACAGGAGTTCTGGCTTAGTAGGTGAAAAAAACCCACCACAACAATACACCTTAACCCTAGGCTGCAAAAATTAATTTTTCTTTGAAATTTCCATGAGATTTCTGGTTGGTTTTGTTCAGACTACAAGAACAATTGCAACACACACTTTCCCTTCCATTTCCAGTCACAACCTGGAGCCTCAAATGTCGAGCTAAGTGTCAATGAAAAATATCTGAGAAAAACTAAACAGTTAAAGAAAACAGAAAAAGATCTCAAGCACTGGACAAACATGAAAAAACCTCATTTAATTCCTGGATTTTTGTAGAACAACAAAAGCATGCTGTCTCATCATTCAGTAAGAAATACATGTTTTAAATATGTATGTTATGTAAACAAGAAAAGCATGTGCAATGCCACATGCACAAAAAGTACTCTTTTTTGACAGTGTTCCTTTTTGGTCTGAAATACATACAACAAGCAAAGGCTGCCAGTGATGTACATCTGTCTCTGTACAACAGAGAGAGAATGCTGCTGCAGTGCACGTGTGCTTCGTTATTTGTGAAGGCTCTGTACGAGAGAGCCGGTCATTTTTTCTCCAACAATAACAAGTTTGATACCCATCTAATCATGTATGGTAGGAGTGTAACTGCCTACTTCCCTCTATAGCCAAGAGATACCATTTTATTTCTGGCTCATCTACCTCTTCAGTCTGTTGTGTCCCTGAGGATAATTAGTCCTGAACTCAGGGAAACTATTTATCTTACACTGGAGATAGTCTATCAAATACCTCTTCACACAAAAACTCATTTAAAAGGATAAAAAACACTCCCTGAGGAACGGAATATATTTTCAGTCTTCTAGTCATTTCCAGCAGGTGACATATCTGAAATCAGAGAGACTCCCTTTGGTAACTAGGTGAGAGCAAATTAGCATCATTTTGAACTGGGAAAGTTGCATCACGACAGTCTCTGAGGAGCAAGTTCTATTTGTTGTAAACAAATCTGATTTGCTCAGGCTTGCCTCCCCACAAATATTACACTACAGTAATATACAGAGAAAGTTGTTTTACAGGGCAAGCCCCCATCATCACTGAAAACAGTCATTGTTTTTATCTCCCCAGGAGAGGAAAAATAAGACAGTTTGCAGCTACCACAGGTAGTAGCTGCAAACTAAACTCTCTCACCAGAAGTTCTCCCCAAGGCTCCTTTAAATATTCCATGACTAGCTTCATCCAAATGCATATCCCAAAGGATCAAAGTACAATTTTCTTTCATTTGATAGAAGGCACTGAATGATTGCTATCAGTTTGCAGTTACAGTCCTTTTGCATCAACTGCTTGCAGAAAGAAATATTCTTTGGCATTCAGATGCCATTAAAAGGAGTTCAGCTCTTACAGCAGTTTGGCAAGTCTCTGACCATACAACTAGAGGTTTGCTTGTCCAGCAAAAAGAAAGAGACCCCAGTTAATAGGACTAGGAATATAAACAGGATGAACCCACCTGGAGGTAAGTTCTAGGTGTATACTACAGGCATGACCTGACTTCTATAACTGGAAAAATACTGTACCTCTCACACATTTTAAAATTAGAGGAGTTAAAGGACTAACTAGTGTAGCTATATCTCCTTGGATCTTCTCCTGCATGCAGACACAGTCCTTGTGCACTAAAGTCTTCTGAATGAGAAATTATATCAAAGCCCTTCACGGATATTGGTGGAAGACGGTCTTTTCTGGAGTGCGCACGAGAAGCACTTGCCCCTTCTGAATAACATGAGGTAAATTGAAAAGCCTTGCGTGGTGTTCAGCCCTTATGAAGGAAAAATTCCTAATTAAGGACTGAATAATGGTATGGAGCTGAGACACGTTCCTACCAATCCATCAGGCTAACTGGCCATGATATGCTGTCTGGATAATAAATGTCATTCAGTCTTCATTAACGTGTCCTTTATTAAAACCTATATGGAAAGGGCAGAACTAAAAATTACGTGAAATAGTGCATAAAGCTACCACATGTAGAACCCCATGGTGTAGGCAGTATGACATGCTGGCTTCATGAGAGTTTGCCCTTACTTTCCTAGGATTTCCAATTTTAAACAGCAAGTCAAGTGCAGGACCCTATATCCCAGCATGCTAAGTTGCTAAGCAGAGAGCTGTGACCAACTGGAGAACACAGTGATTTTAGTATTCCTGTTGATCTAATATAGACAGATCTGCACACACATGGTCTCTGTTTTTTCTGTACTGAACTCCCATTAATCTCCATGGAAATTATTTAAAAATATGAATTTTTTATTGGCAAAGCTCTTGCCCTCCCTCTGATCTCAGACTCTAATTCCTACTCCTCCCTGTCCTGTTTGGGAAGTCATGGCTTAAGGAGGTAATTCAAAAGAATGCAGATTAAAAAAACCCCACCAAATCAAAAAAACAAGCAACAAGCAAACTAAAAACCCAAACAAACAAACAAAAAATGCCATAGAGAAATTTGAAAAGCGCTGTTTGCATTGTTTTACCCTTACAAAACATTTCTTCACCTTAGGCAGGATGACAGATTATCTCCCTCTGTGCATGCACAGCAAAAAACACACGCATGTTTTGAAAGGGACTGTCACCCTGTCACCATGAGCAAAATCTGGAGCCCTGCTTTGGTTCTGCTTCCATCTTAACAAGGAAAAATTCCTGTTGGTATCAACCCTCATTAAGGATTGGATAAGAAGATGGGGCCAGGATGTACTCTAAGCAGATGAGGAATGAGGCTGGATGACACCTAGGATCGAGTTTTGCAGAAATGAGGTGTGTGTTTGGAGGCTGTCACGGGTAGGAAACATGGCCTCAGGGGTTTAGGAGGGAGTAAAGACTGGTAGATGTTATATATTTTGTTTTAAAATATTTCAGAATTTTTTTCTGAGGCCCTGAATCAACTAAGGCTGTCCTTTTCTGGTAGACAGGTCATACATAGTTACATTAAAAAATTAGATACCACACTAAGTACCCAAGAACTTGCTTTTAAACATGTATATAATATTCATTCCACTGCTAAAATATTTATACTGACCTGTTCTGACTGATGTACACACATTTTATGAAATGTCTGTCACTCTCTGTAGATCACAGCAATTTTTAAAATTTCTCACCATAATTCCTCCAGGCTCACGTGTCGTTCACCAGCAATGAAGGATTTGCAAAGATGAACAAGGTGAAAGCTCAGCTGATTGCATACAGAGATAAAGAATTTGTGACATATTTAATAGTTGCTCTAAAAAGCAAATAAATGCATTACTGTATCTTTGAGTGCGTGTGCCTAAAACAAACTACATTCAAGGAAAAACTGTTGAATAAGAAAATTATGCTTTTCACATTTTTTTCTAACTTAATTAAAGTTTAAATTTTCCCTTCAGATTTGACAAGAAGAATATATTTTTAATTACTATATGTGATCTTTTTGTATTTTACTCTGAGTATGATACATCCTGAGTATGAAATATCTGGATCAATGAAAAGTAATTAAAACAACATGAATAAATACAAGCTTCTCTGAAGGAGAAAGAACATGAAACTTGGACTCAGATTTCAGCAGCTCTTGAAACGACTCATGTAGATCGTCCAGAGCATCAGAAGACCTTAGGAGAGGGACCTGCACTTCCATGAAGAGCAGAGCTCTGCCCTCTAACTGGTAGCACAGCGAGTCACATATATTCATTCTCCTGAAGGTTTTTTCCCCTTTTTCCCTCTTTTCTGAAATTGTGGTTCTGGGGAGCCAAAGCCCAGCACATTTAGGAATTCAAAGACTTGTGCACCACAGGACCTTCTCAACTACAAGAATTTCTACCAGCTTTTCTCTGAGTTTTCCCTCTCACTGCCCAATCTGTACTCATTGAATAAAATAAGTAAACAAAAAAAAAAAGCAAGATTCTTCAGCTACTTAGCAAGGTGTCGTATAGACTCTGAGAACAGCTGATGAGATAAGGTTATATTTAACTAAAGCAAGAGAACAGAAATTTGACAATCTCCAGATATCTTGGTTCAATCAAACACACAAATGTCAAGCAGGTTATCAGGAGTGTATCTCAACCTCCAGCCACAGCATACCCTTTCGTTCTGCACTGAAGGCTAACCAACTGATTAAGATTACTTGACCTCAGGTACTGAAATTTTAAGATAAAAGTGAAAAGCATGTCTTCAATTAGTACAATGAAAATACATTCTTTTACTTGAGAATAACACATTTTTATTACAAATAACAATAAATCAGAGTTGGGTGAACATTCTCTTCTCACCAAGAGAAGAAAATACAAAACTGCTGAATGATAACTGCATAAACAGTGTATGAGCACACTGGGTAATTTGCAGTCAAAAAAATCTTCTGCTTTAAAGAATGAGTTCTTAAAAAAAATCAGCGTCTTTCACAAAAATAATGCAGTTTTCATGACATGATAGAGCAAAGAGTGCAGAAGGACATGACCACACCAAGCCATGCAACCTTCATTAGTCAGACATTGTAGAATTTTTCAGAATTGACTCATTAGACAAATGAACTCTTTGTAATCAATATTGCGCTGTGAATTTCTGCCTTCTTTGCAGATTTAAAGTTTAGTTAGAATTTGATTTAAGAAAAGAGTGCTTCTGTCTGTCATGTTCAACTCATTAGTCTTACCTAGGTCATTAATTGTAGCTTTTTAATCTAATAAATCTGAGTGATGTAAGCCATATGGAAGCATAAAGGTTACTTAAAACACAAAGAAAAAAGAATAAAAACATTATTTCCCTGATCTTGCTAGAGGAATCTCATTAAATAAAAGGAAAAAATAGGTAATCCTAGATTAGAACCTATTTAATTAGATACAAACATGTCTACAGTTTTCTGTTGGATTGTGTAGTATTGTTGAAGGCAGAAGACACACAGCTTTTTTAAGTGGCATATGTATACACACACATGTATCTACACATTTATATGTGTATTTATCAGACAATATTAAGAAATCCTTTAATAAGTATTTAAATTTTAAACTGCTGACACATGCTATGTTATCTTACACAGCTGAGGTGCCACCACAGTCTCTCAGACTACATTGCCTACCCATGACTGATGCCACCCAAGGTCTCCAGTGCCTGCATCACTTAAACATTTAAACAAAACAAGAGGTAACTGCTCTAGTGTATGTGCTCACAAGGCACCAGAATTGGGAATCTTTAACTACTTTCGTGAGTGTGGAAATCCCTTCCCCTGTGACCATCCTCCTCTCACACTTCCTTCTGGTCCTCATACTCCTTCAGCCCAGTTGCTTACTCAGTGTTGCTTACTCAGCTGGTTTTGTGAGGCCATGTGCCAACACAACAAGAATCATCATTGTGTGCTAGATTAACATCAGTACACAAGCAAACTGATTTTTAGCCTGAGTAGTCCCACAGGTACACTGGTTGGCACCCATGCAAAGGTGTGGGAGAGAGATGCCTAACATAATATTCCCATTAAAATCAATGCTTGTGAAACTATGCTGTTACACACACAAGAATGGGTCTTCTAAGGCTCTAGTAACCCACAGCTGCACATAGTGCGGTAAGCAAATTTTTTGTCAAGCCAGCAGGACATGTGAGGCCACAGTGCTCTTTGATAGCTTTTCACCATTAGCAATAAAAAGATCAAAAATAAAATCCTTAGGTTGCTATCAGAAAGTCTCAAACTATAACGCCTATAACAAACGCCTATAACACTAACTATCTATAACAAGATCTGCTGGACTATCATGGGTTTAACATGTAAAAGTCACTTTCCAAAGAAACGGAACTCCAACGAAAATGATGTTACCTAAAATATCCTTAAGCTCCAAATAATCTGCTTGTGGAGAAAGGCTTCTACTGCGCTCTGCACCAAGGGAAGAAAGGATTGTGACTCTGACTCTGAAGAATCTTCTTAACTCTGAAGGAAAGATCCATGTCTGGTAATGCATCTCTTCTCTTTTCCATACCTATGAACAAGCTGCAACTCTGCTAAATTAAAAGTTCTTAACACATGGTCCATACATGCAGAAATGTTGTAATTGAGGTGTACTGGTAGGGGGAGGTATAAATAGGGTGGCATATTTAGAATGATACGTCAATATTCCCAATTAGACTGAATCTGAAAATTCAAAGTGATGGGTTTAGAGAAGTTAGGATTTTATTTTTAGTGAATAAATCCTTTTATTTGGATTCACGCGATCCGTCCTAATCCTAGCTCTGTCAGTGCTTCAGAATGTTTGGTGAAGTCACTTTACCAATTTTATTTGTATCAGAAATTACAAACACTACTCTTTTCTGCAAAACACTTAATTATGTCCCTAAGGAAACACACCAGTGTTTTTACTTACTTGTCTTATTTCTGCAATGTAGACTATGGTACAATGGAACACCAAAGGGATTTGCCAAAGTTGCCTTTATGGATCACAGATAGCTCTATAGGAAGAGGACAAGCTGTTTCAGAGGAAATCTATTCTAGGTGGCCTCACAAGGGTATTAGTCACACTGATGACTCAGAAAGGTAACTCTAAAGATATTGGCAGCCAAACAAAATATGAGTAAGGCCAGTTTCTGAGCACTTTAGCATATAGCATTGCTAATGGCTTTTATTTTACATTAAAAGCTGCTACTCGGCAAGAAGTAATGCTCTGGAAGTGACATCAGAAAGTTTTTTAGTGGTTGTCAACCCAACAGCAATGTTATGTTACATACAAATCATTTGATGTAGTTTTAACTGCCTTTTCTAATGGCTGATATAGCTCTCCAGACATCAAGCTAATAAAAATGACATGATGCAATTTAACAAGCCTGAGTGATTGACAGGCCTACAGAACACAACTATTGATGAGGTGGCTTTAGTTCAAGGTAATACAGCTGCTGTCTCAGCCAGCTCAGTCTCAATCTCTGAAGAAAATCATGAAACTTGTAACCTATATGCTCCAGGCAGTCTTATCTAAAACCTAACATCTCCTCCACCTTTCCATTCTCCCTCTGTTTTGGCCTGTTACCCATACACCAGATCTATGGTCTTCCTGGCAATAATCAGAATAAACAAAACAAACAAACAAAAAATCAATCATAAAGAACAGTACACCCAACACTGATGGATCACACTAATGCTCCTTTCGTGAATGACCAGTCTATCTGCTTATCTAAATAAAGTTTTCAGGTGCCTTGCAAAGAGCCATTTCAATCAACTTGTCAGATCTTCCTCATCTCTGCCCTGCCTTCTTTGAAGAAGGAGTGAGAGGGCGCTGAGAAGAGAAGGCTATAGGGAGTAAAAAGAAGAAAATTGCAAGACAATACTGGCACACAGATTTTCCAGGTTTTCCTCTAATCCTTGACATTAGGTTGCAGTTTTTGTACTTGTGTAGGAATGGGATCATGTCAGTTTGATGATGTCCTAGCAATGGACAGTAATAAAAGGTCCTCACTTAATTCCTTCAGATTTGTCAGAAGCACCAAATATCATTCTACTAGGAGGCTCTGCTGACATCTGGGAGCTGCAGTATCACGGAGAAGTAGTACCAAAGTGACTCATCGATTTCCCAGAGGGATCTGCATTGTACAGTAGCAAGGAGTACCAAATACAGCATGTGCTCCACAGTATGAGACAAACGTGAAGCAATTATTCATGAAAGCTGGTCAGACAGAGGTGAAAACCACTGACGGCCAGAAACAGCTTACCTCATTTAAAGATGTGGATAAATCTTTTTAGTGCCTTGCTCTTACAAGCTGCAAATTGTGTCAGACACCAGTAGGCTGAGCAGATCTGACCAGGGCAGTAAAGAAGGAAATATAGGTAAATGATATTGCCACCACCATCATTAAGATCAATTAAATGCTATTGCAATGCATTTTTAAAACCACTGTACATGAAGTGAAAAAATGACAAACATACTGAATTATTGTGAAGAGTGCAATATGTTGGTACTCATCAATGAATTTCAGCTCTTATGGTATATTGGACGCATGTCCAGGATATGCAGGAGCCATGATCACGGTGCACCCTAGACAGGCTGGCCCACAAAAAAGGGCCAGAGCACATTGTAGGTTTATCCCTAAAAGATGGCAGGACAGCAGTCCATGGACATCAAGTACAGTGCTCTTAACTATCAGCTGAGTCCCTGTGCAGAAGTGGAACAAAATTGACTGAAATGGGAGCTATAACCTCATAGCCAAGCATGTGGCCAAAGAGACGCGAGTCCCAAATACAGGTAGTTGCAAGAAAATAAAGTCACTGGGCATTATTTGGAAGCATGGCTTGTGGGAGAGAAGCAAGACATTTTATCCCATAGCACTGACCAGGTGCAAGAGAGGTAAGGTACAGGGAGAAGTCAAGGCCTCCAGTATTTTTCAAGTGCTTTTAGTAAGAAAGTGATTGTGGTCAGGCAGATCTCTCCTACACCTGTGTTCTGCACTGAGTTGTCCCCACAGGGCCATGTAGAAGTCCAAAAGTCTTCCAGTCAAAGTATGAGCTGTAGGTGTGGCATCTTGATCCACACAAAGGCATAATTCAGGAAGGGTAAGTGTGAAATGCTGCCCTTAGGTGAGAAAAGGTGTGAAAGACTGGCTTGCAGGGAAGCAGCCATGCACAAGGGGGTGGGAAAAGAGGAAAAAGAGCTCTGGGGTATGGCTCGGGCACACAATGTGGTGCTGCAGCGGATAAAATAAAATGCCGCTGTGGGATGAGCAGAAAGGCTGTATTAGTAGAATGTGAGAAATTATCCATCTCCTCCCCACAGCATTCCCCCAGGCACGATGTCCTCTCCAAAGAAACAGTTGTGTCCACTTTCACACCTCAACAAAGACACATTCCAAAACAAGGAAACTGAAAGCTGGGGAAGACCAGTGGCCTAGAAACCTGTGAGAAGAGGACGGTGGTGGTTGTTTAGTATAGGAAACAGAGGACCAAGGAAGGACATGCTAATGGTTTTCTAAAGGCTGCTGCAAAGAACAAGCAAATAAATATTTTTCATCTCTGTGGAGGGTAAGCTCAGAAATAATGAGCTTGGGCTGCAGTAAAAGAGACTTAGTTTACACGTTAGGAAAACGTTCTAGCAATAAGTATAGTTAAGCACCAGGATAAGTTATCTAGCAAGGCTGTAGACTCTCTGTCAGAGGAGCAAATTTAAGGCCAGCTTGGAGAAACAAACAGCACAGAAAACCTATCTCAGGAAGGGGGATGAGCCAGATAAGATTAACATGCCCTTTTCAGACGTACTTTTTGCTGATTTCCTAAACATGAAATCCAGATGTGAGTGTCTGGAGCAGCCTACATTAAGTACAACGCGGTTTAGATGTTTCCTGAATGAGTTTTCTGAAAAGAAAACAACTACAACACTGAAAATATCCTAGTGCCGCAAGCTCTTATGGCTTTGTCTTCAGTTTTACTGTACTTGACCCATTTCCTAAAACTTTGGCTCCTGGAGTCAAGCAGATTTATGAAAGCTAAGTTTAAATAAGCAAAAAGCTGTCTAAATTTAGGGTGCAGGGGAAAAAAGAGTTTAAAAGCATGACACAAAAGTACTTCCAGCTGCTATAAGTTCACAAGAGAAGTAAAATACTTTATTTAGCTTAAAAATCGAAAAGCACTCGATAAAAAAAATCTTGTGATTGGGACTGACTCCACTTCTTAGTATTCATTAACATCTAATGTTTTTAAAGGTCATCCTCTAAGTCAAGTCTAGGTCTGAAGTTAGCACAAAAGGAAATTCTGTTGCTGAAGGAATGGTTCAGAAACCAAATGGCCCTCCCAGAGACTGGCATAGAAACAGGGACACGGATACCTCCTTTTCAGTCCGAAGCTGGGGAGCACTCAAAAAAACCTGTAGATGACAAAAGAAAAAGAAAGAGAAAGAGGAAAA
>WEIV01011196.1:2011-106992 GCA_013390005.1 Calyptomena viridis | reverse complement strand
AAAAAGAAAAAGAAAAAGAAAAAGAAAAAGAAAAAGAAAAAGAAAAAGAAAAAGAAAAAGAAAAAGAAAAAAAAGAAAGAAAAAGAAAAAAGAAAAAAGAAGAAGGAGGGGGAGGTGAGGAAAGGCAAGGCAAGGGAAAAAAAGAGGAAAAAAAAAGAGAAAAAAAAAGACAAAAAAGAGAAAAAAATCTTTCGTTGTCACAAAAAATGCAAATAAGAAAGTAGAACATCTTGCCAAAGGAGGCTGTGTATCCTTTGTGTGTATGTGGCAGTGCTGTGACCATGTCTATGTGTGTGAGCCTCCAGCACTGAAAATCTCTGAGCCGCAAATTTTTAGTGACTGGGCAAATATTTGGGAGAAAATATCACTCTGCATTTTTTCTTCTTTCATGGTATCCCTCAGTCAGCTCTTATGGATCACTGCAGAAGACAGGATACCAGGCTATACTCTTAATCTAACCACAGAAAGATGGTCTCACGTTCTTTTACTCTTTTGCTGTTGTACTGACGAGCTGCAGCACAATGACAGGGCTGCATAAGGAGATTTCATATTCATTCTCTGAATGGCACACTGCCTTTTTCAAGGCTGTCAATCACACCCTGACAATAAATTCTCTAAATAAAAACTTTTAATATAAATAAAACCCACAAATAAAACTGATAGTGGAGAATTAGTTGAGTGCATGAATATAATGATACTTACCATAAAAATTGGTGCAGAGTTAGTTTTCATCTGACCTATCATCACTCTGCAATCTTTTTCATTATCATAAATCAAAAAGCATTGTTTGGTTTAAATCACTTACTGCTTAAAGATGAATCACCTTTGATTTCCTGAGTTTTGCTTACAGCAAAAAGAGGAAAAAAAAGCTTTCAAAACTGTACAACAGTAAAAATTTCTGGTCTTACTTTGCATAAAAAAAATCAAACTCAGAGAGCTCTAAAACTTAATCTAGCAAGCAACATAAAATGAAACAGAACTGCGATTTAGGGAAAAAAAATATTTCTCCATCTGCAGAGCTATTAATCTACAGTTTGGTCCAGAGAGTTCATATACAGCAGTCTGTGAAGAGGGACCCCAAGTGATAATGCCTTGAAGAAGATACGCTCTCAAAAGTTTAATCTAGCTACAGGTGCATATCTAAGCTTCTCTGTAACATCTGTCCCCACGGATAAGAAACCACTGAGCATCCTACACTGGAATGTGCAGACACCAGTTATGTGGCTTAAAGCGTATCCTGTACACTAATGACTGATGTGCAAATCACCCAAGCTACCTCAATAGGTTTGGCCAGCAAGCTCTTCCCCTTCTGAGAAGTAGAGTCCTCCCCTCTCTTCATCCCACCGCCTTGGCATTATATCCCATACCTAGAAGTGCAATTAGATTCTTGCCACTTTTTCCAAAGTCAGGAAAAATAGGGTCATTTAAAAAGTCAGTTGACTAAACTGATGAGCCCAATGGGTTGGAACAGCAAAACAGATCACAACTTGGCGTAAGTCATCCCTAGGGGGAAAACAGAGAAGAAATATGCTGTTCGCAGTCATATCTAGGTTTGTTCTGTGAAGAAAACTCTCATAAGAAAAGAAAACAAGCAAAAATAAAACAGGCTTCATTCTTTATGTCTCCCATTAGCTAGAACCCTCATAGCAATTCCCATCAATTTAACTTTTGGATGTCTGGATACTAGCCAGGGAGCACTCAGCCTCCATATGCTCAGCAAAAAGAGCAACAGCAACAATGCAATGCTGCTGTCAGGCAAGGCAGGTAAATCACTGCATAATTCTTCACAAACCAAATTTTCTGAAACTTGCCACCCTACTTTTAGGAAACTGAAATTGGCCAAATTTGGCAATAAACCCTGGAAGTCCCACAAGCAATCCTAAATCTCAAAACCTGCCTGATGGAGCTGGCTGTGTCTGTCCACTCAGCCATATTTGTGACCCTACTTTATGTCCATAAGAAGTGGAAATGGTTTCTTGCACAGTGAGTGGTTGTTTATTGTCCTTGGAAGGCCGTATAAGCTAAAAGGTGGCAGGGTGGAGCCAGGGGAAGAAGAAGAAAGGTGAGGGCTGGAGTTGGATGCATCTGTGCTTGAACCTCAGCTGTGTTGCTGTATGTCTTTTGGGGAAGTCAGTTCACCTCAGTCTCACTTTCCTCTCTCCATGTAAAACAGAGACCTTATACACAATTGTGGGGCAATTTGTTAAACATATGAAGCAGTAAAAGAGCAACTCATCTTGCTAATTTTATCTATCTATGAGATACTATCTGGTCTAACTAGGTTCCCTCTACAGCCCAGGAACAGAGAGAGGTTGTATAAATCACCTTCTTTTTCTCCACTGATTGTGGAAGGAGGCCAGACACCTGGCCACATTTAGGCAAAATTAATCCCATCTTCAATGTCCAGAGTCAGAGCAAAGGCCAGGAAACTTCTGTTGCTGGCACGTCCTAGCCTCCTCTATTAGAAAGCTAAAGGATTAGTTCATGATGAGCAGGCTTCTGAATTTTTCTTTCCAGAAATTGTGTAAATTCAGAAGCTCTCTTTTCCTTTACTTAGGCCTTGATTATTTATCTGAGACATTAGAATAACATCACTCTCTGGCTTTGATCTATCATTCCTACTAGGTTGCCAGCTTGCTGCTCCCTTATGGCAGCATATCAGCCCTTATATAGTACACAGGTAGGATTTTTGATATGTGAACATCCCTTCCCTCAAATTTAAATAAGATTATTGTGGTAACATGCTCACGTGCTTTAATGAATATTCTTGACACTGTATAGACAACTAGTACAGGCTCCACCCCTCACAATCTTTAACCAAAATTTAGATGTGTCTTTTGAAAGAAGAATGAAGGAAAGGAGAGGGACAGAATACAATGGACTGTATAAGCCCACAGTCTCTCCTTAAGACAGAAGGCCTCTAAAATCCTGTGCATTTACAAAGATATTGCAGAACACCCTCAAATTTAATATAAGCTGAACAGACTTCAAAGAAGAAGGGCTTGTGGTCACCACTGTCTGACATTGAATTCACATGTAAGTCACAAGGAACTTGTACTGAGTTTTGAAGTCTGACTCATGCAGTCACAGGATTGTATTCTTTGCTTCACTCTTGGGTGGTATCTTTCCCTCAAAGCTGAAAGTTCTCATCATATGGAATAACAGTTGATACTTCAAAAACTGGCTACTGGTGAGTCTGTGAGCCCTGTTGAGCCCTTTGCCCTCAACATGAGCTAAAATTTTCTAATGTATTATATTACTTCTATTAATGGTAATAAACAAACATTTCCATAGTAATTTCCATAGTCGAACTTTTCCTCTCAAGAGTTCCTCTGCAACTATTAGCTGACTTTGCAGGGAGGAAACCAAGGCAAAAAAATTATGCAAAATGCTCAAAGCCACATAGTTAGATTCCAAGGCAAAAAAAAAAAAAAGGCAGGGGGAGGGGACAAAAACAAATCCTTCAGTTCTCCTATCAGTGCTTCTGCCCCAAGGCAATCCCTGTCTTTCACAGCTAGGGACCAATTCAAACACCATTTACACACAGATAATTCTACTGACACTTTCAGAGTTAGCCCTGATTTACTGCACCATCTGTGAGACCAGCATGCAGCACAAGACATTCTTATGACTGGAAAATACTTTACTGACGAGGAAAATATATATATATGTATTCCTCCCTGCTCTCTGTTGCTAATCTTTGATGACTACCTGTTTTCAAATGCTTTCAGTCAAATTTTGACAGAACCATGATTTTTTACACATTTAAATAGCCTTGTTAATTGGGTTAGTTATTACACACCTTTCTGGCCATGAAGCTTCTTTGGCATGCAGTGTGACCTTGTCAAGACTTGTCCTAGTACTTCTCTTTTTCCATTCGATTATGTTTTCTGCTTCTTGGTAATACAGCCATCATCTAGATTTTGTCATTTGCATTATATCTCCCAGCTTCTCAGCAGTAATAACAACCTGCCTTGGGGGGATGGAGGGGGGGAGGGAACCACAATTGAAAACAAAACCCTGTATCCTCTACCTACTCATTTGGTTACAGGAAAGTCTTCAGTTATACCTGGAGAATTTCAACAAAGCACTGATATCTTGCCAAATCGTCAAGCATTGCTTCTCTCTGGAAGATATGTATGAACATCACTGCCTGGCACCTGTGTTATGCAAATATAATGCACCAAGACTGAAATAAAATGTTTACTAACATAAAAATAAAAAGAAGTGGTTTATACCTAGTGTATTTCAAGCACTTCTCCACCTTTATCCTGCCTTTCCTAAGGTATACTTGCAAAGTAAGTGAAAGAAAAACTAACTTATTAACCTTATTAACAAGTGTGAAATGAAACCACTGAGATTTATATTAGGAAAAAATTCTTCAACATCAGGAAAAAATTCTTCACAGAAAGAGTGATTCGCCATTGAAATGGGCTGCCCAGGGAGGTGGTGGAGTCACCATCCTTGCAAGTGTTTAAAAAGAGATTGGATGTGGCACACAGTGCCATGGTTTAGTTGACAAGGTGGTGTTAGGTAATAGGTTGGACTTGATGATCTCAAAGGTCTTTTCCAACCTTGTTAATTCTGTGATTCTGTGATTAAACCACTCCAGTGACTCTGTGAAAGAGTTGGTTACACAGGGAAGCCCACTCACTAAGTTACAGTGTAGATGAATTCCCCATATTTGTTGCCAAAACATCTGAGCCATTGCCATTTCTTCTTCACTTGGCAGGTGCCTGACTGGGATGTTCCCACCTCTGACCCTTCTCATGTTGCAAATTCTAATGTGAATAGAGAAAAAGCCCAAAGCCAAGAAAAAAACAAACACTTGCTTTGTTCTAAACAACAAGCTATGTCTTTCTTCCCCCTGCTTTTCAAAGAGCAAAGGAAGTAAAATATTAACAGCTTCACTCATGTTTTCCCTTGAGCTTCTGAGGTAACCCTGCGATGGAGAAAAACCTCTATGTCAGGCACAGCCTGCTGCCCAGGCCTCAGTCACAAGAGAACCAGGTTTGTTCACTCCGCTGAGGACTGTGCAGTGACAGCACTTGTGTTGGGGCTGCTTGTGCTGCCAACAGAGTCAGCACAGGTGTTGTCACAGCAACCAAAACATCTGGGTCTGAGACCCAAAGCATCTGTGCTGTCTCTCTGGTTACTGACATCAGTATCTGAGTTAAATTAAAAATATATGGCTGTGGATATTTGTAGGAACAACACGTGTAATTTGTCTTCATGAGCATGTACCATAAGAAACATTTGAAAAATATAATTTTAATTTCAGATCTTACACTGAAAGGACATTGCTCAGAAATATTTTATTTGGATAATAATTTTTGGGCAGTTCCCCAGATTTTTGTGTTGTTGAATTGGTAGTGAAAACTGTGGTTTTCTAAAAAGTGCAAGACATACTGTGCTAAGGCAGCCATTTTTCGGAGTATCTTCAGTTGTGTTTTACCTTGCATCTCCTCCTGTCTTGAATGCAGCTTCTGTGGGACAAGCTTGTAAAACAAAATTCTTCTCTCAGTCTGTTCAGGCAATTTATTAGTTCTTGGTGGCACCTGGATTTTTGACTGATTATGGAATTATCATCAGCAATAATACCTGGTGTATAAGAAAAGGTTAAGCAGCATAGGACTCCTTAGGTTGAAAATGGAGATATGTGATCGAAGAAAATCATGCAGAATGTCAAGAATGATTATCAGAAATGCTTCTAAAAACTCAGCAGGGAATATTACTCACTAATCTTTGCAATGCAAAAGGTGGGAGTTGTCATAGAAATCATCAGGCTGCGAGGTAAAAAGGAGACAAAGAAGTACATTTTCACACAGCACTAAGTTAAACTGTGAAACTCATTGCCAATGGATAATGCAGAGACCAAAAGGACAAGCAGATTCAGGTGCTAATTATAAAAATCCATAGAAAAGTAATAGAAATTGAGGCTAAATACAAAGGTGTGTACCTAACCTAAAGTTCAAGAAATTCATAAGCTTGCAGGTTATCCAAGGATACCTGTGAGAAAGACAGACACAGCCACTGAGCAGACATCCACCTACATCTGCTAGTAATGTATATATCCTTATCACTGGATATGGATGGTGTGAACTAGTTGGGATAACACCCAAATCTAAACCTAAATTCTGATTTAGCTGTCCCACCTAATCTCCCTATCAGGAAAACAGGAACTATAGACACTTTCTTCTCAGATGTGTTCCAAAGACCAATCACATCAAGCCCCTGAAGTGTTTCTAATTCTAGTAGCGGTATCACCAAGTCACTTAACATGTTCATGCCATCTTTGGCCTGTGCCTTTAGAACAGCAGCTATTAACAGTGACTTTATAGGTGCCACTCTTGGCCAGGATCCCAAAACACCCTTCCTCTTTGTCAGCTCACAGATATAAGAAGTGGCAATTTCTGTCTTGTTTATCTATGAATGGAGAAAGTCAAATGATGTCTTGGAATTGGGAGCAAGAGGGAGAAGGGGCATGTGCGTCAGAAAGGCAAAAAAGAAAACCTGAAGAAAAAGACAACAAATTCTCACCACACATCTGACAGGTTATTGTAGGTAAAAAAAAAAAAAAATGCTCCCTGGGGTTAATTATAAAGGAAATATGGAACTCTCACCAAAGTATTATCTTTAATTACTGCCATTAGTTGAATCAAGCTGTGTCTTCATGGGGGAGAATGCTATAAAGTGGCAGTGCTCATCTCCTGCCTTTGTCTTCTTTCTCTGCTGCCCATCAACCTGGTGTGGACACACACACTGCAGAAAGCAGCTGAAATAATCCACCAGCATTCACAGCTCTGACAACTGTCCTGCATCCCAGTCTGCAGACATACCAGCTCTTGCAAATTCTATGTGTGCCTACATATTCTTCTAAATACATATAGTCCTTAGGTCAGTGTCACAGCTATTTGAGAGATTTGCTGCAGACCTCCCTTTCACTTCTGAGAGAGAAGCCAGGAGCACCATGGCACAACCATTTTTCTCAGGAGCACAGAGCCTATGCCCCAGGCTTGGTGTGAGCATCCTGATCTTGGTCTTCACTATCACTGAAGCGCAGGATGGAGAAGCAACTCCAGGCTCCTCCAGGTCAATCCCTTGCAGTCAGGGCAATCATCTAACTCAGCACCTGCAAAAACCAACCCCTGTTGCCCACCCAGCACTGCCAATCCCTGCCATAGGGTAAGAAAGCAAAAGCCAAAGAGTTTCAAAATCTTCCATGCATCCAAGGCCTCATGCTGGTGCAGATATAGGGAATAGTTGTGGATACCACTATCTCCATCCACCATCAGTGCAACTGTGGCACATCCTTTTCACTGCTGTTTAGCTGCTGTTTTGTATCTTGAGATTATATTCATTATTACTAGTGGCCTACATACAATGCAATGCAGGACCTGAATATTGGTCCTGAAGGTTCCTCCATAGCAGTGCAGTAGCTGCAGAACTGATCGTCTGTTTTTTTGCCTGACTCCATCAAACAAAAAATTGCAAGTATCCAAGGCATTATGGCTAGCAAAATTTAGTTTGGAAGCATTATATGGACCATTCTTCTTTATGTTAGATGTTTCACAAAAGGAAGTTAATCTCTTTCAGATAAGAATAGTCCCATCGGTTAGAATAGGATTTTTAGGGATCTAATTTTACTGCATCTCCAAGACACTTGCTGCAGTCCAGGACAATATAGTTTCCCCACTTTCTTTCATGTGACTGGGACTGTTTAGTACTCCCAAACATTTCCTATTAGGATGAGTGCAGTCTGCCTACCTCATGCCTTTGGAGGTGAGATCCCTTTTTCTTTTTCATTCAGCACAAGACAAACGTGGAGTGTTCAGGACAGTCTCAGTGCCCAAAGCTGTAAAGGAGGCAAGTGACACACACACGTATGTCTCTCAGCTGTATTTTCCAATTTGCATTCTTCCCTCCTGTTCAGCCATTCCACCAGAGACGGTAGACAAGCAGAGCTCCCCATTGGCCTAGCAGGTGTTACTGCATGTCAGTGTACGAAGTTGGGTGCCTTTTCCACTCCTCAGTAAGAGGTACAATGAATGGAAAAACCAGCAGCAGAACGTGTATGCTCCTCTTCACCTGGTGATTCTCCAAGTAACATTTGCTGTTTCATATGCACTCAGGATGCTAAGTAAACTTACAAGGACTACACAGCAGAGAGAGAAAGGAAGGAAAACACCTGCCTTTCCAATCCAGTGACTGCAAGTAAGTTTCTGTACTTTTAGGAGTATCTCAAGCACATCATACAGAGGGTTTTGAGAAACTGGGACCTCCTGATGAAAGTGGTTTTATGTTATGTTCAGTGCCACGGCCAGACAGGGACTGTGTTTTGGTCCTCTAAGAACAGGGAGCTAGTTTCCATGTCTCCATGTGCTGTTCCTTAAGGCTCTCAGACCAACTTCACTGTACAGAATCATTGAGCAGTTACAGAGAGGGCAAAGAAAGACTGCTGCTGCCTAAAAAAAACAGTTTCCACAATCTCCTGGATGATCCATCCATGCCTTACATAAAGTCCTAAACTGCACATATACTATCTTTTCTGCAAGAAATAAAGCTATGTTATTTAAACTGTAAACCTTGGTTTTTTGTTTAACACTGTGAAAAGAGGCATATAGCAGAAGCTCACTGTTAGCACGACATACAGTAATGAATCAGTTAGCAAAGAGATTTATTTGGAAGCATTGATTCATGACACGGAAACAGGAACTGAGCTTTTTACAGCACCTACCTGACATAGCAGCACACTTTCCCTTTCCCAGCTCCTGTTCTCACAGTACCACCCTTCCACCTCACACTTCAGCAGCTGGTTGAACAAAGCATCACTTTGCAGATTTCAGGGGATTTGGGTGCTGGAAGCCCCCTGAAATTGAAGGACTTGTGCTTGGGAAGAGTTTGTTCCACATTTCTTCCTTTTCACTGAAGTTTCAATGTGCAAATCCATCATGTCTCCACTTGACTCCTCACTGTTGGAGACACACACTGGGATTTTGGCAGTAGAAAAGAAAAAGCTTCAAAAACATTTCATTGAGCCTTTAAACATGCCAAAATATACTAGGCACTAAGGACAGAAATCTGCCAAGGAGAAGCATTTCTCTGTGAGGGGGAAGCTAGTCTCCTGAAGAGCGAGAGAGAGAGCTGTTCCTCAAAGACCCATTCCCATCCTTCTCAACAAAGCGTGTCATAAGCACACAGCAGGTGTCAGTCACAGTAGAGCAGTAGGGTCCACTGTCCTTCATCCCTTCCACACCACCCACCGTTTCTCCAAGTGACTAGTTCCTGCATAGCAGCAATGGACCTGAGCTGGGATGGCCTACCATGGCTGACAGCACTGCAGAGCACTTCTGGACATCCAGCTCTGACCTGAGCTGAAGGACATCCAACAGTATCTATGGCAGAAGATGGTGGATCTTTTTCATTTCTGTGATAATTTACAATTGTGGCACATTTCCTGTCACACTGCCTAATCTCTGTACCTGGTTTTCGTTATTCCTCCATGTGGTGTCCCATGTCTTTCCTCATTCATTCAGATAGAGGCACAGGAAGCATTGAAGATTTTCACTATATGCCTTATTCTCTCTATATGATGGTATGATGGAGCTGGCAGCAGCAGATGTTGTAATTATGCTCCAGTGAGGGTACAAAGCCACCAGGGAGGAATTCTGAGAAGGTGACAGGCAGGATGACAGCAGCCATGGCTCCTTTATAGGGAAGAGCAGAGCAGAATGGAGAAAGGAGGCCTCAGCCCAGTTTGAGGGGTTTGTGAGCAGCACCTCAATGCACAAAGTCACTCCCACATTCACAGCTTCCCCAGAGTCTCAAGTGCCAGAGCACTTATAGCATCTGTTTTACTGGCAAAACTTCCAGCATTGCACCTTAATCAATGGGATGTAACTGTAATTTAGATCAATCAGGAAATTCTTTATGGATTAATTAAACCATGCCCCACCAGTTATCTGTGTTTTGATATAGGTGATGTGGTTGACACACTGGAGGGAAGGGATGCCATCCAGAAGGACCTTGACAAGTTTGAGAGGTGGGCCAGTACAAATCTCATGAAGTTTGACAAGGCCAAGTGCAAGGTACAGCACCTGGGTCAAGGTAATCCCAAGCACAAATACAGGTGGGGCAGAGAATGGTTTGAGAGCAGCCCTGAGGAGAAAGGCTTGAGGCTGTTTGTTGACAAGAAGCTCAACATGACCTGGCCATGTGCACTTGCAGCCCAGAAAGCCAACTGTATCCTGAGCTGCATCAAAAGCAGTGTGGCCAGCAGGTCGAGGGAGATGATTCTGACCCTCTACTCTGCCTTTGTGAGACCCCACCTGGAGTATTTCATCCAGCTTTGGGGACTCCAACACAAGAAGGACATGGACCTGTTGGATCAAGTCCAGAGAAGGGACATGAAGATGGTCAGAGGGCTGGAGCACCTCTCCTATGAAGACAGAGAGTGAGGATTGTTCATTGGCAAGAAAAGAATGTTCTGGAGTAACCTTAGAACAGCATTCCAGTACCTAAAGGGGGCCTACAAGAAAGCTGGAGAGTGACTTTCTACAAGAGTGTGTAGTGATAGGAAAAGAGGGAATGGCTTTAAACTGAAAGAAGGTAGAGTCAGATTAGACATTAGGATGAAATTCTTCACTGTGAGGTTGGTGAGACAGTGGGACAGCTTGCCCAGAGAAGCTGTGGATGACCCATCCCTGGATGTGTTCAAGGCCAGGTTGGATGGGGCTTTGAGCAACCTGGTCTAGTGAAAGGTGTCCTTGTCCATGGAGGTGGGGATTGGAACTATATGATCTTTAAGGTCCCTTCCAACTCAAATCATTCTGTGATTCCAGAAGTCTACGATTCTATGATATGGACTTACTGCGTAACTGTTAAACATGACATTTAGCAGATTACTTCCTTATTAAAAAGATTAAACATCTACTTGAGAGACTTCATTTTTTAAATACCACCATTTCAGTTTACTAGATTTCTTGCTGTGCCTAACAAAAACAGTGGGTATTTAAAGTAATAACAAACAAACTGTCAGCTGGGAACACTCAGCAGCAGGCAGGACCTGCACCAGGACAGCTTTTGCCAGTGTTCCCAGGAGGGGGTCAGTCCAGGGATGGGCCACAGGCCCCCTGCCCAAGTACCCTCGCTTCCACCTTCCTCTGAATCTGCAGGCTGATGAAGGAGGAACATCAGCATCTCTTTTGAAAAGCAATTTTCCTGTTCCAGCAGGATAAACTCAATTCTCCCTAACAATCCCCAGCTGCACCTTCTCCCTGTCAGTTTTGCTAGGAACACAGGGAGCGACAACCACCGACTGGTATCAGCATGTGACAAATGTGGGCTACGTGATCACCTCAGCTCTTAGGTGCCACTAGCACTGGCCTCTATAGGGGAAATACACACATGATGCTCTGTGCACAAAAACAGAGACAATACCTGACTGCTCTTTAATAGAATCATTACGTAGGGAGGGGGTTAGATTGGGGTTACCACTGTCCAATTTCTGCTTTCATAATTCTGATGTCAACAAGTCAGAAACAACAAAACACAAACTCTTCCAAAGAGTGGTTTGGGTGGGGGAAAAGCTCATGCAAACAAGTCCACCTGGAGTCAGAGGAGAGGATCTCAATGGAAGCACACAGTTGAATGCTCACCGGCGCAGACGACAGCAAGTCTTGGTGGTGCAGCTGACTGCCCCCAACGGAGAGGGTGAAACAGTGGCACATTAGAGGATGGCTATGGGGTTGATATGAAAGCTTGGTTTGAGACACAAAGCACTGATCCAAGTTTTCCTCCAGGTCTTGGCTCTGAGGCCAGCCTCTCTAGAAATTAACATTTTCAGAACCAGACTGCTAGGCTGCTGGTCTGGAAGCTGAATGAGGAACAGTCCTGGTACCATGGTGCTACAGCCATGCAGCCTTATGGCCAAACTAAGCCTCTCTTCATTGAATTTTTGGTAAAAGTGCCTTTCCCACTTTCAGAGAAAGGGATCTCCATTTTTTCCAGCAAGCCCCAAGGAGGAGCCATACACCCTGTGCTGGTCATTCCCCTGGCAAACATTGACTTATGCCTTCAGCAAGAACTGGCAGTGAAGAGGTTAAGAATTAGTGATCCTAAAAGGCTGCTTTGTGAGGGATGGGTTTGAGGCAATGTGAATTAAGGAAGCAGCTTTAACAATATAAGAAAAGGAAGTGATGGTCGTTGGTTTGTTTGTTTATTGTTTTAGCAGTTTGTACTGTGTGTGTCTCATGTGCTATCTTCATTCCTCAGTCTCCCAGCCAGTTAATTATCCAGGGGAAGCAGTGCTTCCTGCCAGCGACCTCCTGGGTCCCCTCCCATTGTTCCCTGGGCAGACACACAACACTGGAGACAGCAGAAAGGGCTGCTTGTGTCTCAGTCAGCGAGAACACTCCAGAGACTGCAGTTAGTTAATAAAACAGATGGGTTTATTGGCATCGTCAAATTTCAATGCTAGTGGTGCATTTAATAATGTTCATCTCAAGAAAATCACAATAAAAATACAACAAGGAGTTTGAAGGCAAGGAGAGAAATATAGGAGAGACAAGATGATGATCTGTACCTCTGGCATTTCCAGCAGCTCTGCTGTATCTTCACAGCCTTTAAGGTTCAACAACAGGGTTACTCAACAACACTTTCTCTGGTGGGATTTGTTAGTCAGAATGAGAAGAGATTCTTACCTCTAAAATCCAGGCTCAACTGGCCTAAATCTCATCCAATCCCTCAGTCCAGTGAGTTCTTTAAGTTCCCTTACATGGGACATATGAATGCTTCTCAAAGGTCTGGTGTTCTCCCTTCAGTTGGAAATGAGCATGACTCCAAGCCATATTGTAAAAACATTTTTTCCTCAAGCCCCCATGTTCTACATGCTCCCAAAGTTTCTTTTCTGTACTTCTGTAATGATCAGGCCGCAGCACCTTACAGGAGTGCACTTCTCTTAGATGCTGTACAGACATTTCAATATTTATTTTTTTAAAAAGAACACTTTGTACAATCCCTAAGCAGACCCTGAAGCTATGCAAACAATAACAAACAGCAGCAGGCTTGAATTGTAGAGCTGGGATACAGATGTGCATCTCAACTTGAGAAAAGTTTGAGGGCACTTAAGCTGAGCATGGGGTCATCTCCCTGGAAAATCTATGTTTCATAATTCCATTTTTTTGAAAGATGTGGCTACACTGAGATTAGCAGACAATAAAACAATTTTTACTCACTGACAGCAGTAAAGGTAAAGTAACCTGTTTAGAAGGCATATATTGCCAGTTTGATTGTATATATCTTAGGGGAAAGCAGGCTTTGCTCTAAGCCATATAGGTTTGTTCATTTTCTCCATGCATTTTTACTTTAACACAAGTGCTGTTCTATATAATTCCAGTGCCCAAACGCATCTTAGAAATTATGCCTCATTTGTACCACCCTGAGGGCATTTGAGGGTCAAAAATTCACTCGCCTAAAGTGTTAACAGGAAAAACAAAACGCAGATCCTTGTGTTTCTCTTTAGAGGGAGATGCCATTTCCAGGGATGGTTCATTTCTCCCCTTTCAGAGAGAATGCAGCCAGAGAAGCACTGTCATTGCTGGAAGTTTTCTTTCATGAAGAAATATTATTTGCACATGCCACATCCAAATAACAACAGTGTAAAAGAGGACTGACAATTGGTCTTGCTTTAAATAGCTGATTTTCTAATGCAGGGAGGAGCATTTTCATGGCTATTTCCGTAACAAGATGTTCTACTCACTTCTGGCCCAGCAGCACAGCATCTTGATGTTGACTTGCCTTGCCTTGCCTTCTCTTCTCGTCTTTTGCCAACAAACATATAAGAAAAGAATTTCACCATGTCAGGAACTTCAGGCTTTTGAAACAGAGCCCACACACTTGACCCTACCCAGGTTCAAAATAGAGCTGAGATGTTGCCCAGATGGAAGGTCGGTTGTGATTTTTTACAGATGCTTTGGATCAAATCATAGTGCCTAATAGAAAAAAAAAGAAAAAAAAATCTCTAAATGGTTCAGAGCCATGTTAAATAATTTAGAGAGATTTAATTTAGACAAATCATGTGAAAGAGCTCTAAGACTGGATCTTTTGGCTTCCAGATGAGAATACATTTAAATTAAACAGCCAGTAAATAATAAGTCAAAGACCATCATGCCACTGGATAACAAAAGCAGTTAAAGAGCTGGATTGGTAAGATGAGTGGATATTGAGTGCCTGCCGTCATTTCCTTCTTCCGTCTTTTGGTGATGAGAAAAAAAAGAGAAAAGAGTAGGGTCCCGGCATTGTTCATCTTCTCTTTCCTGGTGAAGATGAAGAAACAGGAGGAAGACAGAAATTATTCATTTCCACTTCCTCCAGGAGAAAAGTGATGTAAAACAGTCACAAAGACAGGATAAAAGTCTCTACCTTGGAGAATACAAAGCTGATCTGTCAGAGTAAAATCTGCAACAGCAAAGGGACAGCAGAATTCCTGTCCTCCACAATTATTTCCCCTTGTTTCTGTTAGTTTATATTACTTAATATTTTAAATAATTACAAAAAGTCATGGCACAAATTCTTTCAAATGTACTATGGCCACAGAACAATCTAAAGAGCTGTTTCTCCTGCAAAGCTCCTCTGGGGCAGCAATTAGTGCATTGCCACCTTTCGAATATTCCAAAGTCCAGAGTGGACGAGGAAACAGCTATTCATTTTCCAAAGGACTAAGGAAAGGGGTGCACTAATTTATGCAGTGTGAATTAGAAGCTAAAGCTGGATTTAATGCATGGGAAAGCTAATCAACAAACACTCTCAATTCAATATTACCTAGCTTGGCAAAATCCCTAATATTGTTTAAATCTAAGAACTGTGTATCACAGCCTGCCTGTACTTTTGATGATTTACAGGCAGACAGCTGGCAGAGCAATGCATTCTTCACCCTCTTTCAGAGAGGACAGAAGATAGTGCATTTTTTGAGGGTCACGTTTCTACTATGCACTGTGAAGCAAGCCTCCTGGTAAAATCAGCTGGAACTGCGGATGATTAAGAACACAGACTACACATATGAGAAGTTTCCTGCTGCCACTGCAAAGGCAGAGAGTAGGTGATGCTCAATAGCCAGGGAAAACTCTTTCTTCATAACTGTATAAAAGCTACTGAGCAATGGCCCAACACAAGAGCTAATGGTTGGGACACCAGCTGCTTCCTGATGACTGCAGCTAATTTTGGCAGTGGGGCAGGAGTGTGATGCCGATGTAATTTGAGGCAGGATACAGCTTATAAACATTTTTTCCCTGAGATCATGCTGTGGATTATTCAAATTTGTTTTCAAAGGCAGCTCAAATTAACCCTCCACCTCCTCCTAATTTAGATCCAGAGATGTTTAACATTAAGACAACAAATAGCCTTTGGAGTGGAGACCGGTCTCCTTCTCCCCCTTCCTCCAAGACTGTTTCCTTAACAATACAACTGCACCGGGGCCTTTCCCAAGCCAAAGTGCAATAACTATGTTTCTATAATGCCCACTGGCCATGTACATGTGCCACGCAGGACAGAGTTTGGTTAATTAAGAAATTCTCTTGTAGTGCCTGTTGCTCCAGGTAAGCAGCCAGCAAATAAAGAAAAGCAATGACCATTCAACCCCTGCCAGCTCGTGCATTCCCAGCTTTGATTGTTTGTGATTGCTTTGGGGAGAGGAAGGAAACATATCAGATCTCTGCCCATGGCAGATCTAAGTTACTTGCAGGCAGAAAACTGCACTTTTTTTCCTTCAATAACAACTAGTAACAGAAGAAACAGCAGAAGCAGCCAAGCCTTGTTCCCCCCAAGCAGTGTCCCCAGCTAAACTCCTTTGTGAGATCTCTAGAGGTGAACTTGAAGCCCAGCTTGCTCCACAGTGGAAGCAGGAGAGTAAGCTTGCATTGAAGATTTCATCAAAGTTTATAGGATTTACTGTCTGTGAAGACTGCACCTCTCTGCCTTGCTGGGCTGAAATTAGTTCATGGAGACAACTTGGGAGGAGTCTGACACATCTACAAACACACATACACACAACAATCACATGAGCCTCAGTCACAGGAGACCAGATCTGCATTCAGACAACATTTGTGACAAGAGGACTAGAGGATTCAAGCCACAGGCTTTGGCAAGAACTAGAGAGGTCTAGAGAGGCCAGAAAACCTCAGCACCATTTAGTGTTTCATTAGCAGCTGTCCTCCCAGTGGCACTTCAGAAAATCACACTCAGGTTACGGAGAGCAAAACTGAGGCACAGCTTTTAAAAGAGACTTGTCAAATATCAATCACAACCCAAAATATAACCACTGCAAGCAGGCTGCTGCTCCAGGGCATGAGGCACAGTTTACCAGCAGGTTGAAGGTCTCCCTTGCCAGACATCAGACTATGGGATGTGATGACAATGGCACAGGGTGTTGGTGCACATGGGTAATCCATGGGAAGCCTTCTGCCTGTGTTACCTCCCTCCTCTACCCAGATGAGCTGTGTGGCCTTTGTGAACACCAAAACAATTGTTTTTGCGGAGCCAGAGTTAGTTATGTCTGAAAGGCTGCCCATGAGCACGGTAAGTGGTGTCATTAGGCTGCTGGCTGGGCACTGGAAGATGGATGTGTTGTTCACTTTCATGCAGGCAGTTAACAGCCCAGCTATTTGGTTACATGAATTTACAAGCTTAGCTGCCGAATAGAGGAGACCACAGGTTAACAGCTAGGGGTGAAGGTGCTTGTAAAGGTGTAAGCTGAGCCCTGAACCAAGGTGATTACAGCTCACTGGGAGCTCCTGAAACCCATTAATGGCAGAACAAGGAGCTGTCGAGATCCACAGATGAGCAGCTAAGTTTGCAAGCTCGGGGGTGACCAACCACGTACAGGGAAGGGAATATGCTTTGTTCTCACACAGTATCTCCCTCTTCTCTCTCCGTCACCAAACAGCCACCTGCAAACCAACCCCAAGCCTTCCCTGGCAAGGACAAGGGACTCCCAGACCATCCTACCCTTGAAAGCCACACTCTTAAATCCACCCCTGTGCATCCCCAGCTCTTCAGTCAACATCTCCACACTTGTCAGCTGGTTTCAGGAACCCTCTCATCAGAAAGTACTTCTGATTCCTGACCTGGATCAAGCCCTCAGGCAAGCAGAACTGCTGTACACTTCAGAGAGCAACAGAAAATAGTTTTCCCTACTATCCTTTCCCAAAAAATATATAAAGGTACTTCAAGGTGTCAGACAAGCCGTCACACTTTAATTTCTCCCTTTGGCAAGCCTAGCCACTAATTCAGTCTTGTTATAGTTTTCCCACTAGGGACAAAATATATACTGAGCTTTGAAAACCCATTGTGCAGCAGCAATTGTTGCTGTAAGCCAGTAGCTGTTTTGCTTTGTTCAGCACTGTGTGCTTGTGTCTCCTGTGAGATATTGTTTTGTTAAGGCCTGCTATTGATTAACAGGGAGAGGAACTGAATTCCAAATGGGAGCAACTGAAACATCCCAAAATGCTGCATAAAAATGTAAACACTTAAAATCATCTTAAAGATAGGTAGCTCTCCTAAACCAGATTCATTTTTCCCTCAATTTTTACTCACCACAGCACCTCACCCCAGGACAGACTTGCAGTTGAGGCCCAGGATAAGGGCCACATCCTCATCCATGTCTTCAAGGCTGATGGATGCTCCAGAGCAAACTGGGGGCTGCCCCAAGGATGACATCAAGCTCTAGGGCACTTTACAGGGAGCAGCTGGGGGATTTGACCTGCCGCCTAATGCAGCACCACAGTTCCCCATGTGGACACAGTCATAAGTAAAAAGGCTTAAAGGTGCCCCAGGCTCCTTCAGCTTTATCTTCTACCCAATACAAAGAGATGGATTATTCCCTGGCTGAGCATCAAATAGTCGATCTTCATTTACGACAGAGGATTTTGTAACTATGGAGCTACACCAGAGTAATGCGATAGGAGATGTTCCAGCAGAACATCCAGCGCTACTGTTCCAGAGCAGGGGCTGAGCCCACCTGGCTACAGCACTGCCACAAGCAATGGACAGGGAGAGCAGGAGTCCCATGGGATGACAGGCAGCAGCCACACTGCCAAGTCAGACCCGCTCTTCTGCATCACCAGCATCGCCAAGCATGTACCGCTACCCATGTCTAAGCCCTGGGCAATTGCCCCAACATGTCTTGGCCCTTCTTGGTGGCTCCAGCTGGACTCTGAGTTGCAACACCAGCAGGCTTGTGGCAGTTTCACACTCTCATGCTCCAGGTACTTGCCTGTGTATTGTTTTGGCCTTGTTGTGCAGAAATCCAGAGGAATGAGGAGACACCGTGACACTGGTTTTTATCTGTCTGAGCAAAACGTATTTCCTTGACCTTTGAAGTAACTTGGGGGGGAGGGAGAGAGAGACAGCATAGATTTCTAAATATTCTTCAACCAGTTTCACCATTTGCACTAGGAAAATAATTGCAGGGTTGCAACGTCCTTTGTGTAACCTAATAGAAGTAGTGGATCTATCACCTGGGAAAATCTGGTGTTATTTGACAAGAGGGCAATGCATGACTGTACTGTAGGAGTTAGAGAGATTTTGATAGGGAATGGTATAATTCTTCTAGGATCTTTCAGCCACCCCAAAATAAATAGAGAAGAAATAATACAGAAGAGTAGAACCCGTATCAGTTTTGCCATAGGATTTAATAGAAAATAGAGGTTTTCGTAAGAGCTGACATGCCACTTGTTGCTGACAGTCTTCAATCACAAAGATTGTGCTGGAAGCAACTTATCAGGAAACACCTGTAGAGGCAGATAGAAGGAACCAAGTCTCTCTTCCCACCTGATGCTGGAAGAATGGCCACTAATAAACACAGTTGAAAATCACAAGGGATCATGGCTTGCCTCTCCACCACTGATTCTCATCCACTTTACCTTAGAGACAATTAGCTTTTTTCTTTGAGTTTCAGCTAATTTTGCAGATTGCTATGTCAGTTTTTGAGTATGAATGATAATGGTAGCATATTTGTAAAAACTTATCTTGGAGTCAAAAGTTTTTAATAGACACTAAATCTGGCACTAAAATCCTTAGGAGGATATGGAGGTGGTCTGGAGAATGTGCTTCTGAGGTAAGATTCTGTGAGTGATTCTTATCATGAGCAGCACCTTCCCAAGCTAGCCCTGCTCAGCCATGCATTTCTCCCAGAACAGCCACCTCTGAAAGACATGAATTCTGTGCACTGAATAGCAGTATTGTAATCAGTCTTTGATTTCAGCATCAAATAGAAAGATACCCAGCAAAAATAGAGTAATGGTTACTAAATACAGGCACACTTGTTCAGAATGTCCCTTCTGGAAAAGGGAGCTCTGCTTGGCAGGGACAGTCCCATGTTTCAGCTGAAGGAGCACTGGCAGTGGTGCACCCCACTGTGATACGCAACAGTGTTTGTGGAAATAAGGGTACAGGGTGGATCAAGAGCATACACAGATTACAGCAGCCTCCACCCATGTATACATCCCTGGCCCCGGCCCAGGCTGCCACATAACCCCATGCTGGACAGTGATCAAAGGGTTCAGCCTGAGCTGAGAAAGTCACACAGCAGGAGAGGGGGAGAGGAGATCCTCAGCCTCCAGTCCACCCTTTGTTCAGATTGCTTGCAAGTTTCCCAGCTATGTTTGAACTCCTATCTCATACTCGCCTGCACTCAGCCACTGCTGGTGGTTTCAGGGAGATGAGCAATCAACCTTGACTTCACATGAACTCCATCTGAATTACATTCGAGTCCTTTCCAAATAAGAATTTTAAAGCTTTTTGTTCAAGAGAGGGTGTAGACAGAAGGCAGGAAAAAAATAAGAGACTGAAAACATGGGGGAGGAATTAGATTTAAAAGAGCCCTTTGGATTTATTTCAATTAGTCTGGGCATTGGAAACCTCTGGAGAAAGGCTCCTCTTAGAGCTACTGAAGTAGAACAGAGCATTTCAGGGTCTCACTTTCACATTGAAATAGTGGCAGCACAGCAAAAGCACTTTTCCTCCTGATTCATTTATCTTCACGAATGCGCAGGGCTGCACTCAATGCTGTGTAGCTCTCAGCAGCAGCTTACCTCTGACAGGTTTTACAGAAGCAAGTGCCCATGCCCTGGCAGGAGGGATGTAAGCAGGCACAGCAGCATTTTGAACCCTCAGACATGGTGGTTTGAGAAATGGAACAAATGTTTAATCCTGGCACTGGTGAAATAAAGGCCCCGCTGGTCATTCCTCACCCTGCTGGTTTGTTGATGCTAGGGTGGCCAATGCTTTGAGGCACAGAGTATGAAACAGCGCTTGAGTTGGAGGATTGTTCCATTTGTTTTAGGTAGAGCTTTCATAAGGTGCTTTCTTAATGAAGCAAGCCTGCTTACAGTTTGCTTTCTTTATTTCCAAACACTGACAGAAAAAGCCAAGCAAAAAAACCAAACGAAACGAACCAACCAAAAAACTAAAAGGCTATGACAGGGAAAATCCTAGCCTAAAAGTCTCACACTACATTACTGACAAAAGTAAGAGAATCTGACGTAGGTCACCTCTCAACTACAAATATACAGGCTTTCTTCAGTCTTTACAATGCCAAGAATATCCCTCAAAAACATCAGGCCAAGACCCAGAGAAGCTGACTGACTGATTTTCTTGAGAAGACTCTTGCCATTTCTGTTTCAGGTAATTCAGCCACTTTAGCAGGAAGATCTGAGTGACTGTGTGCATTGGCCTGAGCATGTACAGTGACATTTATTCCCAAAAGCAATATGAAGCAGTACAGCAAGAGAAACCATCTGGCTGGGCTACACAAAGTATTGCAGAGGAGGTTGTTCATGTAATGTTCCTGGTCCTATCTATTTTCATTGCAAGCTAACAGACCGTGTTCCTCAAGCAGAAGTCCCTTATTGACAAGAGTATATCCTGAAGATTGGAAACAGATTGATGACCAATACTGAATAAAAGTGTATTTACTTTTGGCTCTGTGAGCCAAAAGGTTCTGTTGCTGATATCAAAATGTCTGGGCCCAGTATCAGTGTGTATGTAGCTGAGTAAATGAATATCTGTTGGAAACAGAGCCTAAATTATTCATGAAGGCTTTGCAGTCTTGAATCCTTTAATTCCTTCATGTCTCTAGTACAAAAGAAAACAGCGATGTTCCCTACTTATAGATTTTGTAAAGCAAAATTGGACAGCAAAGCTTGACAGTTGAAACAAAAAAAAAATTAATTGTTAAACATCAGTTACTGTACCTCCCCTGCTGAAATTAATGGAGCTGCTGCTCGAAACAAAAGCTGAGACAGAGCTCTCCAGGAGGAAGTGGACAAGTTTGTTTGCAGGATAGTTGCAATTATCCATTCGAGCAACACTTGCATCCTCCTCCAAATACTCAGTGCACCTACACACAGGACTCAAGGCTAGATGAGCTACAGGTTGGGTCCAAGTACCCAGCAATTCCCATCAATGTACATTTGTTTCCCAACTATTCCTTCCAGAAGAGGGAATCTGAGATAAATGTTTGCTGTCACTGGAAAAAGGAAAGGAGACCTGAATTCTACAAACTGCTGTTCAGACTCCAAGTTCAGTATCAAAGTGCTTTATAATTACTAATCAAGTGCAGGTCCTATGGCCCGTGACTTTTCAGCAGGAGCTGAGGCATCATTAAATTTTAGAAAAAACTTTCTCAAAGACAGGAAAATTCACAGATAGGTTGCTTGAGTCATTCATCATCTTCTCAAAGAGTGTTGTGGGAGCTTTCACCTGAACAATATCTCTCTACACAGAGCAGAGAGATCCCACTTTGGACAGAAATGCCTTCCACCTAAAAACGTTTGTCTCATCTTACTTCGGAAGGCAATGGACTACGGAAGGAAAATAAGTCCTTTGTCAAGGGCAATATCTAGATCTTTCAACCAGGGATGCATCTTAGCATCTATTTTCACACATTACTTCTCATTCTTCTCTATGAAAGATCATCTCTCTGTTCTCTAAGGGAAACTGGCTGCCGGGTAAGGGAGAGGCACCAAAATGGATTGAATGCAAAGTTGCCCAGTACACAGAAGAAACAAAGAGAAGAAGAAAAAATTCCTTCACTGACAAGTAATCTTACATTTTACTTGTAACAACAGCGAAAAAACACTATTCAGGCAGAAAGATATTTTTCAAGCTGACAGAACTGCTTCCAAGCATAGTACCTAGCAAAGCCCAGTCCAAGCACACAGCAAGCACTTGCGAGGCTCTTTTCACTTGCAGTAGAATAGATGGGGCCAGACAGTCTGGCAGCCTCACAAAGACACAATGAGTAGAAGCCCTCTCTCCCTGTATGCATATAAACACACATACTCTACAATCTTTCACAGCAACACGCCAAAGCAAACATCAAATCGACTGTAGTATTTCAGAGAGATGCCAAAGCTCACAGATATTTTCCATGCGATCCCCTAAAACAATCCAATGCTTTCATTAGCACAAATGTGAAAATATGCATAGTGGAGAAAAGAGAGATTAGTTTTAGAAAGGAACATAAACAGAAGTGGGTCTCAGTTTGGCCAGGATTCATTCTGATCCCAGCAGAAGCAGTGCCAAGGTTGAGCGCTGGGGTGCAGGATCAGTCTCACCTCATGAAAAGCATCACACTTGTTTTCCAGGGGAGGTTACCTGACAGTCACAGTGCCTGAAAATCCTGTCTTCCTTGGCACTAACAGATTTTCTTGAAAGTGGGTGATGCATTCACATCCTTCTACGCAGACACAATCTCTTGTTATAAAATAGCAACAAGGTTGAGGCAGTCAGATAGAGGACGGCAGCCGGGAGAGCAGTTAGTGCATTTGATGTAAATCAGCAGCAGGACCTGAAAAGCCGCAAGGCCCCATCTTGAATGGGAGACACTGATCATTATGTAGGCCTACAATGAATCTCAGCACCCCATAGCAATGTGTGATGGGGCCAATTAACAGATGGTTAGATTGCAACCCAAAAAAATGGCAAAATAACCTAAGTGCAGTATTATGAAAAAATGTTTAGTAGGGTTTCATGGGTTTTGCGGTCTGTTTTTGTCACAGATTTGTCTTGAGGTCCAGTTTCTCAAATAGTCATCTTCAGCTGGAGCCATGGAATTGGGAGATACCTCCAGGGGTGCTCTTAAAAACTGACTGTAAAGCCATATGAAAAATGCTTCTTTGAAACCCAGCACAAGCTGAAGCATTCCCTGCTGGCTCTTTCTACTGATGCATTATGCCTCAGTTGCACCAAGATGAATTTTCATGGGGCTGTGAGAGGAATCAGTTTAAAAATGTGTTCAAACAAACAAACAAAGAAAGGATTATCTTTGACCTGAATTTGTTCCCCTGGTGATTTTCCATGTGCTCGTACCAGACCTTTGCTGGCATCACTAAGTTAACACAGGAATGCAAAGGAAATGCTCCTCAAATTGCATCCTAAGGAAAGGAAGATCAGTGTCAGTAGACTGCTATGGTCCACTTTCCAATGGGAAACTTATGACAACTGTGTCTCTGGTTTCAGCTGTCCAACTCATTCAGCACACTGAGACTAGCCATATCCAAGCTAAGTCAAGGACATGAGCTTCTGTTAGGCTTCCCTGTAGCTATCTCTTCCCCTAGTTGAACAGGCCCAGAATCCACAACCGCCTCTCACAAGGCAAGCATTCCAGCTCTCACCATCTGTGGGGGATCTCAAGACTTCCCAGTGGAATTTTATTTACTGGTCTAAACTCTGATTTAAAAACCTGTATTCACAAGACTCATAAGACTCTCATACCGTTATAAAGTGAAACTCAGGAGAAGTTTCACAGAAGACTTGTGACTCTCATGTGAAACCACTATAAAGAATATTTAAGTTGTTGCAATAGGAATCTTACGCAACAAAGATATCTACACCAGGCTTAGCCTCCAAGACACTGGGGCAATGCATAAGGTTTCACATGAAGGTCATGAGAGTCTTCAAATGTTTTAAAGTTTCAAAAGAGATAGCATAATAGAGAAACAAAAAGCAGGGACATCTCATGTTTGCCTGCTAACCCATACTTGCCTGTATGAGGTGTATTCAGCAAAAGCTTGCAACAGCATACCTTAGGAGGTCCCTTCAAGACAGCATGGACCATGCTGAAGGCAGGAGTGAAAGCAAAACAGCCTGAGAAACAGGCTGCCCTTCAACCCTTGTTTTTCAAAAATTAGTTCAAAAAGTCAAAGGAGTTAATCTCCACCGATAGCTGACAGTGTGGGCCATGGCAAACTGCAAGTCACCTTCTTCCAAAATGAAATACAATACAGAACAAAGTCAATTCTAAATTAATATAGGTAACAAAAAAGTACAACCTATGGCTTCCTAATGCCATTCTGCTTTATCTATGCCTAATGCCCTAAGTAATTTATAACTGTGTTGGCTCCATTGGTGTTTTTTTTCAGGTGAATAATAAAGCTAGATGAGTCATTTAAGTTTAATTTTTCACTTTCTTATATTGAGAGACAAGTCAACTATTTTCTGTGGAGAAAGACTAAAGAAACCACTGAGAGGACTGACACAAGACACTCTCCGCAAAAGTTAGCTTTTGCAAATGCTATCCTTTCCAGGCTACAGTCCTGTAATTTCTTTGGTGCAATTACAGCAAGGACAAGGTTTAATAAATGTATCTGTTAATATGTCTATTCATTTATTAATCATTGTTTAACAAACTTACCTATCAATTTGTTTTCATATTATATTTTCTAGGGGGAAAAGTCCTGCTCTGCTCATAGACTTTCCATTTTTATATTTTAAATGTAACATAAGACAAATTTTAAACTTAAGTTTAGTTTTCAGAAACCTTTCTTATATCCATGTATTCAATATTGCATGTTGTATGCACATTTTATGGGATAAGCACAGATCACTGAACACCTGAAAAAGGAAGAAATAATAAATTTAGAAAAGCCCACATATGAAATTCTGATTATACCCTCTCAAAAAGCATGCAGCAAAATGAGAAAGGAGACAGATGCAGAGATGACAAGAATGGTTGGAGGTATGGGCCAGCTTCAGAAAAAGGGAGACTAAATAAACCTTGGAAAAGAAGAAGACAACAGGGCAGGATAAGGTAGACATCTCTGTGTTTATGAAATAAAAAAGCTTAACAGATCACTATCATCCATTATTTCTCTCAAAACAAGAGTAAGAAGGTACTAAAAGAAACATCAGGCTGAATGTTGAAAAACAAGAACTAAAAAGTACTATTTTACAAAGCCACTTGACACTGTGCAACACTGTGACTAGACACTGAGATACACCACCACAGAATATTGTGAAGCCCAAGACTGTCCAAAGGTTCAAGAAATTATTAAAAATAGGAAAAGAAGAGAGATCCCTTCAGGGCTGTTAGACAGTCACATATATATTCCACAGCACAGAACGTCCCAAGCTGTGCAGGATGCAAGGAATTGAGCAGGTTACAATGTGGCCAGTGTTACTGTACACTTGCCTTCTTTCTTCTTCTTTTCCCCAAGCGCTTGCTGTCGGCCACAGTTAGATATGGGGAACAGAAGACTCTGGAGAGCTAAAAGGCCCTGCTCTTGTATTTTCCCTTCAAGATTAGTCTGCCTGAGCTGGCATGCTCTGTCACTTAGCCGAGCTTCAGAGGTGACAACATGAGGCAGGCTGAGAAGAAGCACCACAACACCTCTAAATGCTTCCAAGAAAAATGATCCCTCTTTCTTTATTATGCTATAGCTTGTCATATAATAGCAATAATCACAATTGCTTTGTAATATACTTGGAGCAGCTTTGGAGATTGATTAAATGCTTCAGCTTCCCTTCAGCTTTAATCAGCCCCAGCAGCTGTTTATTGCTCAGAATGCTTTAGATCAATAAAGCTTATACCTTTAAAATAGTATGCTCCATACCAGCTCCCTTGAAGCTGCAAGCAGTAATTACAATAAGTGATCGTACTCTGTGGAGTTAAAAGTAAGTAGCTGTTATAAAATTGGTAGAATCACCATGGTCTCTAGCATAAGACACTTTTGAAAGGTGGCCTTTCCTAGTTTCAAATTTGTCCCAAGTTCTCTGATAAAGTAGGGGCTGGAAAGGCTGTGAACAAAATTCTGCTCAGACCCTGCCATCAGCTTGAACATAAAGGCCAGGAGACAGAGCAGGACATCTGCCTCATCAACGTGTCCTCCTGGAGCCCAGCAGCAGAGGAAAAGCCAAGGGCAAGTCCTAAATATAAATGAGAATACCTCAACGTAGATGGCAGGAACTAAAAAACATCAGTTTTAATGATTCTATGAAATACACTTGTTGTGTGACTGTGCTCAGCAGTTTAGGAGACATTACAGCAATAAAGCCTTAAGCATATTTTGATTACACAAAAATAAGCAAAATCCTACCAAAGACAGTGTGAAAACTTCTACTGACTTTCTGGAGTTCAGGACCTCAGTCTCTGCATTTATCATGACACATTAAGTGAATGAAAGTTGAACTCCAGGCATAAAATCATCAAATCCAGATGAAATACCCTGGAAAAGTTCATTTCATCATACTGCCAGACAAGACAACACTTGGCTGGTGCCTTGAAAAGACAAATATTTGGATAGGAAAAGAAAGAGTGGGTAAAGTCACTGCTTTTAAGATGATATGTTATGGAAAATCGTTGCATCACTTTTACTAGCAGTTCACTGACACGCATTAATTTTGCAAAATTGCAGCAGCTGCTGCTCTCTGAGATCTACTAGGGCAGCAAAGTGTCTTACTGCTCATATGGGGCCAAAAAGCAATGCCCACGAGTACTGTCACATGAAAAATAGTGTTTATATGGAAGGTGACAAGATTCGGTTGATTCTATACACATCCAGGACCTGTGTTTGAAAAAGACAACATTAGGACTAGTTTTTCCACCCACACATCCACAGCAGTACAGGTCATTTTTCACAGCAGAAAAGACACTGTAAGGTAGTATTAATGTCATATTGTGTCAACAAATACATAACACACCAGGACTTAGGACCCTTTTACATGGTCTAGCCCTGGAAACCTCATGTGATCCCAGAACAAGGGAGACAAGTAAGAAAATTGTCAGGCGAAATATTCCACATACTACATTTTCTTTGTTAGAGATTGAGGGGTATTAAGTTAATGATCATTAAAATCCAATTAAGAACTTGGTGAAAAACACTCTGGATGTTGAGAAGACATCAACCTTCCAGTCAATCAGACAAGGGAAGAATAAAGTGGATGAAACAAGATAAGGCAGCCTGTCGTTATCATTGCCATTCACAAGAGGAGGAATTCTGGATAATCTAGAGCTTTTTCACTTTATTATATTTTGCTGTTTTTCTCAGATGCATCTGGGATTTCAGCTGTTAAAAAAAAAAAGGAGGGAAATGGGTGAAGACAGACTCTTCAAGTTATTTTATGAACCTAGCAAACACTTCACATGTTTCAATTTCTGCCACTCTGTGTTCCTTTTCACACTGCTAAACACTTGAAATCATCTTGCAGGGGAGAAGCTACCAGAGAAAGTAGTTTTGGATGCTCCTTGTTTATTATATGCAGATCAAGCAGTTCTTATTAACTCAGACTCCATTCTTCCTTCGTAGGTAACAGTGCTGTGATATTATTTGCAAGCAGCCAAAGTAATTACCATCCAGCAGGGTCCAATTGTTTTCAATTAAAAGCTTGACTGAAGTCTTTAGTTTTTAATACCATTGTGACCATCTGCTTCCACTGAAGTTCATCAGCAAAGGCACAGGCCTCATTCTAATGCTGCTTAATTATACGGAGGAACTTTTTTTTTTGGTCAGAGGTTCATTTTTCCCTGCTAAAGAAATGGGCAGCAGAGGGGCTGCCTGGCTTTGCTAATAGCCTGCAGCAAGATGGAGTATCCAGGAAGATCATTACCTTCCTGGGAGATCCAGCTGTTATTGCACTGACAAAAAGATTCAGGGGACCAACAGGAGCAAGCAGTTAACCTCAGCCACCCTCCTCCCCATTTAGTCACTTGCCTCCTTTTTCTTCCAGCAAATCTAAAAAGACCACAAGGAAGAGGAGTTCATCTAAAACACAGAGTATGATCCCCCCTTGCTGATTAGATTTTTGGACTCAGTTCCAGTCCAGGAACACAGGCAGGCTTTCCTGCCTGGGCATCCTCCCCTCCTCCTTGCACACACAGTCAATCTTTTGCAGTCCTGTATCATCTCACATCTGAGGATCTTCAAATCCCTTACAGGCATTCGTTAAGCCCCATGCAATCCCCAGGAGAGGTAAGTAAATATAATTTTCCAGATGGGGAAATTAGGGCGGCAAGAGGTTAAGTGACTAGCCTGAGGCCTAACAACAAATAAGTGGCAGAATCAGCATGAGGATCTGCCAAGTCCCAGGTTTAATGAAAGTCTCTGGAGTGCTCAGTTCTGAAAAAGTAAAAACAACACCCCAGTCCTCAAATCTTCAGGACACTTAACTCATTTACTGCAGTTCTGCTTTACATGTGCCAGTGCTAATAAGTGTGAGTCTTAACATTTCCAACTGTACTGTGCACAGAAAGGCATTTTGTAGACTTAATGTAGGAACGGCTGTCTCAAGGCAGGGAAGCACGCTTGATGTTTCTCCATATCATCGACCCAGACAGGCACACAGCTTCCTTACTGGTGCCTGCTACCATTTCTGTTACATATGGCTATTTCCAAGGATTGGCCCCCTAAGAGTCAGGTACTTTGCCAAGTACCAGTTAAAGAGAAAAAATAAGTGGTACAACACTGTCAAAGCTGGCAAGATGCACTGTCCTGCTCTAGTGGCAGTTTAAGTCCCTGAAACAAGAAGCCAGAGACTTTTTCATTCTCTAAGCCAGCCATATAAGTACATCCATCACTCCAGTAAATCCCAGAAACATTCATCCAAGACTTAATCGTCTGCTCCTCACTAATCTTTGGAGAGACAGAAAGTTGTGTTTCACCCTTGCCCCCAGGGATACCTCTCTCCTTGGCACATGTCTTCACCCCCAGAGCAGTGTGTCAGACCCACGTAGCACTCCTTCTCAAAGGCCAGCAATCCTGCTCCAAGATGGTACATCAGGCAGGAGCACTAAATCTCATTAAGGCTGTTAGACAGCCAAGCCCAAGTCTTTTATGCTATATTGAGACCTCTACAGCTTCTATGCAGCAAAGGCATTGAAACTGGAATCTGAGCTTGGGAGATAATTACTTCAGAAAATGGTGTAAATGACTTCAGTATTCTGAAAGGCTTGAGGTGTTGCTGTTCTACTACCTTCAGCTATTTGCAAATGTAATGCAATTTGTTTTCATACACATTTCTTTTAAAGCTATGTGTAGTATGTGTCCTAAATACATAATTACACACCCGAGTATAATGGCTCATTCGGGTTTATTTTGTAACCAATATGCATTTTAAAAGCAGATTCTGATGGAATATGCAGGAGCAAACATGCAGCACACATTCTGGTTTTTTACACTTTCACTCCTAAGAAGCTCCCAAAGGCCTATTCCTGCCAGAGACACAGACATGAAAAAGAGAGAAGAAATAAACTCTTTCTTTAAGAATTACCTTGAAGGAAACATAATGACCCTGTAAAAGAAAACAGTCCAGTAAAAAACATTTTTTGAGAAAATTTCCAGTTAATTGGATGGCCTAAGAAATTGGTAATAAGATTTTGCATTTTTCTTCCTGTTTTTGAAACTGACCTGTGGTCATAACATATAGGCATAGCTATTCCAAAGAGTTTTTCAGTGACCTGTGCAAAATCATTTGTTAGCATCCAGTTGGGCAGCTCTTACAGAGGTATGTATCTACTGCAAGAATTACAGAGAAATTTCAGTCCTTTTCAAATGTACTCTCTATAATTCCCCAAAAAGATGGTTTCTGGTGAAAAGTCCTACACTGACAGGAACAATAATGCATCAATGCATGCAAACGAAAGGTTTAAACAGCAGTCAGATTGATGGGAGCCATGCATGGCTGATCTTTAGGAGTATTTCAGACAGTCACTTTCACTTGAATTATTAGTAGTTCAGCATGCTGGATTGTTCTCTAGTTACAGCCGAAAATATTTGGACTCTTTTCCTTCTTTTGTAATTTCATGAGTTGCCATAAGACAAGGAATTGCCTTCTGACATGAGTGCATGACCAGCAGTGCTTTTCCATTCATGTCCTCTGCAAGCTCCCAGCAGCATATGAAGAGCACTAGATCTGTCCTACTTAATTGGGAGCATTTAAAATTGAGATGCTAAAGTCAGGTGTTGCCTGCATCAGGAACCAGGCACTGCCAAAGGGAGCCTAAATCCACATCTCCCATCAGAGGCATCTCCCTCCACCAACTACAGAGGCAATTTAGCATAAAAAGACTTGCAATTCTGGCACCTGATTTAATTGCTTAAAGAAAAAAAAAAATAAATTTTGCCTCTTTGAAACTACCTATTAGCTATATTTAAGCCGAGGAACTATTGGATGTAAGAAGTTTCTTGTTTTAAAGATGAAAGGGAGGGAAAGACCTTGCTTTCTACCTTATGGTCATTGTGCATGTAAGTTAGTGAGGCAAAGACTTGAGATATCATGAGTCTTGACCTCAGTGAGCAAAGGTAATGGTGTAGTGTGTGAGAATCCACTTAGACAATGGGGCAGGGAGCTGTAGGTTAAGGTAAATATCGGCATCTTTGACAGGACTTGTTCTGCATTGGTATCTATCAATGACTCTGTGGCATCCTTCACACCAATAAATAAACTAACCCTTGCTGTCATGCAGGGAGATTTTGTCCATCTACCTGAAGGGGACAAAAACAAGCATGAAGGGCATCCAAGGTTTTGCAAAGGTGGAAGAGCTTGAACTGCATTGTAGCTAAATATGAGACTAAGCTATCAAATTTTATGTGCAATGTGTATCACTCATCTCACTTACTCCCTATGAGCCTCCATCATGGCTAAGCTTCGTGAACAGAGATATGGGAAGGGCTCTACCCATGCTTGCTACAAGCACACCGGTGGCTAAAAAGGCCAATGTAGGATAGACAAGTCCAAGTACAAAAAGCACAGCTAAAAATCTCCTTAGGTGGTATTGACGAGGTGCAGTTCTTTCTGCGATGTCTTTTCTCCTCAAGGCTAATTCTACATGAGTTTTCAAAGGAGGCAGCAGTGTTATAGATGGCATGTCACCAGGATTTCTGATTTGAGGCCAAAGTGGACCACTGGTGGTTGTCAATATGGCCAAGACTGAGGTGCTGTTTCAAGGAGTTCTTGTATCTCCTTTTTGGGGCTCCTCTATTGCGGCAGCCGGTGGCGAGTTCACCATAGAGCACAATCTTAGGGAGGCGGTGAACCTCCATCCTGGAAACGTGCCCTGCCCAGCGCAGTTGTCTATGAGCCTATAGCCTATGCATTTGTACTGTACAAAAAAATGTGCTTTCCTGCCCATGTGGTGACCTGTGCAGCAGTGAGCCGGCAAGTAGATAAATAGTTCATAACACAAAGTGTAACTTTAACTTTCTCGCTTTGTTTCTGGAAGCGCGAATAAAGTGTGAGGGAGGTTGACATTGAAAGAGACAACAAGGTTTGGATGGAAAGTAATAATCTCTTCCTTATCAAGTGAAATAATCCCATTTTGCCTACTATGTTCAATCTAATATGACTTATATTTTTTTCTCTTTGCCATTTTGATTAATTCAATAAAAATACTAGAGAATTTTAGAGTGAAAGTATGTAGAAAATTACTCGCAGCCCTCAGGTTTTTCCAGGTGTTTTGCAGCACCTCCCTGTTGGAGCTCCTGAGCAAGAAAGGCTTCATTCATTTGCCTTCTTCCAAGTTGCACATTTGCTGAATCCAGATGAGATTTGGATTTTTCAGTGTATGTATTTGAGGCCAAAGAGCTGCAATATTAGCATTCAGATATTACCATACTTTTTCGGACCTGAGGAAAAATGAGATTTTCAAACACATCTCTATTATAACAACTGCATTATATTTCATAATCTGTTCTATTTAGATCTAAAAACATTGCAGTTCAAGTCAGAGGCAGCTGAGCCTAATGAGATGGAAAATCAGCGGAAAAGGACCCTTCGGCCTCAAGACACAAGAGGTGTGCCACACCAGTCAGCCAGCTAAAGGGAAGGCTGAATGCTCATCTAAGTCTTTATGATGAGATGACTCTCTGTTTTGGCTTCTTGAATTCTTTTACCCCCAAGTCAGCACCCCACAAACTTTTTTAGAAATATGTATGGTGTGGCAAAATGCTTCAGATTAAGCTGAGGGTGAGTGGAGAGAAAGCCAGTATCTTATACTTTGTATATTTTCTTCTCCACAAAAGGAAAAGGTCCCTCTTTTTTTTTTTTCCCACTGTACTTACCCCTTCTTAAAGCACCCAGACAGCTTAAAGACATAGATGTAGAGTCTGAGTATCCAGAATCTATGTGAAAAACAGTATTATCAGAGGATCAATCTGAAAGCCTGTATTTCAGTGAGCTTTGTGCCATTTCCTGAATAACACCCTCAGATCTCATGTACTGTCTTATAATTACGAAAAATATAACTTGGCATAGAATGCACTATGTCAGCTTTGATTATGCCAGCAAGAGAAAGACATGGGATACAGACTGATGGCTGTCTACTGGCTTATCAATTTACATCTTTCTACAATAAATTTAAGTCCTTTGTGCTGTCACTCATGCACTTCATGGCAGTGATTGCTGGAATACGAAAATCACGGCTTTGAGATCCATTTGTACATTCACGTATTTGCACAGGCTTGCTGGGTTTATTGCTTCAGTGGCTGCAGCATCCCACATCTGCATGGGACCTGCAATTTGAGGCTTGATGTTTGCACCTACTATGCAGCTTGCATGCAACAATTTCTACCAATACTCTCTGAATCACCACTTCTTTAGTTCAAATTGAGAATGAAAATGGAAAAAACCCTCAGGAAACTGTAATGTTAACAAACAATCATGTGTTAGATGACCTATTTCAGGTCTATAAATTCCAATAATATGTTGTGATTGCGGATAAAAATAACGCACCTCCTCATCAAATATTTACTGTGACATAAATAGCCGCTTAGCCAACCTCACACTTTTGAACACATTAACAGCAACTGCATATTTTCAGCTGAAATGACACGCTGGAAATTAATGAAGACAAAAAGACATGAACAAAAATCACCTCACTGCTATGCTATCACCTCTATAGTGACTATCAGCAGCAAAGAGCATCTTCCTGGAAATTTCAGAGGTGTTCAGAAAACAAAAAAACATGCTTGTTGCAGGCACAACAAGTGGTTATGCACACACACACTCTAAAATTCCTGTAAGCTGAGCAATAATTTAGGGCCTCACCCTTCCCAAGCTCTCTCCCACCAGGATCCACTGCCAGGAGACAGTCAGCAAGGTTTCTTGTTGTTGTAAAATACAAATGGTGGTAGAAAAGCGTTTTTTCAAACTTTTTATGCACCCAACAAGGGCAAAGACTCCACTATGTAAAATTTCCCACAGGTAACTAGCAAAAAGGAAAAAAAGAGCCAGAAACTATCCTTGCTTGATAAACTGTTCTCAGCTATTTTCCTAACGTGGAGTTAGCATTTAAATTGGCAGCAGAGTACTAGCCCTCACACGAATACTCAAATACTAGTTGTCTCTGATGGGGTAAGAATTGTGATGCAAGGAAAACAAAAGCCACTGGAAAATATGACAGGATAATGAATTATTGCTGATTTCCTGAACTTACGTAACTTGATCAGAATCCCTTAGAAAACTTTCCAAGCAATGTTTCTATCTTAAAATTCTCTGCATTAAAAAAGAGAAAACTGTCATATTCATGTGCTCAGCTTTTGAGTTGCATTCTGTAAGGCAAGAACAATTCTTCCAGATCAGCAAGTCTGTACAATATGGCAGTGTTTGGTTCCCACACTGAATAAAACATGGTCTGTCCTATCCGATCCATTTATTAGGCTTGGCATTATTTTCCCACTATAAACATTCCTAATAGGTTTGGACCATTTTCGTCACGAAGTAGCAAGAAGAGCATGAAATCACTACTTGTCTTCAAAGTAAACACATACTTTATGTTTTGAGGTTTTCCCTTGTGTTGAGGCTGAAGTCTCTTAATGCTTGTCACTCCTTGGGGCTACTACCACAGAAGGTTGTTTCCTCCTTGACAATTCATAAAATCTCAAAATTCTTGTGTTGAGGAGGAAGGGGTATTACGGGCAAGTAAATGACAATTGAGAGAGAAGGCTGGCAACATTTTTGTAATTTATGCTTAATTTGAACTGAAAAAGATATTTGAGTCTTGGAGTTCGATTTGAACTGGTGAGGGGAACAGCATTTGTTATTGGTAATAAATAACCCAAAACACTATTTGATATTTTTGCAGCTCCTCCACTTGAAGCCGGTCTCCCTTATGGCAAGATTATCACCTTCTTCACCATCAGGAAGAACAGTGCTAGGATTAACCTAAGGCCCACTGGAGTCAGTAGCCTGTTAACGACAGTGGCCAACTGAGTATGTTCAGGAAGCAATAAAAGAGCAGAGAAAGACCACAGTGAGCTACACTTATGGCCTTGCATTTCTCTTTTATGGCTATGTATCATTTGAACCAGCCTGAATTTTCATTTTAAGCTGCTGCCTGCCTATAAGTGTCCTGCAGAGTCAGAGCTGACAATATAGTGCAGTGAATGTCCGGTCTTGAGTTTTGACTACCAGATCTTGACAATTTTGCCAAAAACCTGAAGACGTATGTGTGCCCGTAACACCAGGATGTCCATTAAAATGCTATCCTGTCTTTCTCCTATTCCATGTTCTTTCACCTTTGAGACATGTTTTTGCATGAGAAGTACTTGAATGACAGCCCTAGAAGCATTCTATCACACCAGAATAATAAAGAATTAATTACCGCCATCATCAACATTCTATTATTATATGTAGCACCAAGTGCCTGCTCTATTTTTGTGAGCTACAAATGCCTGGAAACACAGAAAAGAAGACACTGTGCATTAATTCAACAAGTCTTCCAGCCTGCACCTGCATTTAATTAGTTACTCTCAAATCAGACCTGCAGAGCCAGGAGCTGCAAGCGAGAGCACCGCTGGCTGCTGGCCTGGCTGGGCTGCTGGCATAATTAATTGCATTCTTACTGTGGCTCTCTCCTCTGTGCAAACAGAAGTTAATCATTTAGTGGGAACGTCTGAGCTGATGCTTCTCCACCATCGGAGCCAATGTGTAGAACATTTGAATAACAACATCCATCCCTTCATGTTTACTTCTTGCCTCCCAAAATGGTGCACTGACCATGTCAGTGCCAGTGGAGACCTACATGGAGGCAGGGGGTTAGAAGGTGTTAAAAAAAAAAAAAGTAACAATCTGAACTAGAGAAATGCTGACCACAAAAAAACCACCACTCAGCATCTGTCCCAAACCAAAAGCTTCCTTGGGCACAGGTTTGGCAAAATGACAGTTATTAGCCTGGCTGTATTTGCATTCCTCTTGCCCTCAACATTACAGTGTTCACATAAGCATCAAGCTATTCATACACAAAAATGGCTGTATTTTTGTGAAATAAAAAATTTTATTTTTGTGAAATAAAAAAAGTGTGAAAGCACACTTTCAGAAATACCAATCATTGCTATTAAATAAATGACAAAGAGAGTAGAAAAGGACTTTCTCCAAAGTTTCCACAGAAACCAGATGAAAAGCAAGAGGCGCTGCACCTTGAGGTGTCTGTTTTCAGCACAAGAACATCCCTCTTTGCTGGGAGCTTAGGTTACCACGGGCCACACCTCACTGGAAGGATGGCAAGGTACTGCAGAAACAGTGGTTTAGGCATGGAGGTGATACCTCCTATCCATGCAGTACCTGTGGAGTGTGTCTGAATGGGGTACAGGTCTGAACAGGACCTTGCACTTTCTTCATTGCAAAGAAGTGTGTAGGTTATTGGTCACAGCTTCACCTTCTGCTCTCTCCTCCAAGGACAGCCAGTACCATTTCCAGGCATTATTTATGGGGCTGGAGCAAGAACAGGAGGCAGAGGGATGGTAGAGCTAGGCAAGCCTGAGAACAAGGAGACATTTCTTTTCCCTGATTGCTGGAATAACCCTCTGGGCTGATGCGAACTTTCTTTCCTTTGATTAGACTGCAAATTAACTGTTTGCAAATAGAGGAGAAGAGTCAACCATTAACAACTTTTGAAACTTTTGAAAAACACCATTTAGAAAAGATAGGTTTTCTTGTTAAATTTTTTTGTATTTCATTTTTTGAGAACAGCCTGGTACATCTCTTTAAAATTAATGACATATACTTGATCAAAAATGCTAAAATGCTTGTTCCAGCAAATTACACAGATAATTAAGCCTAATTTCAATAATGCTCTGAAACATTACTAATAAATCTTTGGGCTCATGCATTCCTTGAATATATACAAGCTACTCATGAACACCAAATTCCACCCTCACAGCTCCTTTTCTGTCAAGCTTTGGCAATCCCAAGCTAAATTCTGCCATCAGTTATATCCTGTAAGTCTGGAGCAATTGCTTGTCCTCAGTGGCATAACTCAAGATTACAGCTGTGTAAATGAGCACAGAATGTAGCTTGAAATGTTGTAAATCTGACCTTCAGCTTGTTTCCATGAAAGGGGAAAACCTAGGAACTTGTTTTCACATCCACTAAGCTTCTTGACAAACTACCCTGCATAAATATTATGATTTCAGTCATAGATATGGCAGATTTAAAATGGAGTTAAAACTGCCGAGTATCAAGGTCTACTGGGAGGGGAAAAGATAAAGAGTATAATGTTTATGACCTACCACAAACAACACTTGCTTTTAATCACTCACATGTGCTTTGGCCTCCTACCATGGCACATCAAGACCTTCAGTTTATTCTAGGTCACTGTGTGACCTCAAGGTACTGCAGCATTTCTTCACCAGCAGCGTTTGAATGTTGGTCACCCACGCTCCACGAACGCTGATCACCCAGCCTCCCAGCTGGGTCTGTTGTTTTGGTGGGGTCAGGGGGTGTGTGTCTCCCAGACCACACCACCATTGCTCCTGCTGAGCTATTAGCTCGCCGTTCCCCTGAAAAGGTGACCCAAGGCGTTTGGAGTGATGTCTTTACGTGGTGACAGGTGGGTTCAGTCCTAGTGCCCCCACAGTGCAATGGGGTTTTGCACTGACTCAGTGACACTCCTGCTCTACTCCCAAAATACCTGCAAGTAGAGAGGGACCAGGAAAGTGAAATCTCCTTTTCACTTTGAAGCCCTGACTCCTCATGACTAGCAGGCCCAGCAAATAAGAGAAAAACTCTCACAGCCCTGAGTACTTTCCTAGACTCCTTTAGCCACCATTTCTCTGAAGGGTGTTGTAGAAGACTTGTCAGACAGAGGGTATTGTAACATACTTACCAAATGCCATTAGAAAGAATAATATCACAAAAATCAGGTTTCTAAAAAAAAAAAAAGAAAATAATAATTTAAGTGTCTTTTGTTTGTGGAAGCACAAGTTAAATAATTAATGATTTTTCTAAACAACTGTTTTTGGAGAAAACATAATTTGCCAAAGTGCAGTCCTTGCAGGGTTGCCATTTGCACTTTTGAAAGCATACCTTAGTTATTACCTATATACATGTCCAAAGCATTAGCTAGTTTCAGTCTGGAAGGAAAACATCAAGGTGCTGCACGATAAGCACTCCTATACATGTGATTTTGATCATCAGACTATTTCTTTGTTCTGATATGTCCACATAACATTCAGACTTCTCTGTCAGGTCACTAAGTATAACAAATTACTGGCCTATACATTTCAGGACTTTTACCTGTCCAAAGAATAACATGATGGCTCTGTACTACAGCACACAGCCAGACAAAACTGGACAAAGATACACATATCTGTGGCAGCAAAGATATTTATCTACTGAAGTAAAGCTTGCAGAGGATATGTCAGCATTTTATTTGCTTCTAGACTGCATTATCAATCTCTGTCATTACCCAAAATTAAGTCATTGCATTATGCAAAATACTTCAAAACAAGCAGCATCTCTTGTCTTCATTTCTAACTTTCTTAAAGAAAAATTTGATGCATTACCATAAATGAATGAAAGACTGATAAAATGTCATCAAAACGTGAAGGGAGACTGGATCTGAGCATGATGGCCTGTAATTCACCTGCTGTTGAGGGGGCTGCTTTTAAAAAATGGACCAAACTCACTTCATGCTGATTGCTATTTTAATAACTTTAAATAATTTAAAATACCTTTTTCATTTTTCTTTCTATATTAAGGATTGAATGAGCTTTCCATTTTCATTCCCAAACTGAAAAAACAATAGAACATGTTTGAAGAAGCCATTTCAGACACATATCAACACAGTCATGTACCTGGACACAGCAGCAGGGACAATATTCTTGACTAGCTCCTTCGGCAGACTACTAGGAAATTCCGGCAGGTCAACTAAGGACCTATACCAATGATGAGAAATAAGACGGACTTTCTCTTTGCTTAACAATGAACACAGTTTCTGTGATAAAACCTCCCAAGTGCCTGTTTTGCTTTGGAAAGTTTAGGATCCGAAATTTCTTCTGCGAAGAGGGACTGTTTCCGTGGAAATCGAACAAAATAATCCATAGATACTTAGAATACAAAATCACTAATAAAATTACCTAGATTTAATTTTTTTTCCCCTCTCCTGATTTCCACTAGCTTAGCAATTCTTTGGAGTTTATCTTGAGCTAAACATCACTGCAAATTGATATGCTGGATGTAAAATAATAAATTTAATCCAAAACCCTTTGAGTTACAGATGATTTAATATAGTAAGTGTGGGCAAGGCAGGCCCCCATTGTGCTCCATGATATCAATGAGTATTTGTTGCCCATGAGTTCTGAAATGAGAAGAACCTCTGGCTCTGACAGATTGTTCCTAATTTAAATTTGTCATGCACTGCCACTGTCTGTGCCTCATTTTCTGGATGCCCATCTTCAGGCACCCAAAGATTAATTTGCAGAGTAGGCAGGTGCTGTTGGAAGTAGAGGGAAGATGATGTCTGTTTTGCATGCAGAGACTCTTGCCATTTGGATGCAGTTGTTGTCCTTCATGCACAGCCCTTGTGAAGGGCTCTTCACTGCTTCCATCCTAAATGCAGACAAGTAAATGCAGGTGCAAAGGCAAAAGCTTATCTGGTTATTGCCTTGTGTCTGAGGCAGAGTGGCAATATTCCAGGGAAGACAGAACATAAAAAAAAGGACACAAGAACTGTGAATTTATGCCCAGAATAAAACAAACAAAAGAACATACAAAAAAGTGCCATTTTATCATTTTGTGTTAGTGCTGGCAGAAAGCTGGGTGCAAAGAAACTGTCTTTTGGTTCTGACTCTGGTCATGATTTGAATTAAAACAAACAAACAAAACCCAAAACCAAGCAAACCCCAAACCCAACACAAAACCAAGCATTTCCTCATTTCAGTAAAAACTAACCATGACCTCTTGTGTTTCTAACTTACCAGGTGGAAAATATTAACATCACGATGCTCCAAGCAATTTCAAGAAAAGCAAGGTCCTTGAGTTCCCTACAGGGACCTGCCCAGTTAGCTGAACCTTTTTTTTTTTTTTAATTTTTCTCTGTACAACCAAGTTTTTTAGGAAACAGGAAGAATAGGAACACTTCAATGCACCCAGTCAACTGTAAATAGGCAAAGGATGAAGATGCTCTGCTGAGAATGCCACAGGGAGAAAACAACTGAGTCTAGGAAACTCCTACTGAATAATGAGAGTGAAAAATAAAGAGATAAAATAAACCCAAGCCAATCACAAAGAATGTTTATTTAATCAGGAACACCATCTATCCATAGCCCAGTATTTCACTTCGCAATTCTGATGTTTAAACATAGTTTTTTCTCAGCTACATAATATACCATTCACTAAATGCATGCATATATATTAGTTCTAAAGGAATGAACAGTTTCCTTTGCCAGCTTCATCGTATCAGATTTTCTCATGTTTATAATGTCTTTCTCTGTTGCTATGAGATAGACCTGTACAAATAAAAATCAATCCCTGCCTGACTGCAAAGAGAAACACTGACCCTGAGTAACCACCACATGCAAATGGTGTGCACAGCCTAGATTTCTCTCCTTTAACTTGTTTGACACTTGGAATATGAGAAGCAGGTCAGCATTTTTGCAACAAGACTTTGAATTTTTTCAACTGGCTTGTTCTCCTAAGGTTTTCACTGGAGGATAGGAGTTGCTGGTTGAACACAAGGAGAACCTCTGGCACAGAACCAATTAGTAAAACGTGGATTCTGCAAACCCTTAGGTGTGTATTTAAAAGTAAAAGTAGTGGGTAAGACTCTGGCCCAAATAATATTCATGGCATTTTTAATGTCAACATCAATCGGGGCAAGATTTTATTCAGTGGGATTAATTTATAAGATTAATGTAAAGGACCAGGGCCCAAATTGTTCTTTACTCATCAGAAATGAATAATACTGAGCTTGAAGTAGCACCAGATAACCAAATTACACATGCAAATAAACACATTATGATGGACTGCAGCAGAGTAAGTGAAAAATATTATTCACCTTCTAGGAGAAAAGGAATAGTTTTTAAATGAACCTTTAATTTAATCTATCCCTTTAGAATATTAGCTTAAGAGAAACACTTATTACCCCTTGGGAAATATACCCATAACAGAGGCTTCCCTGGTATCTCTTATGAAAATATTCAAAATAGATGTGAACACATACTCTTGGTTTCCATAAATGTCAATGTTTATTTCTGGTAAATATTGTCCCATGCTTTGTCTCTGCCAGTTGGTATCACCTCAGACCAATAAATTTATGCAAGAGCCCACAACTGCTTACTGCTCTCATTAGATTAGCAACGATTACGAGTGACTGCTGCATAGATGTACTGAATGGAGTCTGAACTCTTCCCCCGTGGAATATATGCCTCACACCACTTCATGATCTCCCCAAGAGATATTTTCCTGCTCTCAAGCAGTACAGGTGCTCCTGGTAATTCAGGAAAGCACAAGGTCTGCCCCTGCTCTCAGGTCAAAGCGACCACCAAGCAGTCGTTAACAATGAGTTGTCCCATAGCCAGAAGAGCCATCTTACATCTTATAGTGCCTTTCTACATAAATCTACCTGGGTGACAGGCAGTAATCACATATACTAATCATACAGACCAGAGGCTAGGATAAGGTAACATATTTTCTTCAGAATGACCCTAGGAGAGGCAGAAGAATTGCCATGCCATTTCTCAGATGAGAAACAGTCTGTATGTACCAATACCAAACAGGTTTTTTGCTGTGTGACGAATGGCAACCACAGCCAAAAACATGGTGTCATATGGAGAAAATACTCTGCCAAAAACGAAAAGACTAATTTTACCATAAGACTGCACTAAACATACAAAGCAGACAGTCCAAGTGCAGGGAAGCAGAGGGTAATATGAAGGAATTCACTGGTTTCCCAAAGAAGACAATATTGGCTGTGGAGGGCTCATGGCCAAGACAAATACAAATGTGTCGATTTTACATCTGCCCACAGGCCTATTTTCTTGTAGGAGAAGAGAGCCTTGGAAACCTTGAGCTATTTTGCATTTCAAGAAGCCCTTGGTGATGATGAAAATACACAAAATGCCTAAATGAATTGTCACTGGATTGCACCAAGTGTTCATAGTTTGCTGGCATGAGGTCCCTTTGAACCAAGACTGAGGATCTGAGAGGAGCAGGATGGAAAGCTGAAACCAAGAACAATTTCATGATAACGTGGAGAAGGACAAAAAAAGGAACAAAACCCATTGGACATGAACTACTCAAGTATCCCTGAATGAAAGCCTACTCCTACTTCAGGAGGATAGAAAAGTAGCCTTGAAAACATGCAACAGTCAGACTCTTGAACTTCTCTTCTACTGTCCATATGCAAGGAATACCCAATGGAATCCAAAGAAAACACACCTTGTGCTACTGGTGAAAAATAAATATTTGTTCTGTGGCAAAGGAATAACCTGGAAAGAAAAGAGAGACTGGGAAACCACTGTGGTAACCGAGCCCAAAATAGCAATTGCAGTGAAATGTCTGGGAATCCTGCCTCTGTACAAGTAACGATGTGTTTGGGGATCCTGAAGCTGTTCTCTAAATATGCTCTAGCAGTGATGCATTTGCATTGTTCAAATTTGTGCTGAAGACAGTTAATTCATATAGATGGAGGAAGTCAAATGGACGGCTTGACCTTGGAACTTGGCCTGGAAGGTATTATTAGTCTCAGCAGGAAAAGCGCTGTTCACTTTGCATAGCAAAGCCTGAGAAGTGAGCATGAGAAACCCAGGGATGTGCTAGTGACATACTTGGCTTTTCTGTTCTTTTAAAGCTGCCTCAAGTTTCAATTTGAGTCATTTCACCATTTGCTACAAGTATTCCCCAAACCCCATGTAATGTAATGTCATTACAACTGATCCAGTACTTTTCACAGCATGTTGTTGCACGGACCAAGAAGTCAGGAATGATAGAACAAGCTTCAAGCTTCACAGATTCAAGGAAGACTAAGGCCTGGCCTTCTACTGCCTGTAGTCTTCCTCTTGGAACGGGTTCTTCCTGCCCTAAAGACTTCAGTAAAGGACAAATGTAGGAAGAAGAACCTGCCATGGGAGCCAAATAAATCTGCTCACTCCTTTCCACATAGTGGACGGAGTATTTCTGAAGATGCAGCTCCTGTGTCCTCAATAGCAGAGGCCAGTTTGTCATCTGAAAAGTGGGAAGTAGCTGTCACCTAGACTACTGCTTGTAGTAATGTGTTCTGTTTATCTGTTTCTATGTTTGTATGTTCTAATATGAAGTTCTGTAAACCGTAGCTTTAAACTGTTCTAGAACTGTATCTCCTCCCCAGTTTAATCCTACTCTCACTCCTCCCCCATTATCCCCACATATGGACCCAAACCACTCCTATCCCTCCCTAAACCACTCCCACCTCCCCTTCCCATTGGCCATTCCCTAACCCCCTCCCCGAGTCCTGGACCCTTATAAACCCATGCAGACAGGAAGTGGGGTGAGATCCTGTCCTGGACCCCCATGGGGTTTGACCTCCTCTGGAGCCTCACGGCAACAGAGGATCAATAAACCATGTATGTCCACCACGAGGGTCTCAGTGCAACCTTTTTACCCTTCGATGATGCTTTCCTGGACTGACTGAGCTGTCAAGACCAAGAACCAACCCAGGCATCGTACCAACTGTTACTGGAGTTTTTCTGACATGGATATTGGGTGTTTATATCAGTATAGAAGACAACAATGGGCAATGATCCCTCTCATTTTTTAGTCTCTGCGCTAGCTTACTTTGTTGAATAACATGCCTCAGTCTATGGATTGAAGTCTGAACTGAGTCACTAATTATCTTCACTACAGTTGGGCACATGTAGATGCTGCCTTTAAATCTTTCTCAAGTCCATTTAAAAACTTCAGTCCTGAACTTTGTGGGGACTGTGTTAATAGCTGGTGTTTGAAGTGCTGTACCTTGTCTTCTAGGTTAGCAGACCGTCAGCTTTCCAGCAAGGAGTCAGGGAAAATCCCTGGTGCACCTGCATTCCAGAAGGGCAGATGGGTTCAAGCAGACACTTGGGGTGGGGATGCAACACAGCATCAGTGGCTATGATGTAGCAGCCCTCACCTGGGGTAGTGAAATCCATCTGTGCTCCCCGTGGCCCTATAACTAGGAGCCAACCTTTCCAGGAGTGATGCAATCCTTCCCGTCTGCTGGAGACTGACCTCCTCCCCAGGCTGCTTCTGCCATCTGCTCTCCTCAGAGAGCATCGGACCCTACACCTGGGGTAACCAACCCCTGAGGACACACACCTGCACCACTGTGGGTGGTTCAAGACAAAAACCCCTACAGCTGGCAATCAGCCAAGCTCATATCCATCCCAAGCAAGAGGGATAATGTCACTGCTGCAAAGTAACACACCAGAAAATGTAGAAACATTTTCTCATGCCTTCCCCCCTCCTAATCCAGCATAAATCATACATCAAAAGGCAAAAGAGGTAGAAGCCAGCTAGCTTTTCCCCTTTGCTAACTCACCTGTCCCCTGCCTGTGTCTCCTTGCCATGATGGGAAGTCCAGGTTCCAAAGACCCAGAAAGCCATCTCTCAAGCTGTCCAGCTCAGTTGGAAGCAGCAGGGCCTGATGCAGGTGGCATGAAACCTAGTCTGGTGAGAGCTCATCTGTGAAGTGCAGAGAGCTCAAGACGTTATTTGAATTTGGCAGCCCCCCTCCAACCTACCTTGGAGTTTCCTTGGAGCAAGAGTGAACTTGGAACCTGTCCCAGCTGGAATCTGGGATCCACTCTCCCCTATGTGAGGCTTCAAAATACAAAGGAACAGAGCCTGTAAGCTGTAGAAGGCCTTCTCTTCAAGTCACTGAGACAAAACAAAAAAAAATAATTCACTGAAAATACAAGGCCAAACATATTTCTTAGCATTCACATGCATAGTATTGTGCAATATACCTTCTGCAAGTGCATTTTAATCATTCTGTTGCATTTGGTTGCATTTAACCATACTGTTGATGCTGCCTTGTGCCCATTTTGGCTTGTATTTAACTTTCCACACAAGATCATACTCTGCTTTGGACACAATTAAAAAAAACAGGTTTCTTCCTTTTTATTTGTGCATATCATTAACATTAAACACATCCACATTGCAATGACAATGGAATTGATGGCTGAATGGGATGTATTTTAATTTAAGTAATACATCCATTAATCTAAAAGCTCTCCCTTAAAAGTCTGTACAATTTATTTATTGGAAAAATTCCAGAATAATTGTACTAAAAATTCTGCTCTGAATGATAATATGTCAGACTTTTAAAGCTCTCTTCTGGCAGCTTTTCTTTTTGCCTTTGAATGCTACTGACATAAGAAGACATTTCTCACAAGTCTGACGTGTAATAAAAAAAAAAAAAGAAAAAAGAGAGAGAAAAGAAAAAGAAAGAGGGACTGCTGCAGAAATCACAGTAAAACACCACAGCCCCAGATCTGTTCCCTTGGATGAAGAAGGACATCCCAGATTTGTTACTGGTTTATGTTAGGTTATGGAAAATGCAGAGGATTAAAAAGGCAGAGGGAAGCAGATGTCATGCAGGCAGAGGCAGCTACAAGACAATCTCCATCTGAGAGCACAGAGGCACTGCACTCAGCACAAGAATGTGTTTGGAGGCAAAGCTAAGCTGTGACAGCTGGGGCTGGGACAGAGAGGTGCAGCTGCACTAGAGGAGGTGGAGGAGCAGGAGGCATTCCTGAGCTCTGAAAACAACAAAATCCACCATGCAAACCAAATAAAATCTGGCCTGTGCTGGGTGTCCTCCCACCCCCGTATTTGTGCTCACCAGCTTCTGAGCACAGGGGAATGGAATGGGGTTGGAGCTGCCTCCAAGCCCAAGTTCAGCCTGCAGAGAAGGGCTGCTACGAGTTTGCCCCTTCCCTGCTGCCCACAAAGGGCATGGTTCTGACTGTGTCTCCTGTAAGGATGTGCCATCAAGGATGCACAAACACATCTGCATGTGTTTTTTTGTGGGCCAACAAACTCATGTCTTCTGTACAGACTTCTTTCAGGGAGGAGAGGGAAGACCAAAGACATGTGACAGTGACAGCTGTTGTCATGCCACTTTGTGCTCTGCTGGGCAACATATGTGATCCCCAGCAACTCCAATTAGGCCATATAAAACGCCTAAATAGGCCGGTAGGGAGTTGCTCATCTGGGAGCACAGCCCTGAATTTAGGATGTCACAGCTCCTTCCAGGCACATTTGTCCAGCCTTTGCCTCCCCCAGACTGGGTATGAGGTGGTTGTGCAAATAGGAAGGAGGTGCAGGTGCATGAGGATGACCATGTCTCTCCTAAACAACAGCAAGCTCCCTACCCTACATCACCATGTAGCCCTGTGCATCAGTGCAGGTGAGAGAGGCCCACTCAGGCAGACACCCTGGTCTTCCGTCATCCCTGTGGTACCCACCTGCCAAAGCCAGCTACACCCGAGGCACGGCCAAGGCTGGGTGCATGAAAATTAGGTGCAGCAGCCCAGTACCACCCCAGGGCCAGACCGGCACAGCCAGATCCTCCACCCTGCTACAGCTGCTTGGAAGGATTGGCTCAACACTGAGCACATTGAGAAGCCACCTTGTCTGCTCTGGCCAGAACAGGTGGATGTCCCCACACCACAGCAAGTCCTCTCCTGGGCTGGATACAGAGCAGCACTGCACTGACACCCTGAAGCCATCCAGAGCAGCACTGGTGGGCAGTGCTGCACTCCCCTCCTCCCACTACAGATCTGGGTTGAGCAGTGGCAGTGAAGTCTGGGTCAGGATGCAGCAGCTCTCTTCCTTCCTCTCTCCCATGCAAAACCAAAACAACCTTGACTGTACCTAATATCCCTGTACTGCAGCCAGCTGCCTATTCATTTTGATTCAGGGTAATTGTCAATAAGAGTTCAGAAATTAGTTGTATGAAGCAGCAATTTCAGGAAAGCAGAAGTTGCTTGGGTTTTGGAAGTGCTCTCCTGTCTTCACCTGTAGGTTGTACCTCCAAGACAATCTGGTTTCCTAAGCAGTGGAGGTGGAGCTGCACCAGCAGCAGGTGTCCAGCAGCTGGAAGACTTTCCATCCCACTATGTAGGTCAGTGGTGGGAACCACTCTCCCAGCAACTCTGTACAGAGCTAAACAAAACCCACTTCTCCTTGCCAACAGGGGATTTCTTCTGGAAGATCAACTGACCCTACAATTTCACAGTACTCCCATGTGTGTACAGGAGCAGAAAAGAGCGTGCTCCCTTCCAGCCACAGCCCTGTAAGGTCTATCCTTCTCCACAGTTACGGAGGGTCAGGAAGGGCAGCCAGCCCTTTGTGTGTGGCCCAAGTCTGGTTAGCATCGTTCAGTCTTCATCACTCAACCATGACTCTCATCTGCACTGGCTCTGGATGTCTCTCTCTCCCCTCCCCTCCTTCAGCTCCTCCTTGCACAGACTGATTTTGTGACACATCCAAAGGAAGGCAGTAAAAAACACATTAACTTCTGCCTGGACAATACAAAATTTTCCCACTTTTTGCCACCCATAGAGCTAAGTAAATCCATCTGCTTTCTACTACATGCAGCATACTGATCTTGACTGTCTCCTTACAGTTTTGTGCAGGGAAACACATTGGTGAGATACAGACATGCTAAATATCTGATACAGAATGCAGGGAAGGAAGTCACTCTTATCATCAGGTATTTGGTTACTTCATAAGGCCATGGCAGACGGATGAGGACTTTACCTTTACATGCTTCATTCTTCTCATTCATGCATTTCACTCTTTCTTTTTCCCTTCACTCCCAGCACCATCCCATGCCCACTCCAGGTTTCAGCCATAATCTACTGGATTAGGTACAAGGCTGACTGGCAGCTCTTACAACTGGAGAGTCAATTCACACCTCTGCAGCTGGCAGCTGGCTCAGCCCATATCACCTTCAGCGGCTCTTTTTTCTCCACCTAGGAAGAAGTTATGCTTATCCATTTCAGAAAAATGTTATTTCCACTTAATACACCTAAGAATAGCATGGGGTGTTAAATCGGAAATCTAGTGTGAGAGTGAATGTGCACGGACTGTTTTGCTCAGCCACACAGAGCTGAAGGAGAGCCATCAAGGATTTGCATCCCCTGGGACTGAACTAAAAGAAGCAGTATCAAGATGGCATCTGAAGCAGACCATCCATCTCCTTCCCAGCAGGGCACTAAGCAGCTACACTAATAGTAATTGACAGTGGGAAAGTTAATGGACATATGCATTAACCTGCATGAGCATGTTTAAGCTAGGAGAGCTCTGGAGAAATCAAAGGGGTTAAATTTACAGGCCTTCTGTTCCAGAGGTTTGAACCAGCTCCAATGGTTCAAGCTCTATCTTAGGATAGCCATAAAAAAATGTCACATCATCATGTCTTTCACTTCACTCATCAGTGCAAGCCTGTATGTGTGTGCATACATGTGTGTTTCTACATATGCTGCTTGAACTGATTTTTTATGTTCTCCCCACTACCCCTAGAAACATAGAACTATTACATGCATGATAAAGGAGGGGTTTACTTCTTTAGACTCAGAAATCTTCAAGTTTAAAAGTACCCTTACTGTGTCTACTGGTCCAGGCCAGCGTCAGCAGGCAGCTGACTTGGCAGCTTGTCGTGATCCCAGTGCCAGCCACCTAGTAGATCTGTGTCATAGTATTGAAAGGTTATGGCAAATTTTTTTCCTTGGCACAAGGAGTAGAAACTGCTGTTGGGCTTAGCAGAAGATGTAGAGCTTTGAAGTAAATATTTCATGATAAACAAGAAACCCAGGTAAACAGTGAGTATAGATACATAATTGATGATGAATGGACTTGGGACTGGAGCAAGATCTAGAGCACTTGCCTTTTGGCACAGTATCTGAAGGACTTACTTCTGCCCCTCAGGTCTGACCTCTGACATGTCCTCCAGGGCAGTCTTGTTCAGCTCAGCTGTATCTAGGAGCTTGAACTGCCCTAGAAAGCTTGAACCACATGGGTTGGGAATAGGGAGAGGGAACAGGAGCAAAGCCAGACTTGGTGAGTGGAAAATCTCTCCTGTAAAAACTTGCAAGACCTTTACGGATCATCATAATTGTTTTTTGTTGTTGTAGTTGCAGGGGTCATTTTTTAAAACAAAGAGATAACATTTGGTTCATTTCTTTTATTTTGGAAAAGGGCAGCTCCTAAACCATTATCATTAAGAAATAAGAGCAGTGTTACATGTTCAAACAATTTATGTGAGGATCGTGCCATTTATTATGGGAACAGTAAGTACAACTGCAAGTCCGTTATCACCCCTCCCTGCCTCTGCATGCACAGCATGAGCAAGTGGGGAAGATCAGGGGTAAGAGCAATGAAGCCTGTAAAGTCAGTGACAAATATTCAGTACTTAAAACCTGCTTTGATGCTTCCCACACTGAAGTGAGGCTTTGATTTGGTCAGTGGCAAGACACAGACCCACTGATTTTTCTCTAATTTATTCCAAGTCCCAAAAAATAGCAACCTTTCTTCGTGATCTGACAGCTGAGAAACAAGCAACCCAGCACCACCACAGCACTCTCTGATGCCCCAATGAGCAGTGGTGGCAGAAGGCAGGTGGCAGAACTGATACAGATAAGTTAATAATGTTGGAATGAGTTTCTGGACACTCGCCAACGTTAAAATCTGCCAGTGTTTTGCTTTTTTACTTAAAAAAAAAAAAAATCACAGGGCAATGGCATTATATTCTGGTCCTGTTTTCAAATGCACACTTCCTCTGATCTCCACTCCCCATATCTTCACCCTCCCACTCACTCACAGCTAATCTCTCCCTGCCACTCCCCACTCCTCTGTTTTTTCTGCAGACAACACATTGATGTTGCTGCAGGTCTGCAGCACTCAACAGACCATTTCTCGTAAACCGCTCCTGGCTGCTCAGCCAGACTGGGCCCTGCCATGGGAGCAATCAGAAGTTCATGGGTTTTAAAAGGAAGGATGTTTGCACTCCAGAAAAAATGCAAGAAGAGCCCATGCCAGGGCAAGCACAGACAGGTGGTGGAGGAGGAGAGCAGGGACATGGGGTTCTGGTGCAGCCCTCTGTGATGTCCTGTGTGGCAAGTGCTCAGCAGTGAGCCCATGGTGGGCAAGGAGAAAAAAGTTTAGCTGCCTTTAAACAAAGGGAAGGTTTCAGAGGAATCATAGTGATCAAAAAAGCAATTTAAGGGGCTTCCTGAGAGTGTGGTCTAGCTGTTCTGCCATGTCCCTCTGTTCAGCACTTCTGCCCACAGATGTCATGAGGTGCAGGGAAAAGCAGGGGGCTTGAAAGGAAGAGACATTCTGCTGTGCCATGGTGCCTTCTTATGCAGAGGGCTGTGATGTTCCTATCACAATGACTTGTCAGGGCAGCAGCAGATGCCAGGACAGGTTTCAGAGTCAGGTTCCAAGAGCAGAAGTGACCATAAAGAGGAGGTGGTTTTTTCTTACACAGAAGCCAGCAGCAGCAGAACTGACTCTGCTGCCCAGCATTCTCTGCCACCCCAGAGATGTGGTGGTGCTCCTCCCAGTGCAGGGTTGAGGTTCAGCATATCCAAATCTCCAGAGGGAACGTCAGCTTCCTCCAGCATGGCCGGGCTGAAATGGAGAGGTGTGGGGGGCTGACTGGCACCAACGTCCCCTTCAACCACCACAGCTGAAGCTGATGGAGGAGAAAGTGACACCTTGGCATTAGTTCTGGCAATGATGCTTTAGTATGGGCAAAACTAGCAAAGGGGTGGGGAGTGTTCAACCTTACTTGGGAAGACAACAAAATGGCAATGGATCAATGTGGACCCTCAAGCTGTGAGTCACATCCCATTATAGATTCACTGGTTTTGGAAAGAGCAGAGTGTGAAAGGGAACCCTCTTTGGGAAGGCTGCGTGGGTAGCAGAGGAGCAGTTTGCTGGGGGAGGAGAGGAGGAATAGGGGGAAATTGCTGTAATTGTTCAGCCTAATATCTATTGTGTCCTACTTAGCCCCTGCACCAGTGTTCCTGTGCCTATGGTGTCTTCCTTCCTCTTCAGAGGAAAACGGATTTATGGGTTCTGCTGATATTATTCATTTCACTGGAAATTTGAGAGGGAGCCACTTGTAAAAGTCTGTGTAAAACACAAAAGAAAAATGGCAGAGGTGCAGGGCTGGTAGATATTGGCAGTTACAGATATCTTTATCTGCTTGGAACAGAAGAACTACACAGAGTACTCCAGCCACCTGCACCAGTAACAAGGAAAGAAAGAAAAGGGAAAACAACAAAAAAAAAGCATAGTTAAAGGATGAACAGGCCCCTAGACTTGGGGAAATCTGTGTGTCCCTGCACCTGAGCTGAACTGCTGGCTGCAGGTTCCTGCAGCCACCCCTGTGCCAGAACAGGCCTGTCATGAGAGGCCAACACAGCTACAATGCCAAGCCTAAGTACAGCATGGTAACTCTCTAAGAAATTGAGATGTGGTAGGAAGTACCAAAGCTATGAGAACAGAAACTTTGATCCCTTCTGGCTCTTCTGGTGGAGTCTCAGATGCTTTGGACAGTGATCAATGAGAGGAAAACAGCATTTTCCATCTGTACTTGCTAAACAGGCACACTGGCATGAGCAGCTGCTGCAACCAGGGCATCCCACTGGCATCTTCTGCCCATGAATCCCTGGCTGAAGCAAGATGACTCCTGCTACAAAAGCCTGAAAAATGCACTGATTTATAAAATAAGAAGTTCTGTACTAGTGAGAGAAGAATCAAAGTGATGCTCCCCAAAACCGCCACTTTCCAAAAACTCTGGTGTTGAGGCACCCAGTGAAGACTGCCAAAGGGCACAGCCAAATGTGTTGAAGCAGTGCAGTACTGAGGTATTGATGGCTACAGCCTCCAGAACAGCTCTGGCACCCCAACATGTAAAAGGATCCAAGGCCAGACATCCGGAGGGTCCAAAAGCCCTGTCTCTGCAGACAAAAGAGACACATCTCAAACTGAGGCTACCAAAGCTTTCTGGAACAAAAGAGCCAGTGCAGAGGATCGGGAAAAAATGATGTTAAGGGAGTGACAAGAAAATGAAGACTCTGAACCAGAAGTCAAAATGTAGACAGCAGCTCTTGAGAACAGAGAAATCATGAGATAAGTGAGCTCAGAAGAGGGCACATTGTTGAACCTTCTTGCCTATGGGTCCAGCAGAGCCGAAAACCAGCAGTGTGGATGGTACTGGCTACCACACCACTTCAATAAATGGCCTGATTTCAAGTAGTCCCGAGTACCTAGCAGGCTCTCACTGAGAATTTAGTCCATATTTCAGTCCATATAAGTGCCTAAAATCCTCGCTTTAAACAGCTCTCTGAAATCACCTCCTTAGGAGTCGCAGCTCAAGGTCCATGTGCACACATGTACCTGGAGTGCGTGCTCATGTTCAGCCTCTCCTGTGCTGGGGAAGCACAGTCCCTGCACACAGCTCTACCTGCTACATCCCTTTCAACCTTTCCTCCTTCAACACCATGGAAAGCAGTGGAACACCACTGCAGGAACTGGGGGCCATGTCAGAGACCAGATCCTGAGTACCTGTACACCCTCTGCTTTAACTCATTTTCCTGCTTCTGCTGCTGCTTCACTCACACTAGGGCTACCAATGGTGTCAAGGGCATGTTGGCAGGGACAGGTCTCTCAGGAGCAGATGGCAGGAGAAGAAGAGGAGAACTGACCTTTCAGTGACAGAGGCAGGATGAAAGTGTGACTGTAAAAATCCTATGTGGGTGTGAAACCATGCCTCTCACAAACACCAAACTTGACCACCTGAGTGCTGGGACTGCTGCAGAAGACTTTAATCTATTATGGTAATGCTGGTGCCTAAAATCATGGTGAAGATGATGCTTGAAACACATAGAGATGTACCTAAGCCCCTGCTCTATTGCTCAGCACCACAGTGTACTTGACAGCGCCCTTGCCCTGTGTTAAAATCTGGCCTTTTCACCATAAAACTCACTCACTTTTTCCAGAGTGAGGTGTGGGTGTTTGGCATACATTACCTGCATTACCAAAACTAGCCTGTAAATACTACCTCAGTCTCTCCACTGAAGTGTTCTGTTGCTGCAGAGTACATTATTTCTTCTGAAATGCTGGTCACACAAAGGATGGGGAGTCCCTCCATGGCTCATTATCCACCAACTCAGACCTCCTCTTCCCCTCTACTCCACAATCCCCATGGATAGGTGATCTCTTACAACAGGGATTTACACCTATGAAGTAGTTCAGTGTCCTGGCAGGAGTGAGCAAGAAATTCGGCTTTAGCCACATCCCTGTGGACGAGGCCAGTTCTCTGCATCTCCTAACACTTTTTTGCAGGATTTAATTCATACAGTTCAGCACGTGTTGGCAGAGATGTGCATCAGAAGGTGCACCACAAAGGTGCCTCTCTTAGAGAGTTCACTGTAATTCCCCAGGTTCTGTAACTTAGTTCTGTAATTGAATGACTCAGCAGAATTTTCTATCTTTTATAGAGAACAAAAGACTTAAAATTTAACCTGAGTGACCTCTGATGGTTAAAATTCATAGACTCAATAAAATTCATGGGAGAGAAGAACACCGACATATTTGTGTGGTGTTTTCATTAATTTTTTTTTCAGATAGTCTTATAATTTACAAGGCAGGGAGATCTGACTCTGTATTTTAGAACACTTGGGGTTGGCAGGAAAAGATGCCCCATGCATGTTTGTACCTTGCTGTCTCTGAAAAGGTTGACACCACTCCTCAGGTGGTGTGTCAATGATCTTGGAGACAAAGCACCCACACAGCTGGCCAAGAGATATACAATGAAGTTGCAGTGTGTATTGTGTTTTACAGAGTAGGATGTTATTTCACTGAGGGGCTGACCTTAATAGGCATCTTGATTTTCTTCTGTCTTTTTAATTTCCTGAGATCCTATGATTCAAGGTTTATTAAAAAAAAAAGTTATAATAAAAACTGTTACAATCAAATATTACAATATCCAGCATATTCATGTATTTACCATAAAGTAGAGGTAGAAATGTGAGATTTATTTCTGCAAAATTCACCTTCACCTTTCTATTCTAGTCAGTAGCATCCTTTTACATAGAGCAGGTGAATTTCCATACTGAGCTAAAGAATTCATCTAATGAACAGATTATGTTACAATTTACTTTTGGGATTAAAATCCCTATTTACTGCTCATCTATTTCCAAACCATCATGGAACCTGTAGATGGGCAAATCTGTAAAAGAAGAATACAAGAAAAACTCGTTCATATATCTTAAAACATCACAACTGCCTATAAAATGAAAGATTTCTCCTTGCTCTTCTTAGAAAAACAAACAAATTAACCAACAAAATGTATTTGAAATCCTGAGGAATTAAAGAAAGATTTGTTTCTATTATCATAGCAAGCAGGATACAATGCATACTGCTAAAAGGTTCCCAGCTAGGCAGCTCTAAAGGGGTTTATGTCAAAAACACTGCAAAAACAAACTGTGGCATGGAGCTATACAAATCCAGAGTGGTTTGCTATGGCTCAGTCCTATTATCCAAGTTAATGATGCTGTGGTGTCACAGATGCACATCCGTGTGGGGTGGGTCTCCAGGAGTGCTGTTCTGTACCTGTGGAGCTGACTCAGCCAGCAGAGGAACTGCCCTGGGCTGTGGGGCCAGTGCCATTCCTTGCCTAGAGAGGTGGTAGTGGGACAAAAAACAGGGGGTGGGGGGGAAAAGCAGGGCCTTGATCACAGCTGGAGAGGTGGAAGAGAAAGAAAGAAGGTTGAGAATGAAGAGCACTGGGTAGGGCGACTCCTCCCTCTTGCTCCTTCCCAGCAGGAGCCACTTCCCTCCATGCCCCCTGACCTCCCTCTGCAGTTGTACCCGGATGAATCCTCATGGCTATAGAATGGGCAAAGCAAACTCTGAGGATGACGGCTGGTTTTCTGCCAGTGGCTTGTATTGCCCCTGTCTGACACCAGCCCTGTGAGCTGCACTTTGTGTCCGGTTATCGCTTTGTGATTTTGTTTTAAGCAGATATCCCAGCCTAAGACCTGATGGTGGTTGAAGTTCCCTGCATGGGCCAAAGGTTGCTAAGAAAAGAATTCATTAATTTGGTATTATGGACCCTTATTATCCAGCAATTAATAAAAGCTGTGCCTATTAACATGAATTTTATGTTTATATTGAATCATACATTCAAAGCCTGTTTGTTTGAGGTAGAAACAATTCAGTCATCATTGTGCTCGTTTTGTCAGGTACAGATTTTGAAAATCCTTCCTCTCCTTTTTTTGAGTCTGCATCACCCGTTTACCAGCCTCCTTCCTGGCTACTATGCCCAAAGGCAGAGAAGGAGAGAGATGAGGAGCTGCAGTCAGAGCTCGGGACCCCGCTACAGCAGACAAGAAAAACTTCAGAAGTCACCCCACAGCACCAGGCTTCCCATTGCTTTCAGTCTGTGTGTGTGTGTGTTGCACCAGCTGCAGATGCAAGTTCAACGAAATCAAAGTAGCGTAAGTCTGGTGTCATGCCACAATGAACCAGACCACATCCAGGTGGAAGTTTCAGAGAATCAAATACATGTTTCTTCTCCTGTAAGGGCTGCAGCTACAAAAGGCTCTTCTGCATGAGATTTGGAGAGGCTCCCTCCTCTAATTCCCTGAAGAAAATTCAAAAGCAGAAAGCGAGACCAGCATTGCATTGGTATATTGCCTGATGGGTACAAAATCTTCTGACAAGTCGTTTACTTGGCCCTGATTGGAAAATATCTTTAATTAAAACACCACATCAGAATCCCAAACCAATTTCATCCCAGCTCCACTAAGTGCTTTGTACAAAACATTAACTCTAAAATCTCATTACACATTAGCAATCTCTGTGACAAACATAAATGATAATTTAGCTCTAATGCATTCTGGAGCAAGCTGTTTTTAAGAGAGGAACATGATATCTGCTTGCTAGGAGAAGGGGAAGAGTTGAATTCATCTGTCTCTTTATTTTTTAAACAAATGACTCTAGCCAGCAATGGGCTGTACAAATCTTTGTTGTGTGTAGATCTGACAGTACAAAGCAGCTGTTTAACCCAAATCTGGCACTTGAGCCTGAGCTGGGTTTTGAAATCTCACCAGCAGTGTCAAGTTCTCAGGTCTTTAAGCATTCAAGGAAAGGAAGTGGGATGGAGAAGGTGTTGATGTCTCTTGATTTTACAGGACAGGGGTTTGGACAACCCAGTCAGGACAACAGAGGACACTGCAATGGATAATATTTATATTAAGTACAAGAACTGTCTTAACAGCACTTTTAAGCCAGAGGTTTGGCAGTGGAACTAATGTTATTTGCATTTATTTTCAAAAAGATGTTAAACATTCCCTCTTTGATTAACAGCAACATTTTCAATCTCTCCCTAGACTTGAAAATGACCATTCTAAATTCCGCAGGCAGCACCTGCCTGATCAATTTTTCTGTGTGCAAGTAAGTGAGCAAATGGGCAGTTAACTTTGTGAAAAGGGGAATTTATGGTTATTTACTGTGGCATTATGAAGCATATACATAATGATTATTATACAGATATTTTAAAACAGGCAAACCCCAACATTTTCTCCAAGTACCACCCATCAGATTTGGTCATTTTCTTGAAATCTAGAGCTGGAATAATTTTTTTTTTTACTGGCCGACATGAATTCACTGAAGTTTTCAGTGAAGGGAAGGCTCTTTCCCTCATCTGTTACTTTCTGGCTGCACTAGAAATCAGACAGATTATTTCTGATCAAGTTTCTGAGGGGGGTGGGATTGTGGGAGGGGCTAGATCGCCTGCGACCATTCCCTTGTCAGAGCCGAACTGTGTCCCTGTGGCCTTATGATGAGACAACATTTCCAGTGGAGTTGGACTGTTGCAGCTGTAGATAAAAAGGTGCAAAAAAACCCCCAACAACTCGACTTTGACTGTGTACATCTCTCCTGTAAAAATACCTGAAAATACCTATGTTTGGTCCAGCAAGGAACAAATGCCCCTAAAACTTACTGCAATCTTCAACTAGCTCTTTGTTGAAGCAGCAGCTGTGCTTTACTCTGCCCTACAGAATTAAAGAAATTATTTTCACCAGCTTCAGTTTGAAACCTCTTTCTTGTGTGGTAGAAGAAGAAAAATGATTACATTGAGATTCAGGAGAAAATGAGAAGCCTCAGAGGAGTTTTTTGTGAAAACTTGCCTGTAGGGAAGCTGACGGCAGTCAGGTGGTGGGCAGTTGTCTGAGTACGGCAAGGTCAATAGTTCCTTGATTTGCCTAAGAATGGTAGCTTGGGATTGCAGCTACTCTCTCTATGTCTTAGTCTGCAGTGAAGACCAATGTCCCCAATTCGTTCATGTTCTTCCAAAGATCTTTCCTTGTATCATAGAATCATAGAATATGCTGAGTTGGAATGGACTCACAAAGATCATCAAAGTCCAATTCCTGGTCCTGTACAGCACCATCCCCAAGAGTCACACCATGTGCTGCAGAGCATTGTCCAAACATTTCTTGGACTCTGTCAGGCTTGGTGCTGTGACCACTTCCCCAGGGAGCCTGTTCCAGTGCCCAACCATCCTTTGGGTGAACCTTTTTCTAATATCCAACCTAAACCTCCCCTGACACAACTTCAGGCCATTCTCTTGCGTTCTGTCACTGGTCACCAGAGAGAAGAGATTAGTGTCTGTCTCTCCTCTTCCCTTCATGAGCAAGTTGTAGACTGTGATGAGGTTTTCCCTCAGTCTCCTCTTCTCCAGGCTGAATAGACTAAGTGATCTCAGCTGCTCCTCAAGGCCCTTCACCATCTGCATAGCCCTCCTTTGGACACACTCTAATAGCTGAATATCTTTCTTATATTGTGCTGCCCAAAACTGCCACAATATTCAAGGTGAGGCCGCCCCAGTGCAGAGCAGAGCAGGACAATCCCCTCCCTCAAACAGCTGGTGATGCTTTGCCTGATGCCCCCAAGAACACAGTTGGCCCTCCTGGCTGCCAGGGCACTGCTGACTCATATTCAACTTGCCACCAACCAGGACCCCCGGGTCCCTTTCTGCAGTGTTGTTCTCCAGTCTATCTTTCCTCAGTCTGTCCACACATCCAGGTTTGCCCTGTCCCAGATGCAGAATCCAGCACTTGTCTTTGTTAAACTTCAAACAGTTGGTGATGGACCAGCTCTCTAATTCATCTAGCAGCTTTTCTGGTTAGCCTGCAGTTCCTCCTTTACAATGAATCTTACTTGAATTACTCCTCCTCTAGATGATTTGTCTGTCAAATTGCTCTGTCATACTGCCAGATTTCAGCATGATTTTCCTTTCTCTCCCCTTGTCACACCTGCACACCTACCAGATATCTTTATCATACACTAAAAAGCCATATTTAGTAAAACTTTCAGTAAAAACTACCACAATGTGAAGGCACATCTACTGCTATAGCTGCACCTGTGTTAGGTAGCTGTACTGTTTCTGTTCTCTGGGTTGAAACTAGTGCACTGGTTTCAAATACACATCAATCAAAAACATTGCACATTGCCCACAGAAGGAGTGGGGAGTAATTTGAGGTGATATGCTTCTTTCCTCCTCTGCATGGCCTTTGGCTAATTCCTAAATCATGTCTGCAGGTTCTGCACAAGTGAGTCCATTTTGGAGTGGACCATCTTCATTAACACTCCAGGATGAGAACAGGAGCTAGGCTTAAATTTGTGTTTGGCACCAACAATAAGCATTATCAAGTGATGATTCATTAGCCATGGGAAGAACTGGGCAATGCTGTTGCTTTATTTTGCAGCCTTCTGCCTCAGTTATAAATTCCTATGCTGACCTTGGTCCATATAAGTCCAGTCATAACACTGTCCTTCTGTGGTATATCTTAAGAAAAAGTCATCAAGGAGTTTGACTGTTCTTATGCTTCACAGCAAAGCCTACATATCTGTATAGCTGTGTCCCACACCTGCCTGGCACCTCACCACACTTGTTTAAAGGCAGCATCTCAGACAAGGTAGCTTAAAAAAACCTGGAAAATGAAAAAAGGTCGACTTGTTCTACTCCTTAGTTCAGCTTATCCTTGCAGAAAGTCAGTCACTGTGTACTGTGTCCCAATCACATGTTCAAAAACTACATTTAGTTCACATCAAGGAATTTACTCCTTAACACTGCTCCAGCAGAAAGCATAAGCTTCCACATCTCTGGAACACATGACACCACTCCAAAAACAGTCCGATACTTCTTCAGCTTGTTTAAGAGCAACCAAACTACCTGTTAGAGAAAATCTACAGCTGCAGGCAGGAAGGATGCTGGAGCAAGGCAGAGGACAAGCTAGCTACTGAGAAGCAGCATGGTGCAAAGCAGCAGCAACAAGAAGAGGAAGTAAATTGGGATGGAAAGCCGGGGGAGTGCAAGGAAACAGACTCGATGGACAAGAGAAACTTGGACAGCCCTTGTGTAGGTTCTCAAAACCTTATGGATCAGATATGTCTGGAAGTGAATGAATTAGATGGGAAGATCAAATACAAATAAGCCCTCAGTAGAGAGAGGTGAGGTAAGTGTAACCTGGCAATGACTCCAAAATTATTAAAAAATAACTGCTTCAGACCTTGAGCTCTTCCTGTTGCAGACTGTGGTTCACCTGCAGCTTGCATGTGGTGACATGAAGGCTTCTCAGTGCTCTCACTGCCTTCTTCCAGCTTGGCTTGCCTAGACATTCTTCTTGTGGGGCGCCCCTGCCATGGCCTGCCCCTTTAGGCTGCAGCTTCTTAACTGGCACCTTGGGAAGGGAAGCATGAGGCAGACACACATCACAGCTGGTTGAAGCAGGGGCTGCCCCTATGGTACCAGCTTGGCCGTGCCACTGCCCAGCCACCCTGGCAGCCTCTTCCCTCCCATTGAATGAAGAAGACGCAAATGCATCAGTCTTCACAGGATAAACATTGCCCAGGTAGAAAACGTCCCCTTGAGACTTCTGCTCTCTGTTCTTCTCTCTCTTCCTTTTCTTGACCAGATGGTGCTCTCTGCTAGCAACATTTCTGGAAGGAGTACATGGTAGGACACTCACAAGTACTGCTAGAAGTGGTTGAGAAGTGAGGTGCAGGAAGTAGGAGGATTGCATCTACTCAGGGACATCTGTGCCCCACTTCGGGAGGGGCCTGTGGGGATCATATTCCAACTCAGTAGCCCTTGCAGTTTCTGTGTCACCCCCTTCATAGTCTCCTATTGCTGATTGTGCTACATGGAAGAAATTCCTCACCTCACCCCTCTGGCTGTACTCGGGCTGTCTCAGTTCCAAGGAATGGCTGCCTTGGCTCAGGTGGTTGTGCTGTCCTTTTCAGTAGCCTGCATTCACAGTGATTTGTGGCTGCCTATAACTCTGCCACCCATGCCGGGTGCCATCAGAGCTCTCCCACAAAAGCCCCTTGCCATGGCCTCTCTGCCTGATTCTGACCCTGTAAAGAGAGAATGGAACAAAACCAAACTGTGTTGTGCTCTCTACTGCAGGCAAGGCATTGCAGGGCACAGAGTGCAGCCATCCCTGGGGTACAGCAAGGCTGTCCCACAGGTGAGCATCTGGGGTGACCACTGGCCACACAGGCAAGTCCTGTAATGGATTTTGTTCCAGTGTTGTCCTACACAGCAGAGTAAGGCACAGCCACGACCACTCAGACAAATGCAGATTGACTGCATCAGCTGAGGGGATGACAAACATAAGGAGGAGGAACAGGGTGTGCAGCAGCTCATGGTGGGATCAGAAGCAGTGCTGCTTTCACACAGGTTTTGCTTAGCATAAAAGCTCCTCTGATGTTTTGTGATTATCAAAGGCTTTGAAATTCACAGGGATTTCAAGGAAGGCAGAAGTTCATCTTAAATGAGAGAAAGATTATATTTTCCCTCCCATCATATTTCCAGCTTCCCAAGAATTTTCCTTTGAAGACTCCACTGCTCCCAGTAATGTCTCTATGGTGTTTTTAAAGTCATTTTCCATACAGGATCATCACTGCACAGCACAAGCAAATGGTAGAGGCTCAGAAAGCAAAGTATGAGGGTGAGAAGCTTCAGCTTCTGAACAAAACCAAATCATCCCATGACATAGTAGCATTGTTAGGAGGCAAGTATACCAGATGTCCCTTACTGAAGAGAGAGGACTTTCTCAGCAGCTTTTGACTGAGCAGTGCCTTACTGCCTCATTGCTGACTAAAGCAAGAGTAAAGATTTAAGCTATGGAAGAAATCCCACTTCTACAAACTTTTTTCTTGAGTCTGGGTATGGCCAACTCCCATCTGGAAAAGCAAGTACCTTCAAACTGCCTGCAGCAAGGGTCTCGCAGCAAGGGTCTCACCGCAAGGCATTTTGTATCCTAGAAGGGATACAAAAGTCCTAGAAGGGGACTCTTCTCACTAATCTGCTCTTATATCTGGCCACCAGGGAATAGATAAGTGTGGGGCAGACTGCAGAACCCGAGATGAAACTGCTCCTTTCCATCTGATAAGAGGGAGCTGGTGTTGAACCTATTACTCAGATTATGGTGGATCGGAATTTTTTTCTCCTTGAGCAGCAGCTACAGAGACAGAGCAGCTGGATTACGTTTCACTTTCCTATGTAAAATTACTTAACTGGATAGATAAAAATGTATTTGTGAAGGCTCATATGTTTCCCTGAGACTTGATCTCAATAATGTCTTATGAATGCCTTGCTGATTGTTTAATGAATTATTTTTCTCCCTCTCAGACTGTTAATAATAAATTAGAAGGAATTAGAAGGACTGTACAGACTGTTTGAAATAATTCATCTAATGTGAGTTCAGCTGCAGAACTTGCTCCGTTTTGCCTTCCGCTATCTCTGAACAAGAGCTTTTTGATGAGGATTTTGGGCAAGAGGAGTTTCTCCTGTTCTTGCAAGGTAGGGAGCCCCTAGGGATCTGAAGGGCAGTAGGTGAGGGGCATTGTGGGAGGTCAGCCTATTTGTAAAATACATGAGGCTTCACCATAACCCATCTAGCTGTGTGTGTACACTGCAGTACATCTCCCAGATGGACTTCTACTCAGCAAAGCAGAGGCAGGAGGGACAGAGAAGTTTTAGAGACAGAAGAGGACAGAATGGGATGGATGGTCCCATTTTAAGGGTGTGGAAAAGGACTTAAGATCTCATCATCTACCTCACTTGCCATGGGCTTCAGAAGAGGTTCAGCATGAGTCACATGCTCCTCACATAGGTTTTGTTCTCTCTCACATCCAATCAAGCCACTTCTATGGAGACCTCGGGTGGAGGACAAGAACAGTTTCTTGTTTGTATTAGACTTTTCTCCTAATCTAGGCTGAACTGCCCTTAGAGCTGCCCGTGTCTTGCAGCAGATGAGGGAGAGAGCCTAGCTGTGAAGCTCAAATCAGGACTAGAGTCAGGCATTTCACTGCTGGTGCTAATAGCATCCACCCATGTAGGAATGTTATATGGATGGGTCTCTTTCAGAAGCTCTTAACTATAAGAGTGGTTTCCTTATTAGTCATGAGCTGTATATATATACTCTACTTTCTCTCTCTATATATGTGTATATATATGTATATATGTCTATATATATGAAATAGCATAGTTCACCCTGGAGTTTTCATGGATCATTTCACTTGCGGTGTTAAATAACAGCCCACACTATACTCATAGGCATGTAAACAGATCAAACTAGGCTACCTCAGTTACTCTCAACAGCACTGTGCCCACAGGGGGTAAAACAACAGAGCATTAAAAGAGGAGAGAGCACCAGAAGAGTAAATGAAGGATGGCATAAAAGACACGGAGTGCTAGGATGTCAACTGCATTTATAAACTTCCATTACTGCATTTATATACTTCACCTTCATCCTTGCCTCTTCCAAATCAAGGTGTTTCCACTTTAAATAGTGCCATGCACCCAGGGGAAGGTGCTGAAAACATCCATTGGTGCAGTTTTCTGCATGCAGTCAAACTAGCCCATGCCTTGCATTCAAACCGGAGGCAAACAGCTTTCACCATCCCTGACATGCCAGTACGACAAGTGGAGCTTAAAGCCAAGCAGGGACATTGAGGACTTTGCATTCAAAGGAGAAGCCTTTCCAAATGGTATTATGAGCAACATCCTGCCCTGTAGTATGGGCACAGTGTAGAGCAGGGATGACAGGAGAAGCCGGCACACTTCATGCTGTCCCCAGGAACACGGGGCTATGGTGGTGGTAACCCAGTGGTAATCCCACGCACTCCTCCGTCCAGTCACTGCACACCAAACCAACCAGCTCTAGCTAGCCAGGTTTATACGCTCAAGAGAAAGCGATCTGAAACTGAAATCTTGATGGTGAGGGGTAAGAAACAGTTCTTCAAATAAAAAATAATTCTGCAACTTTAGCAGGGAATGCTAAATACAGAAAAAGCACTGAAAGCTTCCTAATTTCTTACACCTAGTCTTTGGGCACAGATACATCCTACAAAAGCATCTCTTCCACTGATAAGGTTTGCATTAAAACCACTGTGCCAGGTTCTTCTCTGCCCAAAAGGTGGCCCTGAGACATATCAAGGCTGGAGGTTAGTGTGGACTCTCAAATGAAGAAGCATGAGATGGGCAGGTCAGCACTTTTGGTATTGCTCATTAGAGTGACTCACAGCTTAGTTACAAAGCCAGGTAGATGAGGATTACTCACTGCTTCTTTCAGCTGATCAGAGTTCAACTCCTTCCAAAATCTAAGTTAGCAATTATCACCTAAGAGAACCAGACCTGCAGCAGAGCTCATTAATATCATTTAGGCACATATAAATCATCCTGTGGCGAGACACCACAGTGCTGCAGAAGGGCCAGGAGGGGTGCTCTGGCTTCTCTGTTCTGTCTGCTTTCTCTATGGCTCCCACAGCACCAACCAGCTGGTGGCACACCAGCTTTCCACCACACAGAGCGAGAAACTTCTGCTCCTGCCACAGGGCACAGTCAATTTGAGGGTGGTCCCCGTGTTGGAGGATGTCAGGCTTTAAGCCACCAAATAATGTTGCTTCACAACTGTCATTTGTGTGAGCCAAGCTGTGGTTCTGCCTTTCTCATGGGGCCCATAATTCACCAAGGTCATTACGGGAGAAAAAGACCTGCAAGAGAAGAGCAAAAGAAAGATGGCAGACACCTGTCCTCAAAGACACATAGGCACCTGACTGCTGAAAGAAATCAAGGGTGAGGTAGATTATCTTTGCACCTTTAAAACAGACTGTGGATTCATCCCAGGCTGGCACCTGATTTTCAGAAATTGCCCTGAGGACTGAAAAGCAGAGACCCAGAAATGTTCTTGTGTGTCATCCCATGTTTTGCACAGTGGAATACTACAAACGCCTGAGGTATCTCAGCTCCTTTTTCTCTGTTCTGATAATGAATGTTTTCACCTTACCTAGTCTTCCCCACCTCATGTATGTGAACTTGCCATTCCAGAAGCAGTAGTTTTGGTGCTGCATTGCTGACACCTACAATTTGGGAAGAACTGCTCCAGAAATCAGAAACTGCTTGTAGGTCAACATTTATTAACCTTGTATTAAACTGTATGGTGATTATCGCCCTTGCATTACACTATGCTCTTGGCAGTCAATACAAGCTCACTTGTAAAAATACCTAGTCATGTCTATACTTCATGAAGCTGGTTTACTAAAATAGCTCCTGTATGGAAAATCCTCTTTCATGGTTAGTTTTCTATACAGCCATATTGCTAGTACATCTGCTTCTCCTTTGGTTGTCAGACCTCCTATGTTTGGCAGGGAGGTAAGAAATATTTCCATATTTCCCCACATTGATAACATCCTTAATTTTAGTGTTTGAGATGTTAGAAAATAGGTCGAGAAAGGAAAAGTGATTTCTGCCAAAATTACATGCCCTGTAATTTTTTTCTTTAAAAAATCATGTTTCAGGCATTAATTCAGCCTCAAATTATTAGGGAGACAGCTAAGATAACCCTGTAACTAGTACCTGCTCGTTTAAAGATCTTTGGGAACTTCCTGTAACAAGTCACAATAAACCGTCTGGCAGTTGGAGTTGCGGCATATTTATAAGGATGCCTTCAGAAAAATCAGTAGGAGAAAGAGAAGAGGAGAAAACATCTGGCTAGAAACTGCAATTAATTTATGGAGGAGCAGGTAATGACTTAGAAGATCCAAGAATGCTGTTTTTACAGTCATGAAAATAGCACTGAACACTGTAGGTCTGCATTCAGGCCACCAAAAGAGAAATCTGAAGTAGGCAGGTGGGGCTGATTTTAATGCAAGTGGGAAGCACCTCTGAAGTTACCCATTTTCTTTTCAAATAGATTCTTGCATCAGGCAGGGATCGAGTAATTACTTTGCCCCTGTTCACAAGATATCTCAGAATAGTAACAGACCACACACACAGGAGATGATTAAAGGAAGTCAGAGGTCAGAAACACAGAAAAGCTTGTGATACAGAAGAGAAGATTTGCATGGCCATTAATATTTCATGACTTACCAGCCATGTGGTCTAGAACAAATATCTGCACAACAAACTAGAGCTGTCTGTCATCAGGTTGCATATTTCAAGACATATCTGAGTCATAAAGATATTATTTACATGCCTTTACCCATGAACAGAATACAAAACCCTCTGAATCCTTATACCTATTGTAAGGGAACATGCAAAGCCTATCTGAGGGCTCAGCAGGATTTAAGTGAAGTCTCTGCCCTAGTCTAGACCTCTGCACAGAGTGAGTTTCAGCCTAAAAGCAAAGCATAAGTAGCATTTTTCATACTGTAGACCTATTAGATCCAGCATAAAGGAAAAGAGCTGCTGTACTGTTAGTATGTCTCTTCAGCCACTATTCCAATCCATGAAACAAAAGTGCTATTTATATGCAAGTGTATAGGTAGTGGTGCAGACAGAAGATTTGTATTCCCTGCCATTATTCCCTTTACAGACACATCAAAGCTGGTAATTAAATTTGGAAAAAAAACCCCAAAACATAAATTACTATTTTTCTTCCAGTAAAAACAAGATGTGTCAGGGTTAAGCAGAAGTATTTTGTCCCAGGACTTTGGCAATTATGCTTCATGAGATTTTATTCTGGGCAAAGAGAGTTTATTGTGGTGACATAAGCAGGTCCTGTCCTCACAATTAAAGCTAGGAATTTTCCCTGCCTGCACATGCCTGTATGTGGCTGGAATAAGCAAGCAGAGTGAGTGGTTCAGCTGACTCACCGGCACAACCAGACTCTCCTGTTGCTGCCAGCCACTGATGGAACTTTTTTCCTGCCTTCTTTTGCAACTGAGCTCTCCCTTTCCTAACCTGCTATAAGTGATGAGGTTCTTGTCTTGAAAGAAATGTTGAGAGCCAGAGTGACATTGCTAAATCACCCAAAGGAATCGCTCAGAGGACGGAGGCAAGTTAGCATTGCTTGTCAAAGCTGCAGCTTCCAAGTCTCTTAGTGCTTTGCATGTGTGTATGAAGAAAAAGGTGAGAAAAAAAGAGAAGTTGTGAGGGGAAAAAAAAAGGCCACAAGAAAAAATCACACCACCAGAATTGCATTCAGTGTTTTACCGACAAGAATGTAAATCCTTGTCCAGGGAATTTATAGCCAAAATGAGTCTAATACCACAGGGCCTGATGGCCCTGTTTGCATGCTTTGCAAATTACTCACATGAGCAGCCCCACTGACTCAAACTGAAGGATTCTTCAGAGTGCAGAGTCTGGCTCACAGTGATTAGTGACAGCAAATTGCAAGGGAAAAGGGATGACAAGGGAGAAATTGCTCCAAGGCACATTATTTACTGCTTCTCTCCCTCCTAAAAAGGAGTCAGGTGTTTGACTGTTTCATTCCTTGGCTTCGCTTTTGTTTCAAATCAGGTGCTTGCCAGAGTGGAAATCATTTTTTTCAAGGTTGCCTCACATGGGAAAGTCTGAAGACAAATCCAGAGCAGGTGAAAAGTCCTACTTCATTAATATAATTCATTATTATCACTGTGAGGCACATGACAACTAACAAAATGCAGTTGTTTACTGCACCAAGATAAAATTTTGGAAGTCTTGACTGAGGAGCTAAATCCCACCTTCTCCATGTTCCACTAAACTGATGTTGGCCAGAAACATTTGGTTGACAGCTGTCTTGTGGTTGAGTGTGACCAGGGATAAACCAGTTAATGCTGGACTTTGCTGAGACTAGTGGTATGGCTGATGAGGTGATTTTTTTTTTTACACCTACCTGCTGACACTGGTTCTTGCTTGAGAAACCCCAAAAGCTCTGTCTCTCACAAATGGCATTTCTCTTTCCTTACAAAGCAAATAGAAAGCTCACTGCAAAATTGGCATCCCAAATGTAACTATTCACAATTAAAGCCTGAGGCTGCAAACATTGTTGTTCTTGCTTCAAAGTCAATTATTTTAAGGCATTTCAGTTTCAAAAATCCTATGTTAGCCTGAGAGTTGAACGATGAGAACCTTGTGTGTTTGCAGAGATCTGATGTTTGTATGCTAATTTGTGTGCCAAGGAAGAGTCATAAGAAAAAACCCAAAAGTTAACATCCAGCACCCAGATGAGGATTTTAAAGAAGTCACTCAATTTTAAGGTCAGCTCTCAAATGGACATGGTGTATGCCACAGGTATCATCACCTTTATCCAAAAACACTTGTGCACCTTTGTTTCACCATAACAGAGTGCTGCCTCATTCCATCTTTTCTCAGCATCCTTGAATTTATTATTATAATACATATATAAAATGCAGCAAAAAATTTAAACAATCTTGGTATTTGGCTGTTTCATAATACTAACAATCGAACAAGTAAAAAGCAGTGTGTTTGATTCTCTAAAGCTATCATCATGCCCGTCTCTTATGTTGCACTCAGAAATTCTCACTTCCACCAAGCAGATATAATCCCATTTTGCCCATTCTCCTGGGTCTCAAGAGCTGTCAGTGCTCCCCACTTCTACATTTTACTGGTGAAGAGACAAAGCAGTGCTCTTCCCTGTAGCCGCATTTCTGTCCCTTCGCCTCTCCTTGGACTTGCCAACTGTGAAAAAATAGAATTCAGCTCAGTCCACCCATAGCGAGCCTGCAAGACTGAGAATACTACGAACACAAATCACAGAATACCAGGTTTGGAAGGATTGCAATGATACAGTACAACCTGTCTTTGTAAAAGCATGGTCTTGACATGGTCCACTTTAAAAGTATCCAACATTGGAGAATACACCACTTCTCTGATGAGATTATTCCAATGGCTGCTGTCCTCGTAAAAAAATTTCCTCGTGTCTAATCAGAATGTTCCCAGGAGTAACTTCTACCCATCTTCTCTTGAGACAGGCACCCCCTGAGATGGCACTACTGCTAGGCACTCACTGAAGTAATCTGCTCTGAACTAGGACTCAGCTGGCCTATAAAATTGTGCAAACTTTTTATATAATGGATTTAACTAAGAAGTCAAAGGTATTTTGTTTTGCTTACATGCTTTAAGTACATGCAAGATTGTAAGACACTTGGACATTGTGATGATACTAGAGTGCACTCAACATTGTACTGTTTGAGTGCTCTACAGTCTTGAATGCAGCCATTGACAGCTTACACTCTATTGGGGTACTCCTGACAGGAAACTGAGGGACAAAGATTCTGAGCAAGAGCATCAAAAGTACTTGAATGAAAGGGTAATTTGCTTTATGGGTATCTGGGGAATGGAAAAGGCTAAGCTACAACCATGCATGCTATACACGTGGAAATGGGGAGAAACATACCCAGTGGAGACAAGACCCAACAGCCAAGCTATTTATTATGGGTGTGATGGAAAGATGTGGATTTATTGACCAGTACTTTCCCCCCTGCACTCAGGCAGGTATATTGTCTTTGGGAACCAGGGATTTTCTTTTTTAGCTGATGTTACTGCTTGAAACAGACAAAAGAAGATAATGCAATGGCATTTTCTCTTATGGAAGAACATAAAAAAAGATTCTTATGATGAAAACCTAGGTAACCACATTCCGTATTTTGACACAACACTTCAGGTGATGGTGGAATTTTGTGGATTTGGCTGCAAGGATGTCACCCAAAATTGCACAAATCATCATTAATGAAAAGTATCTCAAACCTAGGCATTCCAAGTGTCAGATTTGTGCCCTATCAAGGTATTTCTCTTCTATCTGCTTGGATGGAGCCAGGTATATTTAAAACAGGCCTCCTAAATAATGTCACACTTGCACAACCTGATTTAGATCTGAAGTCTTGTTTGTTGTTTTTCTATACCAAAAACGACCTGTGCCACCTGGCCATCCTAATGAAGGGAGAATTTGTCTATGAAAGTAAAACAGCATGGAAAGGGGCAGGACAGAACCTCAGAAGAAAAGAACAAGAAATTTAAATTAGGCTGAAGAAGGGAAAAATCTTCCAACAGAAGATTAACAAGTTTGCTTAACATAATAGAGAGATATGGTAAAACAACTCTTCAAGGACTGAGATAATGTCTATTTTCTTAACTTAAAATTCAGGCCTATAGTCTCTGATGAACTTCTTGTCAACATAGCATGGGCTTGACAATGCTGCTCTTGTTTAGGGTTGTCTCCTCTTCCTGGCTTATATAAACTCCAAAGTAATTTCAGTCATCTGTTCAGCACAGGGTTCATAGCTCTGACATTATTGTTATTCTTTATCTTCCTTCAGTCCAGATCAGCATACATTTCCTATTTTCTCTCAGAAACAAAGCTGAAGGTCTGCTTCATTTGTTGGCTTTCAGGGAAGGAATCAAAACTGTCTCATCACTAAGGTTATGTGGGAAAAGTTGCACAAGGGCATGCAAGTAACGGCCATGTGGCCTTCTCTGCAGTACTGGATCCACTCTTCATGAAAATGATCCTGAGATTTACTAGAGTAGTATGCATATGAGGCCCTCCAGATTGCACCCATGTTAAAAAAAACACAAGGAATTTGCCATGGCAATTAACATGCAGTAACATCTATGAATTGGTAACAATGTTTGAACACTTGGAGATTAGCAGGGGGCTAACAAACTGTGCTCCCTGTATCACAAATTTACCATGTTTCACCCAGTATCGGAGGCCAAAACCTTAAACCTTTTCTTTGAAAAAGGCTGTGCTCTGTGAAAAGGCATACACATAGGAGTGATTTGTAGTATCTTGTGATTTCACTACTTCTGAACTGTACAAGGTCCATTCTTTGTCCCATGAAAATCACCTTGTCTGGAAATCACAGCTGGAAAGATGTAGACAAGATAAACCTTACACTATTATTTCATCGTGCGTTTCTAATGCACATAACACAGCGAGACTCTAAATATATAAAAAAGAAACTTGGATCACTTTTAACATATTTTCTGTAATGCTCTTGCTCAACCTACCTTTTTACTGGAGTAACTTTAATTAAAAAAAATCCCTTAAAAACACTGCTGTAGAAGGTACAGACTGATACACCTGTCACAATATTAAAAAGACAAAAGATGGTGTTTCATTTTCATATGAAAGTAAATCAGGATTAACACCAAACACTTGTTTGCTCAATGAAGTAAACCTGTGAAGACTTGAGATCTTCCTACCTTTACACAGTGGAAATACTACCTGCTTAATAAAGGCCACCCTCAGTGAACTGAAAATCCATAGAATTCATTCTAAAAACTTCCCACAAACAAATATAATTTCTTGCTTAGCCTCTTGTCTATATAAGGAGCTTACAAACACATGAACTTTACAGAAAACACTTTCATTTACTGATGAGCTGCTGAAATAATGTAGTGTTGAAGTGTGCCATTATTTAATGTTTTTTTTCCTTGAACCTCACCCAAGTTTATCTAGTTTACTATTCAAAGTAGCAACCTTGCTTATTGCTGAAAACACTTTGAAAATTCTGTGACGGAAACTAAAAAGGGCAAATATATCTTATCCTATTTTGTGAAAAAACTTTTTTTTTTTTCAGGAGGGGGTTGTTCTATTTTTGGTTGTTGATTTTTAGAAGAGTTCAACTCAACAGGAACTGGCTGTCAGTTATCTAAGAGTCTGAGAACTTCATAGGGGCACTGAGAAAACAATTGGATAGACTCTTTCTACTTTTGCTGGTAGACCTGAATGCCAGCATGAAAAACAGCCATTTCGGACACTGCATTTTGTACTCTTTCATATGAATGCCTCTCATTATTTTGACACAGATAATGGTTGAGTTTTTATTGCCTCAAGGGAACTACAGTAACTGTAGTAAAAACAACGATCAGCCATCTACTAACGTCAGGTCATCCTCCATAAACATATCAAAACACACATAGACAGTGTTGGTAGAACAGTAGCAAAGTCTGTTGATAGAAATTTTCCAGTCATGAAATTCCACATCTAACTTTAATTTGTAGACCAATAAATGCTACTCCTAGCATGAACATGACTAAAACCAGGTATTATTGACTAGGTGTAAGAGATAAGGAAGGCCAACACAATTGTTTTCTAGGGATCCAGATGGATGGAGGGGGTTTGCACAGTTCAGCCAAAGACAGCATAGCAAGTGAGGCTGTGCCCACAGTTCAAGCCAGGACTGCAGGGTACAGGCACGCTTGTGCTGGCATTCAGATTAACACTAAAGATGATATGGGCTGCTTTACCTGCTCAAGTGGCACACGTCAAATAGTATCTCTACATTCTATGAACCACCAAGATAAAAGGTAGCTCAAACACGACTATATGCCACCACTGTGTTGAGGCTCATCATGGAAGATATCTTTGAAGGCCAATTATGCCAAGTTTTTCTTCCTTGCTGGAAGACGGCAAAAATGTTATCTAAACCCTGGCATTTAGCCTGTTCTCCCCTACTTTACCAGACTTCTAAAGACACCACACTTAACCTTATCTACTGCACACTTACTTCTCAAGCAAGTAACTTTCTATTTAAGCAATGTAAAGCAAAATTTTTGGTGAAGAATACCTTGATAAAGAAACTGTCCTTACCTAAATCCAGGTATCATCACATAAATATTAATAAAAATGCAAAAACCCATTATCTAGCTCTTCGCCAATGTGTTTCTTGCTAGGTTCATACTAGGTAGGGTGGCAGACCTAACTTCATTTTCTATAGTAATTAGAAACTTCCCCCCCAACCAGTATGTTATAGTAAAGTAGTACTCCTCCTCCTTATTTGCTTTGAACAATTGTAATAGTTATGCTTTCAAAAGTATAATAACATCAAAATCACTTGGTCATCTTTTAAGAAATTTATAGAATTGGTGCATCCACAAATCTATACGCAAAAAGTGTACTGCATGCTTATGGTATATAATGCATACTTACTCCATTTACAGCTACAAACAACAGCATATACAATAAAAAACTGTTTAGCAGAATATACTGATACTCAGACAACCATGAAAATTTAAGCCTCTTCAACAATTAACATCCTTCATAACACTGCTAAAAGCATTAATGAAAATTTAAGTGGGAAAATGTACATTCTTTATTCTGCTGTTTAGATACAGAATAAAATTTAACTTTTCAGAAAATAAAACTATAGCTACAGCTTTGAGAGCTGTCAGTTTACTTTTGAGGATAAAGTACATGCACTTTTTCCAGTTACTTTATTGCACATAATGTACAGTCATAAATGGTGTTTTATTTACATGTGTTTTGGCAATGTCCATGTTTGCTTTTCCCCTCAGAATACATTATTTTCCACAAACAAAACCTTAAATGTTTCACACAAACTGCCATAATACAAGTCAAAGCATATATGTATATACGTCGTTTTATTGTTGCTGTTTTTTCAATTAATTCTTCAAAGAGTTTCAGATCTTTGCCTTGGGAGGCAGATTCCTCCCAGTTAGCCTGTTGACAAAGACAGACATCCGAACTGCAGGCACCAAGAAATTACACTGCAACCTGCTGTGCCTAACCCCCAGCTCCTGTGCAGAACCACACCACCTGCAATTAGTGCGCAGGCACAGAGAAGGAAGAGCACTGTACTTTCGTTAACCAGTTTGATTCAACATTGATTATCACGTGTTAATGTTACGGTTCTTGTGTTATTTGGACAGCGTTCCAGTAACAGTGTTTTAGAAAAATATATCAAATACATTAAAACAAAATAGAAATTCCAGTAACAATTATACACTTTCAGCCCTAGGAATGTGTTCCTCAGATTCCATTCTGTACAATGTGCTACTTATGATAACTGGTATTTTTATCCAGAGACAAAGATTTCTGTTTCATATACTCTTTAAGTATGTTTTGCTCCAGTTGAAGTAATTTCTTAATGGATAGCAACACTCTTCAATTTTTCCCTGCATTTTCAGGGCAGAAAACCTTTTAGTGGTCCCCCTCCTAGCGTACAATGTGGCAATAAACCATTTGTTACATGCAGATTTTTTGACATACTTTTAAAAGATATGTTCAAATAAAAAATCAATATTGTCAGTATACACTGAATGTAGGCTTATTAAAAATATCTGAAAGATGTCCTTGAAGACTCTTTATGAAATATATTGTGGATTGATAACATGCACAAAAATACCCTAGTTGAAGCCAGATTTGTTGTACTTTGGTACAACAGTTCACTTTTAAGATATGAACAGTATCACTCAGATTTTACTTTGAAAGGCTCAATGTTTGTTTTTTTTATGGTCTGACATATTAAAAAAACAAAACAAACCAAACCCCAACAAGCCCCCCCCCCAAATTAAAAAAAAAATAAAAAAAATTGGATTTACTCTAAGATAAATCCCTTTATTGGATGGAAATTATCCAATTGTCTTGAATGTATGAATTTTAACATGTTAAGACAATTTAACCCCATAATAATAAGAAAGAAAAAGAACCTAACTTCAGCGATTTAGCAATATTGTAATCATCCTGAAGTTTTAAAATCACTTTCTTTCCTATAAGCAGGCAAAGTATAAAATGGTTGAATTTTCAGGCAGGCACTTAGGTAAATTGAGAAATGCCTTTGGTGGACAACAATGAGTATAATAGTTTGATTTTAGAGTTCTTCCCTTTTTTGCTGTCCTTCAGCTTTAAAGTACTACAAAACTTACAGCAATTTTCACTACTGCATATACTGAAGAATGAGATGAAAATGCACTGTGACAAAAGTATGACAGTAGTCAATATCTTTTGATAAAAATACAAAATAATAAAAATACTATAGAAAAGCAGTAGTTCTGTGGATAGAAGTGTTCTTCAATATAAAATATTTAGTTCTAAAATATTAGTATAAAACATTTGTTCCATCTGAATAGTTTCACCTATATTGAAGAGAGTACTTCACCAAGCTTAAATGTGAGCCTCTGATAAAATTCTTTAGGAATATAAATTATTGGCTCTGTAGTAACACTTGTGCCATTATCCAATCAAAAGGTTCTGATATTATCTGGTGTAAATGTCTAATATTTTTATCATGTGCCTGTGGCTGGTATTTAGGATAGCAACATGATCTTTTAAAATTAAAAAAAAAAAATGCTGTAAAAGTGAAACTATTTGAAATGCATTGATATTTCAGCTGTACCTAAAAATTTTGTAAAACAAAGAACTACGTGCCATTAGAAAACTAACAAACCTCATAAAAAGTAGACTATTTTTCACTAAGAGATGCATTCTATTTTATTTACTAAAAATATTGTGAGAACTCTAAAATTAATGTTTCATACTGCATGGATTTCAAGATAAATAGTTTGAAACATCATAAATTAAAGGAGGCATTTGAGCAGATTCAGACTCCTCATCTGAATTTTTACCGTCTGCAGGAAAAAAACGGGCTTTCACAAAAACTGCTGACATCTGAAAAGTAATCTACGTCAAGGATCTCCCTCAACATTAGCTGTAATTATTGTCTATTTAAGATTACAAATCTAGGAGGACTACCTAGGAAACGTAAAGGAGCCTCAGACGGCATAAGTTCTAAGAAAGGGAAACATTTCTGTAAAAATATTTGCATAGATGTATATTCAAAACAGCATTTTTACCATCTCAATTCTCTGCATTCGTTTTGCTCAAGTCATCCACAGGGATGAAGATCACATAAAGGCAGCCCTGGAATTCGAAATGGCTGTTGCTTGGTGTATTTTTGTACTTTCTGCAGTCATTAGGAAAAGATCCAGTTTGACCTTTGGTTTACAGATTGTACTCCCCTGAGCTGGGCAATACTGACAGACTATAGCAGAAGTAAAAAAAAAAAAAAAAGTTACTTGAAAATAGCATGGCATGAAGAAAATAAGGCACTTTTTGCAAGGGAAACCCCTGGATTTTGTATCTCAGAAGTATTTTATGCTGAGAAACACCACATGATGCAACAGTGAATCTGGTGCCAAAACCAACAAATCACAAATTACTGTGAGATTAACTGCCACCTCTGAATGGTTCAACAAAGAATCAAACTGGTTTCTGTACACCGTCATGATTTACCAATGCACTGGCATCTTTGCTCTTTTGCTGTGAGCCGACAGTAATTATTTTAGAGAAAGAAAGTGTGGAATTAGTAATGCAGATGCTGAAAGGCAAGTGGCAAGACTCTACAAGAAGAATGCCTGCAAAAAATGCTACTTTGTTCCCGTTTCTACTGGCACCTATTCCCCACGGTAAAAGGCCAGAATGACCAAAGCCAACTTAACAGTAGTGTGCAGAATGTCAGCTGACAAACAACATAAAAACAAGTCACGTTGTGTTATCTGTGGTCACGTTCTTCAGGGTTAGTCCAGTAACTCAAGACTTTACATTCTTCTGTCTTTATTTGTTTATTTTAATTAAACATGTAATGGTTAATAAACAGACATAGTCCAGAGTTAGTAGGTTGGTATTATAACATTTATTAAAATAATGCTATGGGTTAATAGAAACAGCAAAGAACCAAAGAATTAAAATGCAAGCTATGTAAAAACCCAACTAAAACCCAAATATGTCTAATGTATTCATCCAGTAGCTAACTAAAAGCCCAAGAAAGACAACACTCCCAATATAATAAAGTACTGCAAAACAATTGGCAATTTCTCAGTTATCAAAATCGTGGGTTTTGCATTTTGTATCCTTTTTTTCTCAATCAGGAAAAAAATTCTTTTGAATGTTATATAACATACATATAAAACAAGATAGAAAAATACATTATAAACTTGTAACAATGGCTGTAAATACATTATCTTACATGTTTCTCATAGGCAATAGGTTGGTTATGGTACATACATAGCATGAAACTACTAAGATAATAAAGAATAGACAAATACATGTCATCTGTACGGTTACATACAAGCGACACTCCCATCTACCCACTCTAAAAAAATTACATAATACTGTCAGAAAGAAGTCTTAAAACTACTTATTTTAATAAAGAAAAAGTCATTAAAGAATGATAATACTGAGAACCAAGGCATTCAGAGATTTCAAAAGTCATGCTTTTTTTTTTAAGCTGATCCAAAATTTTGTCAACTAAATTTTCAGAAGTTTGTTCAGAGCAAACATTACTTTCACATGTCACACATCTATTCCATACGATTCCCCTCTTTCCCCTTCCCCCAGTAAAAGACCTTTGATAAATGTCTAAAATGTCCAGGTTTTATCATAGTTGAGATGAAACTGGATCAAATACTGGTATTATTTTAGCAAATCTCTCTTCAAATGTTCGAGTGTCGCAAGTTTATTCAACCAACCAACCAAAATGAAATCAAAATGGCACAGCATATACTGTAAATAAAATCAACACAACTGTATGTGTAACAGGAAGACAAAGCCAGTGGCACAATAAACAAAAATCTAGCTGAATATGAAAGGATGAATGTCTATTGCATAGTAAATAAATTGATAATTATTTCCAGGTGAGACAAGATGTTAGATGAGGTCACCATGCAGGTGCTTAAAAATGTAAGCCCTCTTAGCTTACTATTGACCTTTCATTTGGAAGCTGTGAAGATTTGCAGGAGGAGAATAAGTTGACAAGAGGGGACTAAAATTATCACCTGATATTTGCCAAGTTTAGTACTGAGCCCCACAAAGTAATACTCAATGTTTTCAGAATTAAATACTGTGCGTTCAACAGCTTCAGCTCTTGCAATTGCCTGGCTATTTGAACTTCATTAGGAAGCAAAGGTTAAAAATATAGTTGGACTTCAAACAACTAGCTGATGTCCCTCTCCTGCTTATCTTTTGAAGAAAAGCCAACGGGCACATCTAACAATAGTCAAAGACGAGCTGAAAAATAAATAACTTCCATGCTGTCTGCCACTGCAGGAGCTGTTGGTGAAAACTGAGGACATGCTCAGTAACTGACTGAAAACTTGCCAAACACTTTCAGTTTTGTTATCCATAGAACGTCTGTTTTCTGGGTGATGCCGAAGCCTACTATAATTGATGTATATTTATTTCAACCAAAATCAAAAAAACTCCTCTCCATCCCTGAACAAAAATGACATACTTCCAGCTCTACAAACATTTGTCAGCTAATAATCTCCTGTATTACAGAACCCTTTGGTTTACGTTGCACAAATACGGCATTTGCTATGATTTAAAAAGTAGAGTGGTTGAAATAATAATAGGCTGGTTTGACAGAAACTTAGCAAATACTTCACATAATGAGATTTTGGCAAAGTCACATCACACTAGTATGGCAAAAATCAGGTAATTAATATGGTCAACTCATCATTTGTCTTCCCTCACAGCTTCTTTCACATACTGGGCGTCTGAGTGGCATGCAGTAACTTGTCTGAGGGAGAAGCTGATTATACAAGACATTTGACTAAATGACCATGAAGAAAATAAGGCACTTCCTTTTCTTTAGACTTATTCCAATACTTAAAAAATAAAAAAGAAAGACTAAAAGGCTCTTTTGGTCTTTTGTTTCTTGACAACCACCAGAAAAAATCATTTAATGAAATAAAGGGTTTCTTTGTTCTTTTTTTCTTTTTTTATAACACTTGAAAGTATAAAATGCTACATTTCCAAAAATATATTTTTTTCTGCACCAGCACCCTTGTATAGTAAAAGTATCTACTTTTTTGTTCATTTTGTTTCAATGCACTACACTTTATCTACAATTTCATTACATGTATACAGCAAATAGGCAAGCATGGCTTTTACATCCTTAATGAAATTTTTTCTATACAGGGAGGTTTAAAAAAAATATTTGAACAGTTTGCCCAGTAATGTGACACATAATGCATGTACCTTGTTCTCATGTAATCTTCCAAGGAGATTAAAATATGGTTAAAACAATTTAAACTTGTATTTCACTTCAATAGTGTTGCTGTTTTGTTCTCTGCATTAATGTAGTTCTGAAAAGTTATCATAATCTGCATTTCATGGCACACTTTCCTTTAAAACGTCCAATTTGGCAGGCAATAGAAAAAAGGCTGCAACATCTGCCCTTTGAGGGCACTGGTAGTGACTAAACGGCATATCAAATTTTGAATACTTTTTGGAATCCCTTCCCCAATGACATCCCTGACCAAAGGTTCATGCATGATGCATCATCACACAGTACATTCAGAGAGAGCTTTGACTTTTTTTTTTTTTTTTTCTGAGAAGAAAAATATTCCTAGAAGTCTCTCACAGTAACTGCCTCTGTCATCGGGTAGTTAAGGGACATCTGTCTCCATCTCGTGCGAGGCCTCCTTACCGTTCGCTTGGGGCAGGACACTAGAGGATGATCAGTGCGGAGGGATGAGTTGGACCTTATTGCTTTACTACTATTCAGTGCAGGTTCTAGAACCACTTTCACCCAAACAGGAGAACAACAAAAAGCGGAGTTGGAGGACAACAATTTCTTTGTCTGTTTGTTAGATGGTAAGACGAACGGACAAGTGCCCCAGCTCGCTGCACTGAAGACAGGCAAGCAAAGGCGTTTACCAGTTAACTGATCAGCAGGCAGGCATGGTCAGGTCATCATTGGGTGAAGAGTTCAGAGGTCAGAAGGTCATAGGTTAGTTGCCGGTGGCGGCTGGGTGGTTAGAAACAAAAAAAAAAACAAAACAAAAAAAAGAAAGAAAAGATAGAGAAGAGATTAGTTCCAGCTAGTGACGGCTTAATGACAACATGAAAACTAATCACAACTAATAAAAAAACAAGCATGTTTAATTCTGACATACTGATCGACACCATCTACAGAATGCAATAAAATCATGACAGCCCTCCATCATGATTTGGACACGTGAAGGAGAAGCCCGCTCCCACAAAACCGGTTAACAAGAGAAATAGAGATAAAATATGACTAACGACTAATGGTTAGTAGCAGTCGATGAAGGAAATTGGAAAACAAAAAACGATGAACAGTTTTTGAACTGAGTAGAAGATTTCTGGAACAACAGTCAGTGCACAGCATCAGTATCTGACTGCTATTAAGCATTAGTACTTCCCCAGGTGCAAGCATTAAAGCAACTATTAATGATGGATGTGATTATTAATAACTGGTTGTTAAAAGAATGGAGTCATCTAAGGAATTCTGGACTTAGAGAAACAATTTGGTTCAACAAACTACGGGCCAAACAAAGGGTTTTTGTTCAATAAATTTTTTATTGCCTTTCATTTATTCTATTTACAAACAACATGGAATTTCTTGGCCTCATGATACAAAGCAGTACTAAACTGTAGTCTAGCAACGTAGGCATCACCGTGGGAACCAGGAAAACGCTCAGCTTGCTACTATAGCCAGCATTTTCCTGTTCAAAATACTATTTTACACATATAGGACACTTATAAAATGCACTTGCATGTAAACACTGTAAAAGTCCTGCCATTTTAAAGTCTATACTTAAAAAGCTCTAAGTACATGAAAAAATAGAGAAAATATCTAATTGATACTAATAAGGCATTTTAAAACTACAAACAGCTCTCTTTATTCATTTTCAAAGCTAATACTCTGCAAATACAATAAAATCTGACATTTCATATACATTCCTGCTTTATATTTTTATATTTTAAAAGAAGCCACCTGTAAATACTATTTTCTTTTGAAAAAAAAAAAAAAAAACAAAACCCAAAAAAACCCAAAACAAAAAATAAAACCCAAAACCACAAACAAATTACAGTAAAACATAAAAAAAGTTCTCAAGTGGAAAGTTAACATTCCCAATGTTCTTGAGCTATTCCTTCTTTAATCACTCTTTTGCATTCTCCTTCACCAAACTTGGTCCACTTAACAGTAGTATGATTTTTTTTTTTTTAAATTTTTTTTAAGACTCATTCAACAGCTTAATAATAGCTAATAAATTCTGAGGTTGATAAAAGTTTTTGTACTGTTGCCACTTTGACTAAGGCAGAGGAGATGAAAGTGAGATAGGTATTCAGTGCAAAGTCAGATTTGTGCCATTACATAAAATGAAGTCCAGTAGGTGTAATATTCACAGATACCACTGATTTAACAATCTTTCTTGTGGGTTTTTACTTTCACATACTAAAAATGGCCTATCATTTAGGATACAGTTCATAACACTACAAAAAATTAGTACTGTAACATAAATGAGACCAAAAGCTCCCTGAATTTTTTTCAGAATCACGCTAAGTGGGATTTGTTTAAATTAAAACAGCTGTTTCAGAAACAAGAAAAAATAAAAATAAATATTTTATGTGGCACAATCTTACCACTTTACAGGTATACTAGGAACAGACTCTTAAAGCATTTTGATACTGTTTGCAATTTGGATTAAATGGTATTAAGATTTGTATAAATTACGTGACAACTGGTTTGGATAAATCCAAGAAAATTCTCAGCATTATTTCTTGCGGAGCTTAAAATCAAAGCAAGCTACTTTTAAAAAACACCAGTACACCTGTGATACATCCTCTGCCAAGTCCATGGCCTTCTACAGTACACACAGGTTTGTCGACTGTGCAACACCATTTACAGTTTATTACAATTAAATCAGTCAGTTTCTCTGTTATATGCATCAAATTCAATTTTGTATTACTTATAAACTGGGAGCTTATTCTGAGTTAAAATGAGCTATATTTTCCAACCCTTCACCAATTCTAAATGCTTAGTTGTAAAACATTTACACATTTGGGGATTCTTGTTTTAAATGCAGTGCTTATCTCTCAAAAAAACCCAAACCAAAACAAAACCAAAAACCAACAAAAACCAAAACTATAGAAGAATAAAAAACTACTTAAAATTGAATGCAGTAGTACTACAAAGTCATCTGAAAGTCAATTCAGAATTTTAAAAATCCCAACTTTAGACCCAATGAATGCAAAAATAGACTTAGTGACATTTAACTATATTAAAAAAAAAAAATTCCTCATTGAAAAAAAAAGTATTTCGGTTTGCTGACATTGTTTTTCATGGTCATAGCTATAAAATTACCTTAGTGACAGAACAATCAAATAGGTGAATATGGTAAATACTGACAGTACTTTAATTCTGTAATATAATTTCAATACATTAAAAGAAATTTTTATTGCGAAGTTCTCTCCAAAATCTTTTGTGAAATTTTTCCATCTCTGCAGTGGTAACCTTGGATTTCAAATTCAAAATACAAGGAAGTTCAGATGTAAATTTAACTTTGTGTAAGTTTCTCAGTACACACTGAGATAACTTATTTAACACTTCAAGGTTCTCCTGAAATATCAGTATGGTTTTCATAAGAGAGAGATATGCGTGACTTACTCCCCAGGAGGCAAGATGTGTATTTATTTATCTACTTAACTCAGTGGGTTTCCAATTTGCTACATATAAATGCTGTTCTATCAAAAAATGGCTGCATTTTAAAAGAAGGTGAAATCCCACCAATAATTAATTTCAATTATTTTTAAGTGACCCAGATGAAACATCCAGGCCTTTCAAAAGTATTTAAAATCTATGTTGAGTAAACATTACATTGATGAACTTAAAACCACAAATTGGTATTTTCTCCCTGACAACATCCCCAACCTGCCCCCCACCCGCATTTATCAGTGTATTTACTAGCTGTCTCAGGCAAATATCTAATTAAACAAAAAGATAGCTTCACCTGTCACCTGTAACTACTACTGCAGATCATGAAAGACCATTAGCAAAAACTGATCTTTGCAACATCAGGTCAAACTTTGAAAGACAACCCAATCCTTACCACCTATTCCTCTAAGATAGGAAAAAAAAAAAAAGATTAAAACCTATTTCCTCTTTCATCCTGTGGTTTTTTTTTTTCCAAACATGGGCTGTGATCTTCTACTCATTATATCCTGTGGCCCCGCTGAAGAGTTCTCAAGAAATGAGAATAAGCCAAGGGGCTGTAAATAGTGTGCAGTGATACAAAGCAATCTTATAAAAAACTAAAGTAGTGTCTTGTATCATCTTTACACTTTCTGTAAAGACTAAGATCACATGAAAGATAAAAGTGTTACATAAATATAGCAAATATCCAGGATGGCCCTTTTTCCTGTATTGACCAAAATCTGGTTTTTTTCTTGTAGTTAATTTATGGAAGGTCGTGAGAAGTGAAGTGTAGTCAATGTTAGGAGATGTCAGACCTGCCACTGGAATTTGGCTTTTGAATATTACAATATCATGAAAACCTGCACAACACTGATTTGGATGTGAGCAGAATAATACTACTTGGCACATAATGCTTTGCATCCTCAAAGCCCTGTACAAAACAAGAACCCCCACAACACCCCTGAGAGGTAGGGAAGTATTATTATCCTTATTTTACTGATGGGAAAATATACACAGAGAGATTAAATGACTTGCCGAAACCCACAGTGATTCAGCAGTAGGGATGAGCTAAGAATTCATATCCCACACTGCTATGCAGTCAATGTCAATAAACCGAAAATATCAGTTTTCTCAATAAGCTTAAATACTTCATTCAAGGGTCCAAAGGCATGACACTTGAGGAACAGGAGAAAAATGAAGATTTACTTTCCATTCAAGGGTTAAAGAGAGATGCCCAAATATTGGATGTCATCTCACCAACAGGACTTCAAAAGTTGCTTCTCCTTCCGGTTATACATTTTAGCAGCAAAAGGAAAATACCAAGAAATAGAGTTTGGCAAAAAAAAAAACCCCAAAAACCCCAAACAAAAAAAAAACAGAACAAAACACTCTCCCTTAACCCCACTCTTACTAATTCAAACTCAAACAACTTTTGAAGTTATTTTCACAGCCCTTACCTTTCTGAATTCAGTTAGGTATTTGAGAACATGCATCCTCCTCATAATATACAGTACAGTGGCTCAAAAGTTTATTGGAAAAAAAAGGAATCTAAATCTTCAGATTTCTCCAGACACAGACAGGAGGCATTTATTCCTTTACTTCTTTCTCATTAAGCAACCATCCATTCATTTTATTTTGCAACACCAATCTGATATTTCCACACCAATTAAAAGAACGAATTGGGAGGGAGGAGGAAGGGAACATGAACAAATTAATGCTGCAGCACTGATTTCATAGTGTTTCCTGATGCAGATGGATCTTTCATTTTAAAAACTGAATCAGTTATACTATATCTATTAAATATATCAAAGTACATATATTTAATTGAGCTGGGAAAGCCAAGTTTACAGATTTTTTTTTTTTAAAACCGCAAGCATTCCCAAAGCTTTAAAATATTAACTGTTCAGAATTTTGAGAAAAATAATGAATGGGTCCAAATAAGGTATTTGGTTAACCAGCTGTGGTGTTGCAAATCTCATGTACACTCAAAGCACTTCTTACAAACAAGAACTGCAGAACTAAACTAACCTCGGTCTGCGGTCACAATCCTTTGGTAAGGATGGACACGCATATCGTGCCTTCGAACTTTAGTAGCCACCGCACCTAGTTAAATTGCAATTACCAAGACAAAGTTAGAAAACATTCACAGAAAACATTAACAGCAGGTTTATCAAAATGGATTTAAATGATCATTAACTACAAAAGTTCATTTTAAGAAAAGCAACAAGTTAAGGCACAGTAGTTTCAAACCTTAATCTTAAAAAGAAGTTTATCTGTGCAGATTAATATTGCATTTATTTTAAACATCCTGGCCTTAACCTGTTTAATCCATTCATTTACAATCCCAAAAATTACAGTATTTCATGAAATCTATTAGACCCAAGCACATTTAAGCTTTACTAGTCACATATTCACTGAAGTGCCTTTCTTGCAGCAGGACTATTTTAAATAATGCCATCTTTTAATACTGACAATTATTTGCTAACCTTAAGATCACTTCCAGTTCTACCACAAAAAAAAAAAGTTTTAAAGCAATTCTTCAAGCCTACAGATTGTGATTTTAAACTTTAAGTCAATAAGTATGAACTGCAATGAATTAGGTGATTAGTAAAGCAAACACTATATAGAACACTTAGCAGTCAGTATACTACTATACACTCATAAATTACAGCTACTCTGTAATAATAGGACCTAATCCAAATTAATAGCACTATTTTATTTTAAATCTATGTGCAAAAAAGTGCAAGTAAGTCACTGACTGCTAGGCCAAGCTTTTTTCAAGGCTGCTGAAACTAAGCATTTGTTAAAATTCAGATCTGATGAAGGATCAATTAAGACCGTTCTTGAATTCTTAGCCTTTCGTTGGGAAAGCCATACCTGAAGATAAAAGGAAGGGAATTTAAAGTTAGTCATCAACTAAAATTTGAGCCCAACACCAATATCCCCAAACATACTGATAGGGATGCATTTCTCTGCCATTTTTACCAGAATTATTAAGACATCTTAAAGGTCGACCACAAAAATGGACGAAATACTATAATTGAGAATAAGTGTGTACCAAAACTCAAAAAACCCCTAACTTAACTCAATTAACTCTATACAAGTGCTCAGATAATAGAGCAGATGTATTAAGAATTACTGATTATATGCAACTGAAGTGGGAGTGTGGGGTTCCCCCACCTTTTCCTTTTTTAAATAACATTTTTTTATGAGATCTGTTTCGGGCAGTGCACCTCACACAGCTAAGCCCAAGAGTATGCACTGGTTTCAGATACCATTTTAGGAGTACTTTTTCCCTCCTATCTCTTTATAGGAAATCCTGTGAGAAATCAAAGTTCCCTGCATCGTATTAAACTACTACTCTGGAATGATGCATTTCTTTACTTGATATTAAATGAATTCAGGAGACGAGTTTGCCACTAACCAACAGCAGATAGCTACTCTAATGAATTCTGTGACTTTACCCCGGATGTATTACAAGTGGACTCACAGACTGGGGGTAGAAGACCCAGAGAAAATATTTACATGTTTGCGGGAAATTAATAAATGATAACGTTATCATATGCTCACTGAATTTTGGCTATGGGGTAACTGACAACAAAAATAAGCTGCTCCAAGACAGACCTACTGCATACTTTTGTCCTACTAGAATTTGTTATTGATCCTGCCAAGACTGACGTCCAAAAAATTTTCCTTTTTACTGTACATAATATAATGTCAAAACATGCACATATACAGATAACGCTCCATGTATCTGTCATGTGAAACAATGGTTTTTTGCAATACTTTCAACAAAATACTGACTTTGAACCTTATTGTCCAGTGTTCATTAGAGACGTTTAGAATTTGTGTAAATCAATAACTGCCACTGAACAAACTAAGATCAAAGTCCTATAAAATCAACATTATGCAGCACCAAGGTCATACGCAATTCAGAACAAAATGAAGAGAAAAGATTATTTAGGTACTATAGAGGATAGGGAAGAAACTACTGGAACTGCTTGTTCCATATTGACCAGTTAACTTGAATTGTCATGGCTGTTTTATCAGTCTTGCCCTCATGCAGTAAGTCAGTGGTCTGAAATAGTAGGAATGATGGACATTTCCAATGCAATGTATATGAAAGAAGCCATCACTAGAGTTGCTAATTTTATCACCCTTTGGTCAGAACTTGGTTTGCTTTATATTCATTCAATGAAATTACGTTCTGCTCACAAAATGATTTAGAGCTGTCTGACACCGAGGAGAAGATTTATCAGTTGCATACTAAATAAAGAAGCAAAAATTCCAACTGAAAAAAAAGACCTATCCATTCTCTCCAGTTTTGCTACTAAAATGATACAGTAGAATAAGAAGTTCTGTATTCCAAAGACTGCTGTACATTAATTTATGTTAAAGAGAATACAAATAAATCTGGCATTTAGTGGAAACCAAATGACATGCAATAGATGTCAACTTCTATGTAGCTTTTTTCTCTTGCCTATGTGTCCACCACCTAATGTTATACAAACATTAAGATTTTATTTTCAGTAATCCTATTAATATAACTAAACACACAGAGTCAAGAATGCAAAACATTTAAGAGTGGCATCATCTGAGCAGCTCTTCTAGGCAGTTTTGATATACCTGAGGTAAGTTTGTTGCTTCCAGTTTTTTTATTTGAGCTCCATGACCTCTACCTTGCGAATACCACAAAAGCATAAGCAATACATTCTCCAGTCATCCACGTACAAAGATCTTACCTAATACACCACTAGGTTCAATAGGATACTCAAGGATTGACGTAGCTGGTGCCAGCGTGTAGGGGTATTCATATGGTGTGTAAATTAAACCGGCTTCGGGTCCAGGTGGAACTATTGCAGCAGTGGGATGAGGAGTTCCGTTTGGCATGACAGCGGTTTGTATTTGTCTGATCAAAGGCATTATGGTAGGGCCAGCTGGCGTAGGAGTACGCAGGGCAGCTGGTGGGAGAACAGGCGCAGGCCCAGTAATAATCCTTGGAGCCTGGGCTGTTGCTGCAAGAGAAAAGGCAAGGGCTGCTACAGTAAGCAAAGAAATTCAGAGGAAAGTATGGAGATAGCAGTACAAAACGTGGAAAGAATGGGAAAAAAGGGGAAAAGTAGGAAAGAAGAAAAATAAAAGGAAATCATTAGTACATGCGCTGATCACACAGTGCCAAAGCACACCATTCAAATGCAAACAGCTTTCCATTTTCCAGTGTGATTAAGTATGAACATGCAAAATAAAAAAGCCATTGTAAAACAGTGAGGTAGATTTCTCAAACAGGTTACACAGCACGAAAGCTCCATTTAGACCACATTTCTTCATTTATGCTATCAAGACTGCATGAGACTGAGATGCATGCAGGAAATACAAGGAAAAAACTGTCACAAATACAGAGTACCAAATTTAGTGCATCTACAGAGTCCACAGACGCTCAGTTATGCAGAGCTGCTCTATGAGTCTACAGTTTTTATGTCTTAAAATTGTATTTAAACACATACACAATTCCAATTTCCAGGATCAGTGAAGTTAAAGATGACCCAAAAACGTGAATCCATCCTTTCCTACTCTAGCACGAATAAAATAGACTCAAATGTGATTTTCATATCAAATGTCATCAATTAGGATACTTCCTTTGTATAAGAAGTTCACTGTGGCCTTGCTCAAGTTAATGAAAATAGGTGCTTTTGTTTTGGTGGGGTTCTTGTTTGTGGTGGTTTTGTTTGTTTTTTTAAAGTGGTGCTCACACATTTCATTAAGTGTTATTGGAAGCCTGTTGGCACACCAGATGAACAACAACTTAAGCACTAACACATCTGCTAGTAATTGCCAGTCTTAAAGGGTTATAATTTATGAATTTTGTGCACTACTGTTCATCTACATTGATTTAATTAAATTACAGGTGACCTGAAAAGAGAAATGTGGTAGAAGTTTCTCAGATTTGAGACTTGTACTTTTTTATTTTTTAAACAAAGTCCTCAGATAATTAAAAAAGAAACCCTCAAATGCTTTCTTTCTTAAACAGAAATAAACCACTATGGCTTCTACCTCTTGAATTTTTCAGTTAAATCAAAACACAAACAGTGAAATAGTTTACGATCAAACAATGAATATTAGCATGGAAATCTCTAGTCAAAAAATAAATAATAACTCTATTTTCCCACTTACACTGATCAGACAGACCAATGGGAACAGATCAGACAAAGAAGTTGTCCAAATTAATATTAAGGTTTCTATGCAGAAATGTGCATCAATTTTACTCAAAAATTTGCAACAATTTAGACATCAATATATACTTAAAACTGATCTAGATTTAAATATTATAGTATTCATTAGGGCTGAAAGATTTACCATTATCACTGAAGTGGCAAAAGCCCTTGCTTATGCCTCTTTTCAAATCAGAATAATTACACTGGTGTAAGCACTCTCACATTGACCTAACTGCATTCCAACCTTTAAACATATTCAACACGGAAATGGTGACTGTGTGGAGAAACAAATTTGCAAATATCAGTAGGCCCTTAGTGAAAAGGCTGATTTAACTGTGCTTACATTTGACATCTGTATCACAGCTACAGCAAAAATTTACTTTGGAACAGCATCGGCAACTACATTTTCAGGAGGAGAAATTAGATTTTCAGCTACAGAAAATAATTTGTATCACACATAGTAGGTATATGCTTTCATTAGTAGGTGCGTGTAATTAATTTTCAAGTGTAAATTTGTGCATACATGCGTTTATAAAAGCATTTTCATACAAATGCAATGGAAGTAATTGTAAAAATAGCTCGTTACATCACTGATCCCTGTGAACTCAGCTGTGAAATCAGTTGATGAACTGTTGGTAAAACACTGGGGGTACACATGCAAGCAAGATGAAAGGAAGAAATATAATACAGAAAAATGTATTCACAGTATCCTCAACATCTGTAACATTTTAAAATTAAATCTATAAAAACAAAATTGAAAAGGAGTCTGTTGTCTTGTATATGCACTAAGGAAAAAATGATCGTATAATAGAAAAATCTGGTTTAAGGGTTGAGGTTTTTAATACTATATATGCGTAAATATTTTACCCCAGACATACTGTTGAAAAAAAAAAAAAGGAGGGGAGCAAATAAAAAACCCCCTCAAACTGACATAACTTATCCCCCAAAGATCCTTTCCAACAGCTCCCTACTGTTTTGTTAGGTTTTTACTGCCTTCCATTCTCCAACATAGTTGGCACTGTACATTTTCCAAACAGTAGCTTTAAGACTCAAAACCTGCCAACACTACTATGGCATTGACCCTTGAGCTTATGACATGCTTACGTGATTTGATGTTGGCATCTCTGTAGGTGCCATTCAGAATTGCAAGCTCCATCAGCTGCATCTTTTTAAGGCTGTCTTCTCCTTCTGCCTGTGTATGAAAAGATAGGAAGAGAGTCAGGATTATGAATTCACTATTGCGCAAGATGTAAGGAACTTAGAATAAAATGCCTTCAAGTTTTAACTAAGCAAAATACCTGGTTACCATCAGTCACAAAACCAGCAAGGCTTTGTCAGCTTTTTTAAAAATTAAGTGCAATTTGCTTGTTGACTATCATTAAGTCATGTTGACAAATACCTTAAATCAGTTTTAGAAGTTTCAAAATGTAAATTATAAGAACAGGGTTAAATGTAAGTTGTGTTTCATAGAAATTGTTTAAGGAAACTTCTTCTCAAATATGTTTTTGTGTACTCCTAGAGGTGTCTTTTAGAAAACTGAATTATTGCACCAGAGGAAGAATATACATCACAAATTTTAAGCACTGCAATTTAGTGTAACTTGCTCCACTATACTGGATACTGACTACTAAGGAGGTGGGGCAAACAAAAAACAAACAACAAACTTTGAGTAGCTTTCCAGACGGGATATTGACAACTGCCGTAAGGCTGAATTCCTAATTCTGGCACAAGTACGTGTATTCTGATGAGGATATAACTACTATTTACACAGCATACATTATTCTTGGTTTTGCTCCAATACAAATTACTTCCCTGAAGTTATCTACTCCATTGATACCATGCAGGCTGCATAAATACTAAGTAGTGTTCAGTAAAAAAAGACTCACTTTTTCAGTTAATAACAAAAACATTTCTAATAGTATAATTTCTGTTTCAAGACCAGGTATTTTCTGATCTGTCTTTCCAGAAAAAATACCATTTGTTTAGTCTATACTCTATCAAGCAGAAAACACAATTATTACACAGGAAACCCAAGAGAGATGGTCAATGTCTACTTCAATGTTAGGTTACCACCTTGCTTCTTGTATAGAATGCCACTGCTGAGACTCTCAGTCAGATGCCAAGAAGGGCGGCTTCAATGTCAGCTGCACTGCATTCTTACTTTGCTAAAATGGATTTCTTACATTTTTACTTATCTATTTACACAGTATTTTCCATGTATTTGGAACAGCATTTTCCATGATAACAGGAACCTGGATAATAACGTACTGTGCCATCCACTCTGAAAATCTGGAAGTCTGACTTCAGAGAGTTGTTCACCTCTCAAACTACAGCTCTTACAGGTGGTTTGAACTTGGACTTCCAAGAGCATGAGTGATTACAAAAAACCAGAATTAAAAGCCACACAGAACAGCCATGACCACCAATAAACAAAAAAATTCTATTACATAACTTTGTGTTCACTAAAGCACTGCATCAGAGAAAAATAATCTCAAATGGTTATGAGGTAACATGCAGTGTTCGAAGTGTATAAGGAAATATATTTTCAGGCTAGTTTGCAGCAAAATACTGTTACACATGCTTTACTCCAAAACTATGGATAAGTTATTTACTAAATTACAAGACAAAAATAGTTAAAAAATTTTATCTAAGCAAATACAGTATTTATTGTAAAGTATGTTCAAGGGCCACCACCTCTTGCAATGCAAACTTTAACAGCTCATTTTTATCAACATGGTAAGATGGGTCAACACTAAATTCCTTTCAGATGTCAGAAATTACAAGTTCTAACTGTGTAATACTGAGGACTAGCATAAAGACCAAGATTATCAAACAGTAATGATTTATATTGCTGCTAAAATTCAGAATATACCGAAAGTTAGATATTTTCTATATATATTCAATACTGTATGACAGACCAAGCTGACACTAATACTGAAAGAGCAAATACACATTCAATTACCATTTTAACTACAAATTAATTGTACAGTAAATACTGTACTATCCAGAAACCTCACACTCCAGAGTCATTAAAATAGACCTGTTGTAATACAAAATATACTGATTCTAGCAAGCTTAACATGACACACTCAGAACAGCATTACAATTTCATGCAAAATAATTGTTTCTTCTCTTTTTAAAGAAACTATTATTCCACTGCATCTTTGCTGGTAAATTACCTAGGCAATCATGACACAATAAAAAACAATTCCAAATCTATTTCCCTATCCAGAACTCACAAATTCTTGTCATTCTGGATATACCATACGCTATTTTAGCAATAATGATTTTTTTAATAACAATCTTTTCCCCTCTCCCCATAACAGTTATACTGTTATTGGCATTCATGTATTTATTTATTTGTAAAAGGACACCAAGAAAACCTCCTCACAATGTCAGCTGCATCTCCCACATAGTCCGTTAATATTACTAAAATTGCACACTTCCTCCAAATAAGACTTTGGGTGATTGATCTACACCATTTCTAAGTCTCAGTAAATGCTGAATCTTACATTTCACTTGCTAGGATAATTTTAGTAACTCTAATCCCAGATTTTGCACTACAGTGAATATTTCCCAATATAAATAACTATTCATAGGATAGTAATTTTGAGGCTTTACATTTTTACCCTTCTGACATGCCCAAAAGAAGAAGATGTAAGTCCAAGTAATCATTCTTACTTTGTATCTTTAACATTTTCCTGTAGGTCACTATTGCTTTCTATAAGAAAAGATGTTGCAATTACCTAGGTTTTACAAATTATGTTTATGAAAATAATAATGGACTTCATCAAACAAAGCAGACCAAGTCCTTAACTTTTATTTTTGAGATTTAATTCTCTGGACTACTGTTCACCAGGTGATAAACTTTTCTTCTTTTAAACAGGTCCAAAACATAGTTTAAAACTTTTTCTTGAACACTGCATCAGTAAAAAACTAGAGATGCAAGATGTAGACTTGCATTACCAGACATTAACAGGAACTTTCGACTTCTGGTACTTTGATTCTTAAAGCACTTATTAGGTAGGAAAAAAGCTCTACCCAAACAAAACCCCAACCAAACCACTTTCAAAACACCTTTAACGCTGATCACAAGGTCATCGTTCCGACTCCTCCCAGAAGATGGCACTGTTTATTATACAATACTATCACTGCAAGACATGGTTGCTTAGCACTATTTGCACCACCCTACTGGTACTGCTCGAAATTCTGCCACTCCCTCATATCCCAAACTTGCATCAGTCCCTTGCCACTTCTCCTCAAGGTGAAGTTACAGAAGTGGTCGGGACCCTTTCAGACACATCGTCATGTCCTTCATTCTCTGACATCAAGCTCTCCACTTGAACATCATTCACCAATAGCCAAGACCTCAAATTTCCAAGTGCTGGGACAGAGTAAGGGGGCACATGTTTTTATCCTCTCACTTCTTTGCTGACAGATGATCAAATGAGGCACCCGATTCGATCTATCTTAGCTCCAGGCATTTCTGCAGGCATTCTCTGTCAAAGCAAGGAGAGGTTGCATCAGGGATACAAAGGCAATCTCTAAAGGGACAGTACATTACCTGTACAACAGCTGCAACAAAGCTCAGTCATTTGTACCAAAAGGAAGCTACTTTGAGCAAACATCAATAAGGTCACTTAAAGCCAGATTTGCATTACTGAATTGAAGCTCAAGTGATTGACTCAAACATCTCATCCTTTTAAATCTCCAGTGCATTCATTGTATTTATCATGTGAAATATAACATGCAGATCAAGAAAAAAAAGTCTTAAATGGTATCTTGAAACACAATTCTTCAAGTGTAAGCACTTGCAAAGGCTCACTGCATACAAGTATCAAAAAGATGCAAGTAGTAAATCCTAACAAAGACAACTGCTCAGACACCAGTGGTTACTGAACACATGGCCCCATACTCCTCACATTAGCTCATCTCTACTTAGGCTACCAATGAATAAGACCTAAAGGAGACCAAATGCCAGCAAGAACTATCCTTTTAAGTAATTTGCTTTCTAATCTTTATCAGAGTAGAATTAATAGTCACAAGGCTCAAAACACTAGTAACAAGTTCCACCCACATGAAGTCTCTGGGGAAACGCTTCCAAAAATAAAACAATTTCAAACTAAATACACAGCGCTGACCATACAAATGCCAGTTAAAACCACAATTATCTCCTCTACACTGGGCATCATGACAGTTTCACAAAAAAAAAAAAGGAAGGAGGAATGCAGTTATATAATAAACTGCTATTAGTAAGAGCTTGTTTCATGTCATGAAATGAGGGACTCAGATAAAACACTAATGAATTCTTTTCATAGTGTCCAAGCTATACTTCAACCTCAGATATTCCAAACCCCTCTGAAAATCCTTTTGTTTAGCTAATGCTTCTGAAATTATTTTTAGGCACTGAAACGCCTCAGATTCTCATACTCACAGAGTGCACTCTGAAGAGTATCATATAGTTTAACTTTTTATTTATACATGAAACATACATACATTATCAAGGGGGAATACAGACAGGTATGCAGACTCCAAATGCAAATGCATTGTGCTATGTCAATGAAGGGTTTCAAAAGATGACAAGAGTTTTCAGAGGTGACAGGTAGACTGTTAGATTCTGTGTACAGTCAACTCTGAGAAGCCCGCAACCAATTTCAGTAGTGAAGAGAAGTACTACCTTAAAATAAAAGAGGGACCAAGTAGCAACGTTTATGACAAGAGATCCACAAGCCACAATCCAGCAGACAGCCAGTGCCCATATTACCATGCCATACTGCTGCCAGAAGCGAAAGGAACGTGACTGCAGATCAGTTAATTCAGAAACCAAACAATCCACTCACTTGTGTGATAGCAGGGATGCCTTATCCTGACAGAGCTCCTTGAGCCTCACAGTCTTACCCAGGTAAGTCTCAGACTGTACTCCAGTTCTAATTACTACTAACGCTGGAAGGGAAGGCTTTCAGCATATCTGTACAAACGTAGATACTTTTCCCATATAATGCTCAATCTGCTTTTAAAGCAACTGCTTTGGAAAACGTAACATACTTTTTCCTACATTCGTAACAAATACATACAGTTATTCAGGTGATATTAGTGACTTTCATTGACAGTCTAGCTTCCAAACGTCAGGCAATTTTGGTAACATTTTTGCAATCCTATCACTTCCCTGCACTTCAACTGAATTCTCATGAACTGAAGTGAGCCCGGCCCTAGGAAAGGCAGCAGTCAGTTTCACTATCTGGTAATGCATGCAGTCAAGTCTGGCTTAGGATAAGGGACCAGTCCTTTAGAAGTGTTCCAGGGGTGTCCTTTAAGGCTCAGAGCAAGAGCAGCAAGTGGGAAGAGGAAAGAGATGCTAAAGTAAAATTATGGTTAAATCAACCGTGAACACTAAGGCCAAAAAACAATCTACATCTTCCCCTGTCAACTGCAGCAGGCCTGCCCCACCAGGCTCATGGGAAGAATGAGCAGGAAGTCTCCGCAATGTAAGAGCACCAAAGAGCACTTATTTTCTAAGCACCTCAGCAACCTCTCAATCAGACTTGCCTTCCTGCCTGCCTCACACCACGCTGGTTAAACAGCAATACTTAAACAGCAGCTTCACAACTTTTGTGCCACCCTTGGAGAGAACACTTCCACCTACCGCTTTCTGTCCAAGGCTATATGCTTTTCTACACATTTACTTCAAGTAGAGACTGCAGTATAGTGTGTTATACTACAAATAATTTTATACACACTCCGAAGAGAAGGGCAGAGAACCTGGCAGTTAGGGAAGAACACTATACTAATGAACAAGAATAGATACTTAAAACTCTTCCTCAAATAAAGAAGTAATTTGTAATTGCCACATAAAATAAACATAACTTTTCTACCATTCAGAAAGATACACATTAAATATGAAGACTTTAATTATTCTTTAGACTACCTACCTGTACAATATAAGCCACCTGCAATTCATGAATTTTATATGAATTTTTGTAAAACGCAAAAGCATCACTGAAATATTTTAGTGTCATTGATTTTATCCTACTTATTCAGGAGGCAGTGCTGCTCTTCAGGGGTCTGTCACCCTGCCTTCCGGCAGTCTCCAGCTGCTATAGGAAGTCTCCGCTGCAGCTTAGACACTTGCACCGTGGTTTGCACCGTGGCACTCGCTGGATTCTCAGGGCTCTAGAATGCTTTTATCTCCCTGACAAAGAAAAATGTTCTACTGCAATTCACTTGTAGATCAGTAAGTATTCCTAACATACCATCCGCCAGTCAAACAGTCTTTACACATGAATGTCTCTATTCAGGGACAAAAACCTTCCATTCATAATTTATAAACCAAAAACCTTACAAACAATATACTACAAATTCCTAGACATACTTGTATTAAACAAAAAAACAGATCTCAAGCATCAGTATATTGTAAAATACACTATAAAGGCTAACCAATCTTGGCATTTTTTCAAGCTAAAGTATATGCACTTAAAACCTATGTTTGAAAGGTCTTTTTTTTTTCATATTTAAGCTGTTGGAAGACTATGTATCCATAGCAACAAAAGTCTAGGCAAGATGACAGGTCACCAGATGTAAAACACAAATTAAAGTGTTGTTTTGAAAGACTCTGAATGAAAGTACCTCAACTATTTATCAATTATCTACTCCAAGAGATTAGATTTCATTTCTGTAAAGGCTTTTCATTCTGATAAACTATTCTACTACTCAGTATTAAAACATCTCATCATCCCTCTCCCTCAAAAAATCTGGCTAAGACCTTCAAGTTTCCCATGCATAGAACATAAATATTGATAGTTAGAAGCTGTTGGTAAACATACGTAACTTAGACTTTCTCGTCCTTGATTATACATTTCTGAAGGTGATGGAGCAGAAAGCCTACATCATAGCTTTGTTCATGCTGAGGAGAATTTGCCAAAGAGGTCTCTTCTGATGCAATTTGGTGGCTTTCTTATATCAGAGGAAATTTTCTCGGAGTCCTGTATGTCAACAACGATACTATGACATTGAATAGGTGGTAAGCTACAGCTCTCTTTCCTATTTCTCTGTTTCCTTTTCAGAACTGTCGCACACTGCTATGTCTATGAGGACAGGCAAAGATAAATTAGCATCATTATTTCTTCTGGGCAACACAGTGTGCTTATCTTCTTCAAAGCAAGCTCTCAGTTCAAATGATATGCAAAGAAGACTCTGCTGTTTCACTTGACAAATTCATTGGTCGTAATGTTAAAGATACACTAGGGGGAAAAGGCAGCATATCTTTTTACACTTCCCATCACTTATCTGACATATCCCTGTTTAATCATGATACTCAGCTTACCAGTAATATTTTTGAGAGTCCTTATGCCCTCCCTTCCCCACTTTCCATTTCTGCAAGAAGAAAATACAGATAAGGTAGAGAATATCTGCATGAAGCTCATTTTATAAGCCAGGCTGAAATACAACATCACTGGAACTTAGGTGTTTGCTTCATTATATTCCTCCTAGGTACTAGCTGTTAACACACAGGGGCAGGGGGAATCACCGGGAGCATCCTGTTTGACCTTAACAGATTTTTATGTCTGTCTTAACACTTCTTCAGGACAGATTTCATAGGCTCCCATTTAAATCACAGAGGTTTGGGCTTATAAGGAAAAAGGTCCCTCGGGTAAAGTTAAGCAGACTCTCAACAATACGTGATTTCAGAACTTGCTTTTTGCCAAGTTTTGGTCTTTATTTTTTTATTCTCATTCTGCTTTAATGTTGTTAATAAAATAAGTGACAAGAATCTCTATACAGCGCCACACACAACAGCTTCAGCATTTCATAAAGCTCCAGAAAAGGAACACTAAACCCCAAAATATCCTAAAGGAAAAAAAAAAAATTAAGAATCAAATGAAATATCTATCAATACTGCATTATAAAGCATTAGACCTATTTTTAGCATTGTGTATGCCCAGTTAAAAAACTTTCAGAGCTGAACACTTTATTTTTGGTATTTCTAATTTTGGAATGCTGGTCATTCAAAATTCCTCCTCACTGGTTAGTTTAATTCCGAAAATAGGAGTTAAACTCTACACACACTGAACGAGATAGTACTAGGCAAACTTCTGGTACAGATTGCTGGCTCTACCAGCAACATCCTGAGTACAACGAACATGCTAGTAATCTGAACAGAGAATGCAAACACTACCTATATTATGCAGGTCTTTCTTCTGGCTGTAGCCTTTGGAACAGACTGAACTGTGACAAAACACTAAGACAGTGTTAACACATTCCACTTACATTGGGACAAATTCTTTAACCCATCCCAAGTTTTACATACATTAAAAGAATAATTTAACCAACATATGCTACAAAACTACTACAAAACTACCTACAAGCAAGGTGGTTGTTCTAACAGGTCAGTTGCTAAAAATATAACAATGTAATGATTAATTAAAATACTCACAAGTATGGCCTGACTTGTAACATTTCTTTTCCCTGTCATCCCAGGAGGTTTCTACACCAAGTTTGAGTTTATACACTCCAAATGGCTGTAAATTTCCCTGAAGTGCAAAGACACCAAATTCAGATGCTAGAGTGGATGGGAACCTGGGTGGGGCAAGATGGGACCAGGGGCATGGACAACCCCCATTAAAGGGTTTCAAAACTAGTATTTTGTTGCAAACTCTAGACACCTGCATACCAGGTAGTTTTCTTTCCAGTTTAATACATAAACAGAACCTTTTATTTTCAAAACGGTATTGAAATATGACTCCATGTTTTCATACGGAAAACATGTCCATTATGTTTTTAACCTGTTCCCACTCAGAAATAATAAAAGAAAAAGTAAGAAAGATGACATTTCACATCAAATTTAGTAACCAACGAAGAATGTGAGAAGTCTCTTTTTAAAGCAACAGAAGAAAACTAACTGCTGGTGACAAGGAGCATGAAGACTGTTGCTGTGAATTAGTACGTATCTTTCAAGTGCACCTTCTCTTGTGTGTTCCATTAAACACAGGATTCAGGGCTGCACACTACCACATGGGAATTCAAGATGTGGTAGTAACTTTTAAGACATTTTTATCTTCAGCTTGAGATGTCCTGAAAATGTAATACTGACTAGTTAAAACAAATTAATGCATTACAATAGGACATAAGCGCATGAATGTTTAGGCTTCTCCAATTATAAAATGTTAGTATTCAGGGAGCAGTGGTTTCCAATAGCTTCTTTGACTGTCATATTTCTCTAGTCACATTTTCAACAGAAATCATAACAACTAAATTTAAGATTTAAATTAAATTATAAGAATTGTTTCTGCATTTCACCTACATTTTCTTTTGTAAAACGTTTGCATGAATTGTTTTATTTTCATACTAACTGTCTTCTGCACAGACAACCTCCTCTAAGGTCAGGTCATCTAATGACTCTCTCATTCAGAACTCTGTATAAAGCTACCATCTAGAGAAATAATATGTTTTTTGAACATAAGATGCTCGAAAATTCAACCAAGGCTTTGTTTTAAAATTTCTAGTCCAGTTAAGGAAACAGAATATAGAAAATTTAAAAAGAGCTATGCACTCAATATACACTTGCAATAATTCTCAACAGACATTAAAAAATGAATGATACTAAAAGCTCACAATTACCTCCAATTGCTCACAAATTTAAGACCAGCCCACAGTTCTGCTGAATCTAACATCATTAGATGTTAACAACATATGGGTCTTACACTTTACTGGTACTCTAATACCAATGTTTAAATACTGTTTAAAAATCGAAGTTAGCTCTTCCATAAACACTACAGATGCCTCTTCTGTTCTTGAAATCTCAGAGCTGATGAAGCCCAGAAGGAGGGGATGGTAGTATTCCGACTGGCCATTCCCCCTTCTTGTACTGCTGCTAAAGCCTACTGTCACACAATCTAAAAATACAGAGAAGTGAAAAAACTAATTGTGCGTATTCTCTTTAGGGAACAAATACGTCAATCATATGACCTTCCATTTGAAGGCTCAGGCTGCTCAAGACAGCATGTTGATAGGGAGAAGGCTTTCTTTGCTCTTTATTGAGCTTTCTTTTCGGCTTTTAGAGACCAGCCAACCTTTATTCTCCACGGGCAGGAGCGAGAACCCAGCACAGCCTGGTGGAGGCCAGCACAAAGGGCCTTCGAGGAGCACCTTCTCCCCAGGGAGACACACCACTGCTGGGCACACCTGACCAAACCACCACCTTACCTCATTCTCAGACACCGCCCTAATCTGTGCTATCGAGACAGCAAGTGACCCTTCCTGCCCCAATAAGGAAAGGTAAAGGCAAACACGAATCATTCTTGCTGCAGAAGGCTGCCATCAGGAGCGGGAGCTGTGCAGAGCAACCACAGGTGTGTGCTGGCAGTTGTCCAGCAGTTAAGAGCATCAGCTAGTAAAGCACAGGCTTGATGATGAACTGACTCCAGCTAGTCCTGAATGTTATTCCTGCTGTCACATGGGAGCTGAGGGAAGGCACAGAAGTTCCTCCTATCAGTTTGTATAATTATTTTATTTCTGCATAACATCAATTTAGCATTAAAAATATTTTTAAAACCTTCTAAATTCTCAATTACCCAAAATACTTTTGACATCTACAAGTATAACATAAAAATATACATGCAACAGAATTTAAATTTCTAATCAATTCCATTAATCTTACCAATTTTTGTTACGAAAGCTTAGTGGGTTCTTAGTAAATCATTAAAAATCATGCAACATACTTCAGTTTCTTGTAACTATTCCAAAATAACAAAAGTGATAATAATTTGACTTTTTTTGTAAATGCAGTCACATAATTTTCTAGTGTAATCATCCAGAATAATTCAAACATATGCAAGCCTGGTTCTAATTATTCATCATAGTTTTTGGGGAAAAAAAAGGAACTAGAAGCTGGAGTAAGACTCATTGGCTGTGTCAAAGAAAATTAAACCAGCTTCACACATTTCAAAACATTCACCTCTTGGGCTTTGGGAATTGATCACATACCTAAAAGTCAGTACTCAACACCTAGATTTTGACAAATAAGTACCACCTATTTGTCATAGTGTATTAACACAAAAGAAATTTCTTACGATATTCCACTTTGTATATGGAATTTCATTCTGCTACATATTTTAAGACCAGATTATAAATAGTTACTATTGAAAGTAGGGGACATCAACAGCAAAAATAATTTAGTTGCAAAATTATTTTAAAAAAGTATTAAGAGTATTAAAACCACCCTGTTCATTCTGAAAAAAGATACCAAATTGCAATAAAAATACCTTTCCACCATCTATTTCAGCTATTTATATATATAGCATAGTAAGAGAAACTCCTAAAACTTGTTTAATTAAAAAAAAAACCGAACCAAAAAAATTCAACTACAACCAAAAAACTCCAAAAAAAAGCCCACCCTCTCTCGCTCCCATAAACCAACAGTTTCCACAAAAAGTATTTTCTGGAGTCTTCAGCAAAACTTACACTTTTTTCTTCCTACCCTAGACTATTCAGATGTCTTATGCAAATAACAGACTCTACCAGTTTTGTACGTGGGCCATATTTCAGAACTCTGTTTCTCACCAGCAAGGTAATGACAGTTCACATAAAGAAATGAGACCACAGTATAACAAACATGACGTAGTCTTCTATCCAGAGGGTACTGGGACCACGAGGTACCAGACTAGAGACTTGCTAAAATCAAGGATTACTTGAACTATGGGAAAATCCCCAAGGAAATTACTGACCAAAATTTTTTCACCTCTTTTTTCCTGAAATGCTACATTACCAGAATTCTAATTATAATTTAATGACTAATTATAATTTGTTTTCTATACGATAAAACTCTAAGTTCTTTAAGAGTAATTTTCTGTCCTAGAACCAGAGAAGTATGTATCAGGCCTATCTTAAATAATTAATTTCACCATTCTTCTCTGCTGTTCTAAACACTAATTTAAAAATCTGCCTTCTCAGCAGACACAGACACTAAAGTAACCATTTAGCCGGACTCACAGTATAAATTTGATCAAATTTCACTGCAAGTTAAAGGCTATACTGGGACAGAAATAATCAAGACTTCTGTTTGTTGCTGATCTTTGCATGTTTTGCAGTGTTGTATCTGAACAGCTTGCTACAGACTCTGGATCAGATATTACAACAAAACTTTATTTAATGGTTTTACTTCTTCATTTTCTAAGCAGCTGAGTACCTGAACTGTGGCTGAAGCAAACTGCAGTCACTGAGCCATCCTGGATCAATGCTCTCATGTAATGTGCAGGAAGCCGTTTTGACAGGACACATCTGCAACATTTCTACGTAGCATCTCCCTTGCAGCCTTCTAACTAACCTTAAATGTCAGATACATATCGTATGAGCTTTGCAGAGAATAAGCAATATTGATATTAAAAATATTAATCCACTCTAATAACACCAAACTAGTCCAGTGGTAACTTAATTTCTTCATACACATTCACTACCAGTGCCTTGTCCGTCACTCTCCATATTGCATTGTCAACTGTATATTGATATGTGATTTCCACCGACTTCCAGAATGATTCTTGAGTTCTTGTGTAACAAGTAAAACTGTCCCATTCCTAGATTTCCTCCTCGATTCTTCACATCTTTCTATCTAAATCTGTTTAAATATTGTGCAGACACTCTGGTTCTCTAAACTTTTATTATTCTAATCCAGTCATTAGGAGGAACAATCTTCAGAGTTAGATGTCAGAAATATGTACAATTAAATTGTCTTTCAGCAACCACAGAATTATACTTTCGTATTTCAGTAGACAAGGTGCACACTCATAAGCAAAAGCAGCTTAAAATACATTTTCTACAAGGAGATAAATCACCTTAGCACTTTCTTAATCTTCTGAGCTTCAGAATCTCATGAATATTTCAAAATAATACCTAAATTTGCATAGTCTCTAACTTTATGGACTATATTCTTATATATAGCATTTTGCAGTAAAAACTACCTTTAGCATGTGTAAAAATTATACATAGGGAAAAAAAATCCAAAGCAAAAACCAGAAAAAATGTATTTTAAGCTTTCAGTTATAAGACATGGCTGAAAAAATAAGAAGCGAACCCTAAAAAGTGATGCAAATTTTTTAACACTACGATAGTAACCGAAAAATATTCATTTACTCATCATTACTGGATAAAGACAAATCAAGTCCTTTTCCTTAAGTCAAGGGAAATAAGGACAACAAAGTTTCAAAAGGTGTGAAAGGCAGGGCATATAATTCTGAAGTGGATCAAATAAATGGATAAATTAATGGAATTTTATTTCTAAAATGTGTAAAAATAAGTTACTGTTCATCAGTGCATAACTGAGTTCAGAAAGTTGAGACTTTGTAAAACAGAGAATGGAATGGGAATCGATTGGATGGAAAACTTGGGGAAAATAATTTCAGAGGAAGCAAGTTCAGACAAGTTTACCTAGAAAATACAACAGTCAGTTCTAGAACATAAAAAATTAAAATGCTATCCTTAAGACTTTTTCCCAACCTACAAATTAGTTCTGGATGATTAGGCTGAGGTTTCACATTGCTGTCAAAGGAGTTAAAACTTCTTTTTCAAAATGTAAAAAGCCTCTCAACTGGCACTCCTGTGGTACTTTAAGCCAATTTAACTACTGGTGGTCATAGTCCTACTCTTTCCTTGCCTTTGCTCTCTTGTACCTATCCCTGTATCCATGACTGAACCACGTCAACCTCATAATCTGGCAACACTTTTTAATCCTGAATAGTTTTCTGACAGATTACAAAACTGAAAGAGCTCACTGCAGGCTCACCAGCCTAAGGGAGGAGAGACTGAGGGGAGCTGAGACCTTCCCTGCACAGTGTCAATTGACTCAGCTCCATGTGGAGCTTAGTCTTGCTGATTCTGAAACCCAGCAGTTTCATTTTCTTTTTTTAACTGGAAACCACCACCTGACAACTAAATGAATTTTCATATTAAGTATTTAATTTCATTTTTCTTATTCCTCATTCTCGTACAAAATTGCTTTTCATAGCTTTTACCTATTTCTCTTTACTTATAATCATTTGCCTTTCTGACTTCCTCTTCTCTTGATGCTGACCTTCAGTGGAGAAATAATATTCCAGATTCTCTTGATCAACTGTACTAATCACACTTTTCTAATGGTTACCTTAAACTATGTGAAATACACTTTTCCATTTGTAGAAGTGAAGGCTACAATCTCAACCATTTACTTACTACTGTAAATGTCTATATACATCCATATTTTAGAGATCTTTGAACTGCTTCAGTATTTGCACTCCATGTCCCCCCAAAAAAAACCCCACTGAAAAAGCCTCCTAATTTTAAACCTCTTCTAAAACATCGTCATCATCCTAAACTGGCAATTTTTACACCTTATACCAACTTTAAATCGTATCAGCTAAATAGTACACCCAAAGTACATACAAAGCTGCATGTTAAGACTCTGAAAATAACGCTGAGTTTGATAGAGGGAGGACCCTACAAAAATCAGTTTCCTTATTAATATTTTTCCTTCTTCCGTATTATATTCTTCTGTAGATCTATCCTAAGTGAGAACTATTGACATTCTTTAGCCACGAGTTGTATGACTTAGATGATGCACTTGTCTTTCCTGTCTCTGCATGAAATCTTAATTTTATCGTATCAGTACATAAACTCTATTCTGATCTGGAGTTCAAGATATCAACAATACGCATTCCTAGAACATACTCCCAAAAGCTTACAACTTAGTAAGTGAAAAAATTACAGAAAGAAACGAACTGTTGGAATCTAAAGAACAGAGCCCAAAGTAACAATGCCCCACCAAAAGTAAAATTTAAGGGAGAATGGATAAAAATACTTAGAGTTTATTAGAGAGGGAGTGCCTGGAGAGGAAACAGCTGCTACCCCTACTAGTCCAGCAGAATGTACATTTCTTTGATTCTCTGGATTCCTAGACCAGCAGGAGCCAAGAACCCTCAAATACAACAAATTAAACACAGAGAAGGAGTACTTTGCATAGCTTCCCACTTCTTTGCCATCTTTCCCACCTTGTCTGTGTGCATATCCCTGACACTTCCTCTGTGTTCTCTGGTGCTTGGTGAGACAGTCAGCAAGTTGACTTATCCCACAAAAAAAAACCGCAGAAAATTTGTGGGTTACTTTTCTAGTGCTTAACAAATAAAATCAGCTCATGGGAAGGTCTGAAAAGTGTTCTCTTATTATATCCATCCACAAATCAAGTCGCCTGCATCTGGATTCAGCAGTGAAGGAGAAAGGGGACTTTTCTTTGAATGGTTAAACAGGCTCATAATCAGGAAAACATATTGTAGCTAGAATCAAATTCAGCTCTGTGCAGGTCCATCTTAATTTTACTTAAGATTTTTTTCCTATATGCCATACTTCTAGACAATAAAGCCATAAGGTTTCTCTCTACACTGTTTGTGAGGTAAAGGACAGAATAACATCCTTCAAAGGAAATACCTATCTTCCATCAGGTAATTTGTGTGATGCATGTCTTCATTCACTCTGGAGAAGGACATTTCAGATGTGACTGATCAGTAATTTTTAGGTTATGAAAACTCTTTATTAAAAAAAAAATTAAGTCAAATACTAGGTAGCAATTTCCACCCCCCTTCACAGGTATAGCAAAACCAAAATTCCATTATGCAGCCCAGATTCAGTTATCAGTAATTACCAAATATCCCTATCCCAACATCTGACCTGGCAGAAAAAAACCAGTTTAAGCTGTTCTGTGCTCCCACTGATACTTATTTCCACCTCAGTTGTGCAGATGAAGCAGAGAGGAAGAAGGCACAAGATGTGAAAAAAGATAGGTCCCAATCAAGCCCTACAACCTATTAAACCAAAATTCTAAAACAAAGAAAAAAATCCAGAGTATGAAATTTGAAAACTGTAATGCCAATATGTCTTTTTTTTTTTCCTTAATGCCTGGTTTCTGTAAATAGTATCGATTTTCAGAGCTGCTGTAACCTATTGGAACTAAAGATCTAAGTGCTGCACTCAGTTCAGTCCAGTATCCCAAAGAGTTCTCTGTAGCATCGCCTTTTTCTACACCTTTGTTTTTTTTAATGGTGGTAATGTCCTCTAATCATTTAGCATCTCTCATAAAAAAAATATGGAGGTGGGGCTCAAGTCTCAATAAATCAATTCCATGACAATCTTAAGAATACACATTCTGGAGAAAATATAATTAATATGATAAACCAATACTTCTTAAAGTAACTTTAAATGAACAGTTAAAATTCTAAGTATTAGAAACAGTAAGTGCTGCTCTTGTCTTCATCTAATTTCTTTGGAGATATTTCTAAAGTTTCACAGAAACAATACCCTGAGGCTACCAAACAGCTTCAGCTGCATCATTAGTAACAGTTCAGGAATTTGTCAGAATTAGCAGCTGTTCAACCACTGAATCACCAGCACAAATTTACTATTTTTCTGTGCTATTTTACAGGATTCCTGCTAGTGATGTAAGATTGTATCAAGGATTTCTAACTGCATATTTTTATGGCTTTAAACTAAAGTTAAAATTATGCCCGTTATGGCACTACTGCTCTCTTTTTAATTAGTTCCACCACCATATCCTAATAGTTACGATGAGTAAAGATTTGAGATATGTACGAAAAATGATCACAAGGAAACATTTAAGCCTTAAGCTATATAACAGATATTAATTATTTTTTGGAAAATATTGCATACTCTTTTAAGTATGACGTGTGTTCTTGA
>WEIV01011195.1:337619-348772 GCA_013390005.1 Calyptomena viridis | reverse complement strand
AGGCTCTGCAAGGGGCTCCAAGCTCTCCCTGGATCCTTCCCTTCTCCAGGGGAACATTCCCAGCTCTCCCAGCCTTTTCCAACCCCTGTGCCCATTTAGAAGCTGAATGAGGTTCTAAATAATTGCAATAATTCTGTCCTGCTGGTGCTTTGTGTTCACGGCTGCTGGAGCCCCTGGGAATCTGTTCCAAATGTGCTTTTTCCCTCTGGAAGCTTTGCTGTGTTGGGAAGGAGATGGAGCAACCTGAGTCACTGTCAGGGCTGGATCAGGAACTGGCTCCAGCCCCATTCCTGTGGCAAAGCCTGCAGAGCTTGGAATTGCACAAATCCACCCTCATCCCAGCTGCCCTGGAGCTGGTGCCTCCTGTGTGTCCTTGGGAAGCATTTCCCCTCAGCCATTTCTCCTGGGGCATCAATAACCTGGCAAAAAACCCCTTCTGGAAGGTGGAATCTGCACATTTTACAAACTTCCATGTGTGTGGAGTGGTTGCTCCAAGCAGCACCAGAGGGAGGCTGAGAGTAATTCCCTGCTGGGAGGAGATCCCAGCCGGAAAGGGGGATTTCCTTGGCAAAGTTCACCGGTTGAGGAGCTCACAATCACACCTACAAACCATAAAACCATCCAGGCTGGAAAACCTGGCAGATCCCTGAGTGCGAGCATTGTGCAGCTCAGAATTCCCGAGTTTCCCGAGGGTGGATTCCCTGAGGAATGGGTGTTTGTGTCCCCCAGAAGGAGAGGTTCTACGAGGGGCACTTTGTGCTGGCCACGCCGTCCTGCAAGGAGCTGGCTGACCTGATGAGGCAGTGCATGAACTACGACCCCCACCAGAGACCCTTCTTCAGGGCCATCATGAGGGACATCAACAGGCTGGAGGAGCAAAGTAAGGCATGGCCAGAGGGATCCTGGAATCCTGGAATGCCTTGGGATTGGAGGGGTCTTGGTGTGATAGCTCAGGAAAGCTGATTTCTTGGGTGGAATTACAACTGGTTGTAGATGTTGAGGAGGAAGTAAGTTCTGGAAGCCTGGGAACTACTGCAGGGTGGGAAGTGCAGCAGGATTTGGATGCAGAGGCAGGAAGCATCCCACAAAGTGATGGTTTGTGGGGATGGAGGAGGCAGGGAAGTTGGGATAGAGGGGATAGGCACAGGAACAGCAGCCTGGGATGAGCCCGAGGTGTCCGTGCAGGAATGTCTGACCTGGGATGTTTCTCCACTCCCAGATCCTGATATTGTCTCGGAGAAGAAGCCTGTTACTGAGGTGGATCCCACCCTCTTTGAGAAACGGTTCCTGAAAAGAATCCGGGATTTGGGAGAGGTAAAGGAATGTCAGAACGTGGCTCAGGGTGTGTCACAGCCCCGGGTGTCACAGCAGGGACATGTGGACCACAAACACCTCAGTGTTTCAGTGTCTCTGTCAGGGAATGCTGTTCCCAATAATCCTCTTTTCTCTCCCAATTAGGGCCACTTTGGCAAAGTTGAACTGTGCAGATACGACCCAGAAGGGGACAACACAGGGGAGCAAGTGGCAGTGAAGTCCCTAAAACCAGAGAGTGGAGGGAATCACATTGCTGATCTCAAGAAGGAAATCGAAATCCTGAGGAATCTTTACCACGAGAACATTGTCAAATACAAGGGCATTTGCACAGAAGATGGTAAATGTTGCACAATGTTAAAAGATTGCACCGACAGCAGGATTTTCCTTTGAAAATGTCCTGCCAGGAATAGGTTCTCCTGGATTGGAACAGTGGTGGATAATGGGAATTAGCCCGTGGTCTGGCTGCTGGTGTTCATGACCTGAGAAGTGTCTGCAAACTAAACGTGCTCTGTTTTTAGGAGGAAGCGGGATCAAACTCATCATGGAATTCCTTCCCTCTGGGAGCCTCAAGGAATATCTCCCCCGGAACAAGAACAAGATCAGCCTCAAGCAGCTGCTCAGATATGCAGTTCAGATCTGCAAGGTGAGCTGGGTCCACACCTGTGGCATCAGTTTCATATCCCAATTAATGGTGGGAAGAGGAGGAAAAGCTGTCAGGAACAAACCCATTGTCCTTTTATCCTCAGGAAATCTCTCCCATGCTTTGGGTGCTGCTGATCGGGGAGGGAATAATGAGGAGGTTCCCTTGCCTACAAGTTTGCCATGAGAAGCTGTTCCCACTGCAGGATTTGGAGTATTAGGAGGGAGGGGAGCACTTGGAATGTTGGCAAGAGGGAAGGAGCAAAGAGCAAGTGTAAAGGAAGGGATGAGTGCAGAGCTTGTCAGGCCACGGGAAGCACAGAGTGGAGAAAAACAGGGATCGAAGTGTGGGAGAACCAAGGATAAAAGGCTTTTCCTCCTCTCCCAGGGGATGGACTACTTGGGCTCCTGTCAGTACGTGCACAGGGACCTGGCAGCCAGGAATGTCCTTGTGGAGAGTGAGAACAGGGTGAAGATTGGAGACTTTGGGCTCACCAAGGCCATCGAGACCGACAAGGAATATTACACAGTCAAGGATGACCGGGACAGCCCCGTGTTCTGGTACTGCCCTGAGCCCTCTGTCCCCTCCTGTCCCCTCCTCCTCTCCCTGCTTTTTGAGGCCTGATAAAACCCCCCTGACAGCAACAGAAAGGCCCCTTCTCTTGTGCCCTTTCTTTCTCCCTGCCTTGACTTTCCCTCCTTTAGTTTCCCAGTGAGTTGCTGTGTGGCCTGTGTGGCTCTGGGCTGTGACAGTGTCCCTGTGTCCCCAGGTATGCCCCTGAGTGTTTGCTGCAGAGCAAGTTCTACATTGCCTCCGATGTCTGGTCCTTTGGGGTCACCCTCTATGAACTGCTCACCTACTGTGACTCCGAGTGCAGCCCCATGGCAGTAAGTGGCTGGGAGAGAAATGGTTCTTAAAGCTGCTTAAATCCAATTATTTCTATTATTTCGGGGAACGAGTGGAATCGTAGAATCCCAAACTGGTTTGGGATTAAAGCTCATCACTCCACCCCCTCCCACGGGCAAGCAGCCTTCCACTGGATTGATTCTCTCAGGAAAACCACCCTGGGGTTCTTTTTTTGAGGGAGGCCCGGCTGATTCCTGCTTTTTTCCATAGGAATTCCTGAAAATGATCGGCCCCACGCAGGGCCAGATGACGGTGGCGCGGCTGGTGCGTGTCCTGCAGGATGACAAACGGCTGCCACGGCCACCCACGTGCCCAGAGGAGGTAAGGGAGGGGTGCTCCTGTCCAGGGCACAGCCCTTGGGCACTAATTAGCACCAATTAACCGGGGTTAATTGGGCCGCTCGGGCAGGAAAACCACAAAGGCGAATCGGAGCTTTGGAGATGGGGTTTGATGTTTGATGTTCCCAAGGTTGTGATGCCCCTTCTGAGGGGCTCTGACCTTGCTTTAATATGTGGAGCCATGAAAATCCTTTTGGAATCCTGCTTTTATCCTGCTTTTTTTGCCATACAGCATTCCTGGGAGTGCTGCTGTGTTGGTTTAAGCCCTGAATTTATACAAACCCCTCTGGTCCAGGGCCTTGCTAATCCAGAGCTGGTTCTGCTCCCCTGGAAAAGCCAAGGAAATGTTGCCTTCCTTCAGGAATGTCCCTGTTCCTGTTCCAGGTGGACCAGCTGATGAGGAAATGCTGGATATTCAAACACGACGAACGCACCACCTTCCACAACCTGATCCAAGGATTTGAGACAATTATGAGTAAAATGTAAATAGGTTTTTGGTTTTTTTTTGGTTAATACTGCCAGTACTTTAAGTGTGCATCCAAATATATCTTGCCCAAGGCTCTTCATTTTTTTGTAACTGCTGTAATTTGGGCTCTGACTGGGCTGATGTGGGTGAAGGATTCTTTTGCCAACAGTTTTTTTCCTTTTGGATTTGAGTCCAGAGTTGGAGCAAAGGAATTCAAAGGTTTGGAGCTGGTGGGTCCTGGATGTGCCACAGCTGGAAGAGCCCTGAGGAGCTCAGAGTGTGGGGACAAAAAAATGCTGCAGTTCTCACCTCTCAAACCTGAGGCAGTGGCTGTAAAAGGGCTCAGTAGAGTCATTTCATCATTTTTACAGAGTTTTGAGGCAGTTTTAAAGCCTGCCTGACAAAATACCCTTCACATGCACTTAAATTTTAGTAGGAAACCCCAAGTGTGGCATAAAAATGCAAAGCCAAAGTCCTCAGCTCCTCTGAACCCACCAGGCCACAGTTACAGGTATTTTAAAAAAAAAGAGTTTTGTTCAGAAACACCAACCCAGAAAGAGATGGGGCAGGTACAGGATAAATAATTTGCTTTTCCTCCCTCATTCCACCCTTTCCCACTAGAAGCTGCCACGGGGGTGAATGTGATGAGGCTCCTGAGGGAGGGAAGGGATGGAAAAGCAGCAAATCCATGGGCAGAACTTGGGGATAATGATCTGAAAGAGGCCTGAGCACCTGAAATTCAGGTCCCCAAGGGACCATTGCAGCTCCTGGCTGTGATTCCCTCGAGTGCTTTAACTGGAACCTTCTGCTGAGCCCAAACTGGGAGCAGCAAATTTCCTCCCCCAGCCTGAAAATGCTTTGAGGAGACACCCAGTTCTGGCAATAATAGAAAGATGTCTTTATATACATATATATATATATATATATAAATTGTAATTATGAGCTCCAAGGAGGTCAGATTTATTTTTACAGTGTTACCTGTTGTTTCTCTATGTCACTTAGGAAGCTGAATTCAGTCTGTAAGCACTTTGTTACTCTTTATACAAACCAACCTAATAAAGAATTTTTTTTTCTCCACGTGCCTACCTTTTAAATCAGGAATTAAACAGAGAAAGAGCTTTTAAAATGGAATTTCCACAGGAATGATGGTCAGAACATGTTTAAAAACCACCTTACCTGACTAAAGGGAGTCCAGGGCTGTTTTCCTCCCATAAAAACCACTTGAAATCTGTACCAAGGATTTATTTTCATTGAAAAGTGTAACAAGTTGAGAAAGTTGCATATACAAACAAAATCTTACAAGTGAATTTATCAATCCATACAGGTAGAATCCCAGAAAATCTCCTGTTCCCTGTGCACCAAGAGGGGACCAATTCCACAGTCCAGCACCTGAGGGAGGAGGGATTTTGACTGGGATTTTTTTTTAAGCTTTGAAAATATGGATCCTGATCACATCCCAAAGCTTGAAAGGCAAAGTTTAAGACTTTTTTTTTTTTTTAATTTAAAAAAATCAGGATTGAGAAATGGCTTTAGTATTAAAGAGTAAGGAAGGAGGTGGGGGGTGGGCTCAGTGAACTCAGTCCAAAGGGATTTGCTGCAGGATTCCAAGGGCAGAAAAGCCTTGGAATGAGGGCTGGCTCCTCATTTACCTGTCACAACACTGATTGAAAAAATAAGGATTGCTGCTCTTCAGCTGCAGGAAAGAACAATTCTGGCCAGAGCTGCTTAATGGAAAAGGTAAAAATATAAAAAGGGGTTTTTCTTACAGGAAAAAAAAAAAAATGGAATTAAGCTGGAAACAAATGGCTGTGGTGGGGCTGGGACACACCTGGAGCCTCACCACACACTCCATGTTCCACTGGTGCATCCACACACGGGAAATCCTTCCATGGAAAAGCTGGGAATTCTCAGCCTAAAAGCAGCTAAAGATCACTCCAGTGTCCACTGAAAATTCCAAGGCAGCACAGCAGAGCTTCTTCCTTTGACCAGCCATTTATTGGGAGCATCAGGGAGGCTCTGGGATCACATTTGGTATCGCTCTGCTCCAGGATTAAGAGGAAATACTAAAAATGGAAAGGCTGTAAATTCAAAACTCTTAATCCTGCAAAAAGAAAGGAAGGCTGGAAAAAACCTCACACATTCTGAGTTTAAAAAAAAAAAAAAATACAAAGTAATGCCTATCAAGAACTTCCTCTTGGAACTTCCTCAGCCTGAGGAGTGGAGAAAGGAGCAGCTTTCCTTCCTCAGGGGGTTTATTGCTTTGAGCTGGTGGAGCTGCCACAGCCCCACCACGTCGCTGGGCTCTGTCCCCAGCCCGTGGGACAGTGTCCCCTCCCCTCCACAGCCTGTCCCGGGGGTGTGGGACACGGGGGCTCCTGCGGGGCCGCCCCGGGAGCAGCACTGGAGTTAAGGCAGCAATAAATAGCAGAGGTCCGGGCGGGAGGGAGGGCTCGGCCTCAATACACACGTTTTTTTTTCAGGGAGGATTCCGTGTAACGCACGGCAGATCCCGGCGCCGGGAATTCCACGGGGCTCGGCTCCGGGGAGGGAATGAGGTACGAGGAGCTGCGCTTCTCACTCCGGGCTGGAGCCACCTGGGGGCAGAAAGGGACAAGTGACAAATGAGCCGCAGCAAATGCTGGCGATAATAACACTCCGAGCTGGGAATTACCACGGACAGGGAGCTGGGAAGTGACTCCAAAGGCCTGTGGGACACAAAGGCTCGTGAGTGAGGGTTTGTGCCATTTCCCTACAAAAAAACAACACCCCACCACCTTAAATGCACCATCACATGTTTGTAAGGGTAAGGGCTGCTCATTCCATGGCTCCTGAATATTGCCATGCCATTGTCCTGCAGCCTGTCATTCCAGCAGTAATTCCACCTCCTTCCTCCTGGAGAGCTGAAGGGGTTGAACTGTCCTGGCACAGCTCCCATGGAAGATGTTTCCAAGGCAAGTTTGCCACTGAGCTGCCAGGCCAGAGCAGCAATGGGGTTTCACCAAAACTTCCACTAAAATGCCCCCCTGAAAGCCCTCACAGAGGGTCCCAGCACATCTGAGCTGGGGCTGCCCCACTCCCAGGGCTCCTTGGGATCAGATTTTTCCCTGTGGGATCCATCAGAGCAGGAGGCTGCACCATCAAACCCCACCACCTTCATTGGTCACTGCTCTCTCACCCCCCCAACCATTAATTTTGTTACCAAATGGCTTCAAAATTCTTCTTGTTTAAGACACTGAAGCCTCTGCCTTGTAAAAAAACCACCTGAGCCCAATCTCAACCACTCTGGCTCCTAATCAGAATATTTAGGGGGTTTGGGTCATGTTGAGTATTCTAGAAACATCAACAAGTTTCACAAACCAGGAGACAAGTCCTTAATCAAAAGCACAATATTCCTTCCCAGCATTTCTCTTATAACTTCACACTCACCACTCAAATTTGGGGCACTTGGCCTGATCATAAATAGGCTCTTCCCCCCTGTGCTGCATTTCTAAGAGCCCTGGGGATGTCACACATGTCCCAGAACCCTCCACCACATCTCCACTGATGCCTCACACAACCCCTGACTATCCTGAGCCTGAAATACATCCCAAAAAAGCAGGAGACAAACGAGCTGCAGGGACAAAAAGTGCAGAGCCAGGAGCACAAACCCTGAACTGACACAGCCCCCTGTGGGCCCTGTTCACCCATGTTAATTCCCTCCTGGAATTAAAGTTCCAAAGGACCATGTTCCTGCTGCCTTTTGTAGCTGCTGGATTCACACAGAATTCCAAGGGAGCAGTTGCACATCCCCTCCCTGTACACACTGTTAGCTCAAATCCCAGCCTGGACACCATTTCCTTCATTTCCAGCCATGTCAGAGCTGTTGGGAACCTGAATCCTCATTTTCTTGGCTGCACAGAGCTGGAGATGTCCCAGCCCATGGCCAGGAATGTCACAGCCAGCCCAGCCAGGCTGTCTCCTATCCAGGAATCATGAATTACTAGTTAGAAGGAATGCACTTCCTTCTAAATCTCCTCCAAATTCCTTCTAAATCTCCTCCAAAACACTGGAATCTCATGCCCAGTCCGAGATGTGAGCAGAACACCCACAAGCCAGGGAAAAGCCCCTCTAAAACCAGTGTGAAACCTCCTCCTCCCTTCCCCTCCTGCTTCATTTGCCTCCTTCCAGGCACTTTGGCACATCCCCACCTTTCCAAGAGGTTTGTTCCCACACACCCAGCCTTGCTGTGCCACTGGTTTTTGGGGCAGTGAGGAGCACTGATGGCCAGAGTTTGGCACTGGCACGTCCTTCCCATCCACCAGGAGCTGTGTGTGATCCCGGGAGCAGGGAAGCAGTGGGAAAACTCTGCCTTGCCGGGTGTCCCAAGGCCACTCGGTGGCAGCACAGGACAAACCAGAAGCTCCTCTCACCTGAGCCGGGGGATTTGGTGGAAGCTGGGATGCCTGCAGGGATCCCTGGGCTCCACTCAAAAGGGGAGGCACGACCTGCAAGCAGGTCCTGTAGTCTGGGTAAGATCCACCCGGAGATTCCTAAATGCAGAAGGGGATCCAGGATGAAGGAGGAGTGGGAAGAAAAATCGGTTTAATACTTTGTTTTGCCTTGTTGTAGTGATGAGCACTCAGCAGGGCAGCAAGAAGGGGAGGTGCAGTTCCCAGCAGCCTGGGTGTGCAGTGATTCCCTGAGCAAAATCTGGGATTTGGGGATGGTTTACTTCATGTAATTCCTTAAAAAAGTATCCTTTTTTGGCCACAGAAACCTCAGCTTGGGCAAGAAACAGTCCTGGGAGATCCCAGCCTGGGAAATCCCATTATGGCTTGGTGTTTCTTGGTGGGAGTATTTGAATACTCCTGAACTGGACAGGTTTTGTGGGATTTCAGAGGGGGATAATTTGAGTATGAATGCCAGGGCTGCCCCTGCAGCAGGTGCCCATGCAGTGCCCTCAATTCCATGCTCTCCAGCCCCTCATTCCCGGGATCCCCATGGCAGCAGCCACACAAAGCAAGTGTCCAAAGCAGCCCCACAGCTCAGGGCACACACAGCCAGTGCAGGAGCAAGAAAATAAAGTCATTTCTCACCTCAGAGGCTTCATTTTCAACTCTGGCCTGGGTAGAGGGATGTGCCTGAGCATAATGATACCACTGAACAGCCTCCTACAAAGGAGGAAAAATCCTCTCTCCCATCTCTGTCTGCAATTCCTACGGCCTCAAAGCTCTCCAGGAAGCATAAAATACATTTAACACCAGTGATAAAGCTCAAATCAAACATTTAGAACTATGTTATGGGCTTAAAGACACACAAGCACCTTGACAGTGAGGCAGGTCCAGTGAAATTCCTGTTACATGGAAGGGACAGAGTGACATGGATGGGGACAAGTGGCATCTGCCCCAAGTGACACCATTTGAGTCCTTTACTAGTAAAGGTAATAAAGGTAATATAGTAAAGCAATACCAGAGCACTGCTGATTTTTTGGGAGGATTTGGGGTTAGGAACTACCTCCAGAAGCCAATAATCAGAGTCAAACAAAGTGTTCATAGAATGGTTTGGGTTGGGAGAATTAAAGATCATCCCATTCCCACCCCCTGACACTTCCCACTCTCCCAGGTTGCTCCAAGCCCTGTCCAACCTGGCCTTGGACACTTCCAGGGATGGGGCAGCTCCCCAGGCTGTGCAGGAATTGCTGGTAGGGAGAACACTCCTCTCTGGGATCAAAGCCCAAAAAGCCTTAAAAACTCCTCAGGAAGGGAAAAAACTTCACAGATCTGAAGACAGGGGAAAAGCCAAGGCAGAGGTTGCAAGAAGTAAATTTTTAGTGACTGCCCTGAGTTCAGACTCTCAAAAATCAATTTCCCAAGGGTTATGATTCCAGCAGGGAATGTCCTTTGTGCTGAATCTCCTCTGAACACTGGGATAAAGAGGGGAGGGTGGGTTGTGGTTCCTGGTGCTGCACAGAGCCCACGTGTGTGCCAAGAACTGCACCAGGAGCAGCTCTGGGAGGGGCTCCCTGCCCAAATTCCTGCTGGGAGAGCTCTGGGGGGACAAAGCACATACACAACATGTACCTGTGTGTACTCCCCGTGCTGCTGGGAGTAACTGAAGTAATTTTCCACTGCATGTTGTGATGCAGTTCCCTGAGAAACAGCTGCATCCATGACATTGTTGGGAAGGCCAGTCTGCTGCTGGGGAGTGGAGGCTTTGCTGGCAATTGCTGCTGGGAACACCAGGAAAACCACAGTTTGTACAGACTTGGATAAAACACACAGATTAGCTTGAATTCTGGGATTAACCCCAAAATTTGCCTCTGCAGATTAGGCTGTGCTCAAAATCCAGCAGTGCTACTAATAAGTGAAAGGCTTCTAGAAGTTTGTCTGCCTCAGGAATTAATTACCTCTGAAAACTGCCCCTTTCCCAAATAAAATATTAACCATGGGGATATTGGAATTTTAAGATTGACTACAAGATTTCCTCGAGGATGAGTGTTGTGGTCACTGCATTTACCAGGCAAACAGAATAAATATTTATGACATTGTGGCTGTGGAAAGTTGTAATTCAAGGCAGGAAATGTTTGCTTACCTGGCAGGCAGATTCCAGGCAACACACTTGCCAAATTCAAGTAGGGGTTGGTGCTCAGACGGATTTCTTTGGGTGGTTCCCCAAGCAGAGAAGTCTGTTTTTTCAGGGGAGTCTGTGAAATAAGTGCACAGGGCAGTTTGGGTTATATTCCTTTCAAATTGGTCAAAAATCAGGTCAATGTTTTGAAAAAAAGCTCAGTGCTATGAAAAGTAACAAGAAAACCTTAAAGGAAAGCCTGGGACAATGATGTGGGATTTTTGCTTCCAGGTTATTTTGTAGGAATGTTTCTCTCTGGAGTGCAAGTTGCTGATGGATGTTACAAAACCAGGAAAGCTTTTATAGGCAAGACAAGGAACAATAATCATCCTGATGGCTCCAGGTGCAGGGAGTGAGCACTAAGTCCAGGCCAAGGCAAAATCCAACTCTTTTCACTTGGAGATACAAGGAAAAAAGGACAACTGAGGCCTGGAGAGATGATGTTGTCTGGAATCTGCCATTACACCCCACTGATCACTCCAGGTTTTAGCCCACATTCCAAAAGGGAAAATGTTTAGGAGTTGAAATGAAGTGCCAGGACTGGCTCACATTTCCTTTAGACTAAAACATTAATTTTCTACATGGATACTCAGACACTCCATGTTTTTTATCCATGTGTAGGTAAAAATCCACTTCAGTAGAGTAAAAAATTGATTTTAAAAATGAAAAGTGTGTTTTCTGAAGTAGGAACAAACCTGCCAAAGGCAGACACCAACACTGGGCAGAATTTAAACACTGGAGATGCTCCAGAAAAGATGTCAGGGAAACACTGACTTGGTGTGAGTTAGGAACATACTTCCCCATAAATGTGAAAGTATTTGTTAAAATTGCTATAAAAATTAAATTTAAAATATAATGAAATATTAAAAATATAGTCTATTAT
>WEIV01011195.1:263554-317410 GCA_013390005.1 Calyptomena viridis | reverse complement strand
ACCCCCGCCCGCTGCCGCCGGGCCCCGGCGGGACGGAGGGACGCGGGGCAGCCTGGAGGCGGGCTGGGCGCTGCCCGTAACGGAGCCCCGGGGCTGTGCGCGGATGAACGGGAACGCGGCGGGAATTTCACGGGATGGGTCAGGTTGGAAGGGACCGCAGCGGGTCGGGTCTGGTCCCACCTCCCTGCTCAAGCGGAGCACATGGCACAGGGTTCTGTCCAGAGGGCTCTGGAATGTTCCAGGGAGGGAGACTCCGCGCTCTCTGTGGTCTCTGTTCGGCGCTCAGTCGATGCACGGCAAAGTTCTCCTCATGTTCTGGTGGAATTTCCTGGGCATCGGTTTGTCTTTTTTCCTGGTGGTTGGTCCATCCTCTGACACCTCCCTTTAGATATTTATGCACATTAATGGGGTCACCTCTGGAGGCTGAAGAGCCCCCGCTCCCTCAGACTTCCCTCCTTAGGGAGATGCTCCTTCCATCGCCTCAAACCCACCGGACTCGCTCCAGGAGCTCCATATCCCCATCCCGAGGATCCCAGAACTGGACACGGCACCCCAGATGTGCCCCCAGGGCTGAGCAGAGGGGTAAGATCACCCTCCCCACCTGCTGGAAGTGCTCTTCCCAAAGCACTCCAGGATCCTGTTGGCATTCCTGGCCCCCAGGGCACACTGCTGTCCCCCAGGATTTTCTCCACATTTCATCCCTTTACCAGTAACACGTTTCAAGTGGATTTTAGGGAAGGAGTCGAGCGCTCTGGAGGAGAGTTTGGGGCTCTGTGATGAGGGGAATGTCCCCAAAATCCGGCCTGGGGGAGGCCATGGAGTGGGCACCGACCCTCTCCTTCGTGAGGGTCACCTCACCCAGCACGAATCCATCCCCAAATCCTCACCCAGGGAGACTGAAATACGGATTTACCACAAAATAAAGCAGATGCCACAGAATCAATCAGGTTGGAAAAGACCCCTGAGACCATCAAGTCCAATCTACAATCCCAAGTGAACCTCCATCAGAGGTCGACAGACACAACGGCTAATTTTGTTCTTCATCAGAAACGTGGTAAATTAATTAAAAACCATCAAAGTGGGAAACCCAACACCTGGTGGCAAAAGTCCTCCTGGTGTGGCACAGCTCCATGTCCCCACAGGGATGGGACCTGTGACAAAAAGGAGCCCAATGTCCCAAGAGAAGGAAAATATCTCTGGGAATCACTATAAAATTTTTCCATCTATGTAAAAACATTTCACTCTGTTAGTCAGCACTCCCTTTAAAAAATAAAATACGTTGTTCTCTTGGAAAATTCATTTCTCTCTTAACATAGTGATCACTATTACAACACAGTAAATTTAGCTCTTAACATTGTCATCATTGCTATAAATGAATGAAGGATAATTTAAATATTTGCATCCATTTTTAGACATGAGGCTGAGCCCAAAGAACAGGCAAAGGAGAATGCAGACTTGAAAAATAAGAATAACCTTGGACCTTCATTACTTCTAAAATTGATTTAAAATCAGAGTAGGTTTTGGTGTATTATTAAAAAAATTGTCAGCTGAAAATCTTCAGGGGCCTTCTTTCCCTATTGTTTTTAACAGGCAATATTCTTCCTCCTTCAATTTTTGCATTATTTTTAGTGAATTTTTGGAAATTAAAGTGTGAAGGACCTTTGTAAATAGTTGTCACAGAATTTTAGACCTGCCAAATTCAGCCAGTCCTGAACAATATCATCTTCACCTTCAAACTTATCACAAATTATTAGTATGAGATCTGATATAAAGATAATTTCTTATTCCTAGAAAACCAAGTTTTTCATAGGTCACTTTTCTTTGAGAAATGTGACTGAAAATTAAGTATATACCTCCTGTTTTCTCAAGTTCCAGGTGAAGATTTGCATTTCAAAACTATGAAATACTTCCTAGTAACTTTACAAACTGATTTTCAGGTCAAGAGATGAAATTCAAGTAGGGATGCTACAAACTGTCTCCTTAAAACCTGTCTGAATCTTATCATTGATTATGTGATGTAATGGGATCATGAAAAAGGAATAATCCTCTCCTAGGAATAGAGAAACATGGAACCACCTCCTCAAAATCATAACCACATTAAACTGTTACAGCAGAAATCATGGTTCTGCTCAAGTATCATAAAATTTAGTGAAGCTAATGAAGGAGTTAAAGCAGAATAATTAATTTTCCCATTTGCTTCCTCTGTACACCACTGATCATTAAATCTACCTACAGCAATTCCCTTCTCAAAAGCTGAATTTTTGTCTTACCTGAATGAAAGTTGAACTGCTAAAAAAAAAATAGGTCAGAAATGAAGAGTTTGGTATTAATGACAAAAATAAAACTACTGCAGTATTAGTTGTGAATGCTTCCAGAAAAACTACAGAAAATAGAAATATATTCAGAGAAATATAACTTTTTTTTTTTTGCTTAGGGAGAAAGATTTGAAAGAATTGTGTTTTGTAAGTCAAAGTATTCATTTTTCTCCTGCTGTTCACAGGTGATTGACATTCCATGGGTCAGTTAAGGAATTACCTGCACTAAAAGGCAACTACAAAGGCAAGGAAAAGATCAAGGATATTCCCATTGTCCATGGAGGAGGAGGTGAGTCACCACAAATCCCAAAATCAGGCCCCAAAACCCGACCTGACCTGAGGAAATATTCCCTCTCAAACCCAATGTCATCCCTGTTTTGACCCAAGAGAATGAAACTATCATTTTAAATATAAGAACAACCACAATTAGGAACCCATGAAGTAAAACTACAGTCTAAGAGTGCAATTAAATTGTGTAAAATTCAAGATTCCAGGGAACCTCTCACACATCCAGGAGTGGGATGGAACTCAGGAGGAAATGCAGGTGGTAACAGCCCCCCCCCAAAAAAAAGAGCCAAGGTCTGGAGGTATTTTCCTTTCACACACAACCCTTCTCCAGGCAGATATTTGTATGACTACACCCCTCATTTTCTGTTCTTTCAAAACAAACCTGCACCTAAAAAGTCCTCAGTTTTCCAACACACTTTCATTATGTTTCAATCCTGCACAAAGCACTGTTAAAAAATAGCATCTTGTGTTTCAAGCTTGCAAAAAGCACAATTTAAAAGCACCAAACATTCCAGTGCTCTGCAAGTGTAACTTTAGTTGCATTGCTGACCTGGTGCTGTTATACAGATAAGCCACTTTGCAGTAATTTAATTTAATTCACTCAATTCCTTGTTAATTAAGAGTAATGTACTCACCCACAGCAGTTGGTCTGGGAGGTCTTGTAAACTGAAGATTAATTTCCCTGTGCTTTTGCAGCTTTGAAGTCATACAAACCATATATATATATTAATTTTTATGGAATGAGTGGTGTCACAAACATTCTTTTGGAATTAAAGGGGCATAATTTTCCAGGTTGGTTTAGTGGAAGGTGTCCCTGTCCATGGAATGGGGGTGGAACCAGCTGAGCTTTAAGGTCCTTCCCAACCCAAACCATTCTGGGATTCCACATCCAAAAATACAACCAAATTCAGATCTGTGCAGGGAAAATCAAAGCCAAAATTTGGGAACATCTGCTGGATCTAAGATTTGACATTCCCTGGAAGTGGAGATACAAGGAATGTATCTGTGAGCTCTTTAGGTGATTGTTCACATAAAAAAAGAAATTAAACCATTTTCTAAACCCTGAAACCACCTGAATTGGTGTTTCCTGCAGTGAGGGGGGGCTGGAACCCATTGGCTGCTGCCTATTCCATAAAAACCATGGATTACCAGGACCTTCATGACCACAAAACATAAACCCACCCTCTTTTTCTGTGCCCACTGATTCCTCCTCCAGCTCCTTTTTTTTTCATTCCCTGAGATGTTTGAACCCAACAGATGTAGATTCACTTTTCAGCACCAAGAATTAGTTGGGTGATGATCATCAAGGTGCTCAATCATCTCACAAATACCCCAGAGGTGCCAAAAGAAGTCCCTTGGCCCATTTTTCCTACAAATTTCACTGCATTTGGCATTCCCAGAGCACCATTCCATAGTGCAGTAACGTGCCCAAACTTGGGATGTTTCTTTACTCCTGGAATTTTCTTCCATACAGCCACAACAACACTTCAAGTGGCTTTGCCCACAGCCAAAAAATCTTCTTTTTAAGTGGCTTTTAATTCACTCTGAATTTTAATTCACTCCTAAGTGTCAGGAATGATGGATTCTCTCAGGAATATCCTGGTTAGGAACTTCTCCATTCTGTAACTCAGTTGTCTGCAAATAAATATTGAAGCCATGCAAGAGGTAAGAGCTATAATTTGGAAAGTGAGTATTCCAGGGAAATCATTGCCCTGGACTCTCCTGGGATATTTTGGGACTTGTGGTCTTTGCAGTAGAATTTATGACCTTTGTTGCCCAATGTATCATTACTAAATCTGTTTGGTTGTATTAAAGAAGCAAAATAAGAGTAAATATGAAAACAAACCACCACAAACCAAAGCCAACTTCTTGAGTAACAACTGAGAACAAAGGAAAATAAGATCAAATATTACAAGTACAGTTCTCTTCAATAAATGGCCCAGAACCTCAGCAACACTTTCTCCTAAATCAATGCTTTAAATCATCTTTTTTTCCTCCATAGGCTTTATTTTTCCTCATAACTACAATTTTAGTCCTAACTTATTGGCACTTTTTAATTTTGGCAATTTTACTATTTTCAAGAAATTAAAATATTCCTTGGATTTCTGGCAAAAGCAGGTCCAGCCCCACATTCCTCCCTGGACTATTTTTATTGGCCAACCCATTAATGTGCTGCAAAGGGAAATTTCAAACCATTCTGTCTCAGATTCCCTAAAAGGGCCAATTTTCTAGGAACTGGAAACTGATAGTGATAGTTCACAGGGAGTTGTGAAATCATTTCACATCAAAAAACAGGGAAATCATAATAGTGGGTTAAAGCATTCCCAAGATACACCTCAGTTATTATCTCATTTACAACTCCTTGGATCTGGCTAATTATAAACATGGAGAAAATGTGATTAACTGAGGAGCTGGGATATACTGGGAGTGTTTGGATAAGATAAACCAGTCATTTATCCCTCCCAACAAAGGTTGGAATTCCAAACACCCCCCCAATATTTCATCCTGAAAAACTCTGTAACTTGTTAAACACAGAAAAACTTGTTAAATATGGAAAACTGGAAGTAACACAAGGGAAACTTTCCCTCCAAAAAATAATTTATGAGGCTTTCAAATGTTCTACCATTCAGTTATAAAAAGGTTTCCATAGAGACTGTCATCCAAAATGCTCTGAACACACTCACTGAAAAGCCTGATTTCTCCATGTTCATAGGGAGCAAAAAAAAATCCATCCCCTTCCTGTTTTCCAGGTTTCCTGGCTGGGGTTATGGCAGCAACACATTTTGCCTTGTTTGTGGAGATTTCCTTAGTTCAGCTGCAATGGAAATAAACACACTTAAGGAGGTTATTATTATTTGCAGCAATTAGCTCATGCTGTTTAATTACCCAACCTTTAATCTTGCCCAATTGCATGTGATTTGCATAAATTATACCCAGAGAACTGATCTTGGGAGCAAATTAATCCAAGTGGCAGAATGTTGGAAACCTGAAAATAAGTATATTAAAACTATTTGAGTGCTTTCCCAGTTTCCTGTTGTCGGGAGACACGGGGTGTCTGTCTGATTCCATGACTTCTGAGAGCAGAGGGAGCTTTAAAACTGGAATAATCCAAGTGTTGGCCAAACTGGAAATAACTTGGCAGCCTGAGCCACTGGTTCAAGTGGTGCAACAGGGATTAGAGACCACCAGTCTTGGCAGAATGGGGCAACACATTTCCATGTTCTCCCTGGGAACAGGGCCAGGATGCAGGGAATGGCTGGAGTTGTGTCAGGGCAGGGGGAGGTTGGAGCTCAGGATGCAGGGAATGGCTGGAGTTGTGTCAGGGCAGGGGGAGGTTGGAGCTCAGCACCAGGTGGTTCTTTGCCCACAGGGTGGGTGGGCACTGCCCAGGCTCCCCAGGGCAGTGGGCACAGCCCCAAGGCTGCCAGAGCTCCAGGAGGGCTGGGATGATCCTCTGGGACACAGGGAATGACTCTTGGGATGGGGCTGTGCAGGGCTGAGGGTTGGACTGGGTGATCCTGGTGAGTTCCTTGCATGTTGGCATATCCTGGGATAGGGTACCTTTTCTCTGTGTTCATTCAAAGTGCTGCCTGGGCAGTTTTGGAGGCTGAGTTGTTCCCTTTATCCGTGTTGTGCTCCTGCCTTGGTATTCCAGAGCCAGGAGGAGGGGGAGTAGAATTTTCCTTGCCTTCCCTGCTATCCCTCCTGTTGTCCCATGGGAAGCAATCCCAGTAGAGAGCACTTGCTCCAGGAAACTGGTGGGATTGCCACTGTCAGCTATAAAAATGTACAATAAACCACAGCAAAGCAGGATTGTTCCTGCTGGCTCCCAGCTTCCCAGAATCCCAGTCCTATCCACTGCCACCAGCCTAGGGATAACACGGAATTTTTTCCACAGTATTTACATGAGGCCACACTGAGCTGAAGGGGGAACTTCCAGATTTAAGACCTTCCACCTCTGCCATCAAATTCCCGCTTCTCCCCTGCTCCAAAGGGACTGTTCCATTGGGATTTGCTCCCGAGGCAGGACCAGCAGTGGTTCTGCACAAGCCCTGGCACCAGTTGTGTTTGGCACCTCAGGCCTTGGAGGACTTCACTCTTGGAAGTGAGTGTTGAAATTCCAGTGCAGCCTTGGCTTCGGGAACGCCGGCCCTTCTGGGCCAAGGTCCTTCTGTGACTCAGTCCAGAGCACAAAGCAGAGAAAAGAATTACCTCTCATCACTCCCCAGGGCTGCAAATAAGGAATATGAAATATCCCACGGCACTTGTGTCCCTTTTTCACACTTTGGGTGCCTGGCAAAGAGGGGGTTGTACAGCCAAACAACCCCAGTGAGCTGCTGTGGGAATTAATATTCCAAACATCACTGACAGCCCAGTGCAGGCTCCTTTGAAAATCCCAGCCATAGCTGGAATTCTCTTTTAAAAACAAATGAAGTGGGCAGCCAAGAGCTATGAACACTGCAAATTAATCTTTGCACTTGCAAACAGCTTTTGAATTACCTACACTCTTAACTCCAGCCAGGACTTTTGCATCCTAATTTTTTTCCGGATTTTCTGCCAGTTTACTCCCATAATTTGTCCTCTGACAAATCCACTTTGTCTCCTCATCCCCATTTCTGGGTCACTCTAGAGAATAAAGGCTTGGAAAGCCTGAGATCTCCTTTTGCCCAGTTATAGTCACAACTCCTGCTGCATGTGAACCTCCCATGGATTCTCATCCATCCTCTCTTTGCCAAGGGCAAGGGTAAAGATAATATTTCATGGCTTAAGTGGCCCTATAAAATGCTCAGGGGTAAATTGGCTTTCCAAATCACACTTTTTACCCAGGCAATAGGGCAAACAAATAAAAAAAATCCTCCCAGATGATCCAATCATCCTCCATTTCCAAGCAATATATTCTGCCCATGTCAACAGCAGCAGGATACTTGGATATGGGAACAATCAATACACTTGGCAGTGCTCAAACATTGAAAACTTGGAGGTAATTTAACATTAATGAACACAAACCAAAGGCAAGGCTCGTTTTCACTTCAAAAGGACCTCGTTTTTCCTGGAAGAATGAAAGAAAACCTGCACGAAATTAATACAACCATGTTGCAAAAATGCAACAAGTGGGGAAATGAATGGCCATAAAATCTTTACTGTTCCAGGGAAGGAGGAGACAGGGTCTAACTGCTCATTTTATGATCTTGCTCCTCAGTCAACACAGGAAAATAATGCTGGGGAGGGAAGGCCAAGGCAGCAACACAGGCAATAAAAAGGAAGAGCTATCATGCAGTGTCTTATAAACCTCAATTACATCCACTATCAGCTTTGGGCTCAAATGAACAACAATCTCTTTCCCAGCATTCCCTTTTTTCCTGCTGGGACAAGGTCAGCTGTCAGCATTTGGAGCTGTGGTTTGGCACACCTGGAAATTGGAGTTTTCCCTGGAATTACCCTGTAACAGCCAGAGCTTTGGCTCCTCTCATCCCTTCAAGTTGTCCCCTCAGATCAGGGAGTTTGTGTGTCCTGGAAGAAAAGTGACCAAGGAGCAGCTCCAGAAAAGCTTTTAAGGCAAAACGAGGAGGGTTTGATTGCTGTGACTTCCAAGAGAGGTTTTCCAACCTCTGCTGCATTTTTGGCAGAGCTGCAGAACCCTGCAAGCACCTTCTGCTGGTGTGGCATGTGAGGAACCACCAAAAAACACCTTCACTTACACAGCAATTAAAGGAATTAATAATATGTGGTTAATTATGAACAACACGGAATTAAAGGAATTAATATTATGGCATTTTCCAATGCACAGAATATTCTGAGTTGGAAGGGACCCACCAGGATCAGAGTCCATCCTTAGTGAGAACATTTCAGACACACTTGAGTAAAAAAAGGATTTGCCCCACTCTAAGCACAGCAGAGAATGTGCCAGTGTGGATTAATCAGAGTTGGAAGCATATCTATTTAACATATCTATTTAATTAGAGCTGGACTTAATGAGCTGTTTCTCACTTATGAGCTCCACAGCCTTACCTGGATGGAATCAACATCAGCACCAGAACAGACCAAGCCCAAGGGGAGGTTTTCTTTCTCTCTCTTTGTATTTTCTAGGCATAAATGACATAAATTGAGCCAAGACTCATTTCAGGCTGCACAGTGAAACTCCTTCAATTCTTGAAGGGGCAAAACACAACTTAAATTTGGCTTCACCTGCCACAGACACCTCTGTGCTGAGGTCAGAAGGTGCAACTGAGCCCAGAGCTGAACCAATAATGTCCTTGGGCTTCCAATCTGATTTATCCTTGAATTAACCTTTAGCAGTTCTACAGGACAAAGGAATGAACAAAACATCTTGTCTGATGTTTCACTCAAACTCTTATTAAAGCTCACACAGCGGTGATTTTATCTTCATGCTTAAACACCCTGGCTGTGTTTAAAAAAAGCAGGATTAAAATCATGTTGTTTTTTTTTTTGGAAGGCAAACCTGACAAACCAGCCAATTTTTCCATTATCCAACATGGTTTAGGACATAAAATTAGGAATTCTAGCAGGATGGGTCTACAGATGGACACAGAGGCATCAGCTCCAGAGCTCTGAGAGCACAAAGCAGTGCTCAATAAATTCCTGCAGCTGCCTGGTCAGCAAAAACCCTCCATCTAATCCCACCCAAACATGGGATGGCAATTCCAGAGCCACTGAGCTTCCAGGAGAAGACAAGGAAAAAAAACCCCAACACTTCCAGAAATGTTCATTTCCCAAATAACAACCAACAAGCTGAAAATAAAAAGGCTTTAAAATTTCTATCAATACTTTTATATGTAAATTTTAGATCTCTCAAGGCTGTTGATAAAAGTAGAGGAATCTGAGTGAATTTTTAGTCCTGTTACAGCACTTTTTTAGCCAGAAAAGGAAACTGAGACAGAATCATTTCCATGTAGCACTTACCCACAGATCTATACTTTATATACAGTTTATTTCACTAGAGATTTTCATTTTATACATAGTATAAAGGGGTATCCTGGTATCACACATATAGTTATTTTACTGTACTGTTTAAGAACCAATTTTTTACATAATACAGTATTAAGTACCATATTAATTAAAACAAGTGATTTTCCTTTAAAAAAAACTACATATAAATGGATGTTTATCATATGCACAGTGCAAGGATGTTTTTATATCCTTGTAATCACAAAATGTGAATCTAAAATACGACACTGTGATTTCAAACTAATTCAAAATTACGATGCCCTTGTTGGAGACATTGATTAATCTTTGTTTGAATTACCAAGCAATGTTAAAACTCCAGACAAACAGCAGCAGCTTATTATGATTTCAAGATTTCTTCCACAGTAATCCAAGGTTTATAAAACACTGGTTTATCCCTACTTCTGGTCTCGACAGCATCCTAAGGAAACAGAAGAATGGCACAGATTCCATCTGGGATTATCTGGTAACTAATGCTAAAGGAATTCTTTATTACTTCCACTCAGGAATCCTTTCAGGATGATCAAAAGAGGGTAAAGCTGGAGAGGTTTGTGGGCAGAACTCTCAGAATTTTAGCAGGAATCCAGGATTTCTCCTCTGCAGTCGGAAGACGACACTGCAATATAAATCAGGTTGGAATATTTACAGGAAACAAATATGGAAAAAGAAAAGGATTCCCAATGTAAACACCAAGGCAGAAAGGATTCTTCATTTTCCCTTTGCAGAGTGGGGCAGTGGATGAACCTCAGCTAAGAAGGAACAGACTCGTCTCCCTTGGAAGAACCACTTCACCATCCCAGGATGCACGTGGTGCTCGGTGAGAATTGCTAACAAGTTTTCTCCCCTCCCTCCCCCCAGAGTTTCAAGTTCAATAAATAGTAGAAAAATAATCCTTTACTTAAAAATCTCCAGATGCACTGTCCCAGGTTCCACACAGCAAAGTGGCAGCAGGGAACTTTTCCTGGGCAGAGAAACCGACCGCGCTCCCCTCTCTGCCTGCTCCTCGTGCAGCCTTCAGCTGCACAGACTCCTGCTCTTCCAGTTAAGGAAACCAAACCATCCCTGGCTCTTCAGCTCTCTCTCTCTCTCCTCTTGGCTCAGCACGAGGCTCCAAAGCTGCAGCTGCTGGATAAACTCCCGGAGCTCTGCCGTGCCTCCCGCTCCACGCGAGGTTTGGCAGGTCCGTTCCTCAGGCACATCTCCAGTTCAGAGCCAAACCTTCCAGCTCCACAGGCACATCTCCAGTTCAGAGCCAACCTCCCATTTAGGCAAAGCCCTAACTCTGCTGGGGGAATTCCAGGCAGTTGTCCCTGGGGAGCAGCTCCAGCCCTGGCATCAGCACTCGGCATCCACGGTGTGCACGGTGACTGCGGCCTGCAGGTGGTGGCTGTGCTGGAGGCTCGGGTGGTGTAACCTGTAGTGGTGGAACTTGTGGCTCAGCAGGGCAGCTGTCTGAGGAGGGGTGTCCAAATCCAGGTCTTCCTCGTGGTTCCCAACGTCCACGCCGGCCGACAGCGGGTCGTTGTTGCACGGGGGGTTCTCACTGTCCTCCTGAGGGCTCATGGTGCTGTAGCCTGAGGAAAGAAAGCAGCAGGAATGAGGGGGGGAGAGCAAGGCTAAACCATCAGTATTTCCCCAGGGATGCATCCTTTGTGGAATCAGTGTGGGCCAAGTTGGAAAGGACCCACAAGGATTATAAGAATAAAGCTATTTTCTTTAATTAATAGAAAAACCCTAATCTGACCAGCTCGTTGTCCCCTGTAAATCCATAATGGATCCCTTTCCCTGCCACCCTTTTTGGTTATAAACCTGTGGTTTGTAGCACCCCACAGAGTAAAAGCCAACCATGTGTTTAACAGTTTGTTAGGGCAGAGTTGCTGGCACTGATTTCAGAACCAAAATATAAGGTACCACCCCAAAAAAATCTGTTAAGATATTACCTGGATTTTTAAACAGGTAAGAAATAGGTGGGATCCACTCTTGGTACCTGAGTTCCTACCAAACTACAGCTTTCCTGGGAAGCATCACCAGTTATTGCATCTGGAAGCAGCAAAATTCCTTCTCATCATCGTGCTGTATAATCCCAATATTTTAGTTTTAAAAGGATGAGAGCACCTTTCACCTCTGAGGGTCTGTTTGCAAAAACAGGGCACTGGTGAGCTTTCCACAGTTAACAAAATCTATGGAATTCTCCTGGAAAGGGTTTCACACAGCAGGTCCATGAAGCCAAAGTGTACTGACACTTCCACGTGGTACAATTAACTCTCTTTTGGCTAAAATATTTGGTATCTGGGAAGTTAAAAAAACCAGGAGTGATGAGACATCACATTCCCAGGGATATCCTAAGGAAATGATGTGACTGGAAAGGCAGCTAACAGCTAACCCTTGCTGGCTCAGCCAGGGAATTGTGTCCTGCAGGTCCCTTGGAGATGTTCTGTCCCTTTCCTTTGAAGCAGGTGCTTCTGGTTCCTGGGAAATTTGGATTTATCCCTGAAACCAGCTATTCCCACTCAGCCCAGCCTGCAGCACCAACAAACCCACCTCAAGATCTCTAAATGCAAAACCAGAAATGAAACGTAAAAGGAAAAATATCTTGTATTAATTAGAAAAATAATCCTTGGGCTCAGAGCTGAGGAACCACTGGTGCTTCTGAGCATCCCAGGGGAGTTTTCAGCCAGAGACACCTAAAAGAAGGGTGTTAAAAATAGCAGCTGGCTCTCACTTCCCAAGCTGTGAGTCATGGCTTCTACCAGGCAGGGAGGAATTGGGGAAGGAGAGCGGGCAGCCCTTTGAAGAAGATGGAATTACAGGAACTAATAATAGCAGGGCACATTTCAGATGGAGGGGGACAGTTCCCCTGCTGCCCCTGACAGGGTGAGAGATGGGAAGGATTTCCTAGGACTGCAAGGAAGGGAGCAAAGGGAGCCTTAATCTGGCAAATGTGCCTCAGCACAGGTAATCTGGCCCCAAATCCAGGGTAATTCCTCCTCCAGCAAGACTGTCTCACAGACATCTGTTCATCCACATTCCAAGGCTTTGGCCTTTGGATTTCCTGTCCCCCAGTAATTCCATTAGTGCAGCCAGTGTGTTCATAGTGGCACAGGTCTGCTGTGACAGAGCCAGCCAGAGCTGACAGCTGTGCACACTTGTCTAACCCTCCTAATTTCTGTTAAGCCTCCTCATGAGTCAACAGCATTACACCCTCTAACAGCTTTCCAGATTTAAGGAGATTTAGTCTCAGGAGATGTATCCAAACTCCCTAATGGTGGTCAGTGTTTGCTTAAAGGTGCTGGAAGATCTTAGAACCATGGATTGATCTGGGTTGGAAGGGATCTTAAAAACGATCTCATCCCACCCCTGCCATGGGCAGGGACACCTCCCACTGTCCCAGGTGGCTCCAACCTGGCCTTGGACACTTCCAGGGATCCAGGGGCAGCCACAGCTTCTCTGGGTACCCTGTGCCAGGGCCTCACAGGGAAGAAATTCTTCCTAAAATCTAATCCAAACCTACTCTCTGTCAGTTTGAAGTCACTCCCCTTGTCCTGTCTCTCCAGTGCCCAGCACGGGTTGCTGGTGTGAAAGATGGGCATGTCATGGCAGAGAAGAGCCAGAGGGATCCTGGCTGCATTCCAAGGGATTTGCTTTCCCCCATGGAGCAGCAACAGAACATTGACACTAATGTGGAGGGCTGGTGGTACCTGTCAGTCTGAATTCTGGGCACCAGTGGAACCAGCTCCCAAACCAGATGGGGAGCACGTGTTCAGCTGCTGTTATCCCACTGCTCCAACACAACCTGCTCCCTTGCTGGCAGGATCATCTGCTCATGGGTGTGAGGAGCTGGAAGGGACCCATAAGGATCATCCAGCCCAACTCCTGGCCCTGCCCAGGACACCCCTGAGAGGATCATCCCAACCCTCCTGGAGCTCTGGCAGCCTCGGGGCTGTGACAAACCCTGGGGAGCCTGGGCAGTGCCCACCCACCCTCAGGGGGACAAACCTTGTCCTGGGATCCCAGCTGCCCCTGCCCTGCCCACCCTCATGCCGTTCCCTCCATCACTCCGAGGACCCCGAAGGCCCCACCGAGGTCCCCCCTCACCCCCGTCTTCTCCAGCCCCAACAACCCGACTGTCAGAACCGACGGCACAAATCTCTTTGTCTGGGGTCACTTTTGGCCACCAGCCCCCAGGGAAGCCGGTGACCCCCTGTCCCCCAGGCCTTACCGTGGTCACTCTCTGTGCCAGACCGGCCCCAGTAGCGGCGCCGGCGCTCGGGGCTGTGCGCGTGTCGCTCGATGACGGCGGCGATGAAGCGCGTGTTGCTGACTGTGGAGACACACACGGGCCTTACTGACCCCGCTGCTGCTTCTNCATTCCCTGCATCCTGAGCTCCAACCTCCCCCTGCCCTGACACAACTCCAGCCATTCCCTGCATCCTGAGCTCCAACCTCCCCCTGCCCTGACACAACTCCAGCCATTCCCTGCATCCTGACCCAGTCCAGCTCATTGACCTCAAATTGAGAGAATTTAGAGAGTTACTTTGCCAGTGCTGAAGAACCTGTGGCAGCACTGAAAGGTGACTCCAAAGGAAATTAAGAGGACGTGGAGAAGCAGTAGATGCAAGCCAAGAAGCTCAGATAGGCTTATTTTTCCATCTTGGAGTGTTGACACAGTTCCAAATCTTGAGGATTGTTTTAGTGAGGGCCCAGAGACAGGGATCTGATCCAACTCTGGAGCTCTCCTGGAGTTTAGGGGCACCAGCTCACCTTACAGCATGTAAAGTGCCATTTTAACTGAATGGCAAAGACTTCAGGAATTCCAAATCAAGATTTACTGCCACGTTTGTTGGCCATATTTGCCACACTTGGTCTGTGCTTTTCAAGGCTCACCATGGGGAGGAGTTTTCCATGCCCTCTGCTGTCACAATGGCAATTTTGAAGCTGATCAGAGCTATTTCTGGAAATGGTCATGACAGGGGGATGTCAGGGGCAAACTCCCTCCACATACACAATGGAGATGAATCTTTTAAAAGTGAAAAATACAATTTTACAGCACGAGACTAAAGTTGCTTTGAGTTAACCACTGTTCTGTCATTTTTGCTGAGGAGCAGCTCAGAGCTTCCTCACCCATTTTTAAGTCTGGAGTGTTAAAAGTGGCTCATTTAATGTCACATTTTGTCCCAGCACAGTGGTTTGGTACTCACTGATTCCTCTGTCCTCATGGCTGTCATCGTCCCTCTCGTCCCTGTCGTTTTCCAGGTTCGACATCCGCACTGACATTTCTGCACATCATTACAAACAGAAAAATGCAACTGTTACAGAGAAAAATTTTGGAGCATCTTACTACCAGCTGCCACCCCAGGAACTCTGTGTGAAGAGATGCTCTGAGCTGGGGGTGATTTTCTTCTCCCAGCACAGATGGGGTTGGGAATACTAGGAAAATGCCACATCCCACCTCCCCCTGAGAGGAACCAGCTTTAAAGGTCTGAAGAAAGTGGACTGAGGTGGGGTGTAATTAAATATAGAGGTAATTAGTCCTGGTCACACTTAGAATGGTTTGGGTTGGAAGGGAACTTAAAGCCCAGCTCATTCCCCCCCCTGCCATGGGCAGGGACACCTTCCACTATCCCAGGTTGTTCCAAGCCCCATCCAGCCTGGCCCTGGACACTTCCAGGGATGTGTTCTCACCTCTGTGTCTTTATCTTTCTACCAATATCCCTTCTCCCAGCACAGCTTTGACTCTCAGTGGTTTTATCTCTCCCTGCACAGACGTTCCATGAGATCACATGGACCAGCAGCAGGAAACACAAGTGAAAAAAGACACATCCCAAACAGGCCAAGCAAGAGGGTGTGAGAACTGTGAGCACTGCTGGGCAGAGATACACGTGTGTGATGGGACAAGGGCACAAAGCTGGCAACCTGGATTAGTGTTTGAGATCTGGGAGAAGCTCAACTTCACCTCCCTGACCACAACTGTGAGTTGAGGGCTCTGGGAAGACTCCTTGGGCAGCAGCAGGTCTGGCTGCACCCAGGAGAGGGCAGCAAGACACAGCACCCAGAGCCAGGCCCGGCTTCCGTAAGGCCTCCAAAACCCAAAGGAAAGGGGTCAAACACCCAAACTACACCTTTGGGATCACGTTTTGGGTTGGTTTTGGTTGTGTGGAGGTTTTTTTCCCAGTTCCCACCCTGCTGTGGGTGTGCCCTGAGCTCTCACCCTGGGCAGCCAGCGGGGACATGTGCTGGTGGCTCCTGCGGTGGATCTGGTGCCTGTAGGCGTACACGGCCAGCACCAGCACCATGATACATCCCATAATGCCTCCCGCCACCGGGCCCACCGGGGCACTCTTGATCATGTTCAGAGTGATGACTTCGTCTCCTGAAGCAAAAGGGACAGAAGAGAGGGAAAAAACCCACCATGAATGCTCTGCACAAAGGTTTAAATCAAGGGCGTGGAAGGCTGGAGAAGCTCTCAGAGGCTCCTGACTGCACACACTGGGGGGAGGAGGAGAAATTCAGAGAGGGGACATCTTAAAGGAGGCATCTTAAACACAGGGACCTGTGGCTGCACATCAGGAGTTTCAAAAATGTGAAAGCCACGAGAGGCCTGAGCTGCTCCTTTAGTGCCTGATGCACTATTGCTGCTAATTCACCACCAGCACAAGCAATAAAGGTGTCATGAGAAGCATGTTCTGCCCTGACAGTGCAAGGGATGGAATGCAAACAGTCCCAGGCAGTGTCTGCTCACAAAGGCTGAGTTACCTATTGCTCCCAAGTCATCCACATAGGGGCTCTTGGCTCCCACGATGCCACCAAAACATTCCTTCTGAGGGGCACAGTAGGATTTGTCCAGGTGGGTTTTCCCATCGCTGTCCACCATGCACCACTCGCAGTCCAACACCCCAAAGCAATCCCTGGACATCAAAACCCAAAGGAGACACAGTTACTTTGCTGTTCACCTGCAAAGCTCAGCCTGTTTTAGAATCAAGAGACAGAGGGAGGCCAAAATCATCTGTAAATCCTCGTTTAGCCAGGAAAAACTTCCATGGAAATTCCCACAAGGGAAGTTCTACAGGGAAGCTGCATTTCCAAGGTGCATCTTTCAAGTCTGTCTGCTTTGGTTTTTTCCCTCCATCACTCAGCCTGAGCAAAGGGAGAATTCCTACTTGTAACTCCTCCAATAAGACATTTCTCAGTGTGGTGAGGTCTGGCTGTGCTCCCACTCTTTCTCTGCAGCCTTTGGAGGATGGGAGAAAGGATTTGGGAAGTCTGGTCAGAGCACAACATGTTCTGGCCATCTCAGGTCCCTGGAGACTGCTCATAATTAGCAAAAACAGCCCCTCCAGCTTCTCATTCTGGCATCACAGTTTTTGGTTTTCCTTCTGTCGTGGTTTAAGCTCAGAAGGAAATTAAGCACCACTCAACTCCCACTCTCCCTTCCCATCCCAGTGGAATGGAGAGGAGAAGCAAAGTAAAACTTGTATGTTGAGATAACAACAGTTTAGTAACTGAAAATACATTCAACTACAATAATTATGGCAGATAATAATGATAATAAAAAGGGAACAAGTGCAGTTGTTCAACACCTGCTGACTGACACCACACACCCCAATCCCAACCCAGCTCAGCCCCTTCCAGGAACTCCCCCTGGTTTATATCCCAGGCATGATGTTTTGTGGTGTGGAATATCCCTTTGGGCACCCTGGGTCACCTGTCCCAGCTCTGCTCCCTCCCACTGACAAGGGAAAAGGCAAAAAAAGTCCTTGACTTGGGATAAACACGACTCAGCAAATCCCAGACCACCAGTGTGGGATCAACACCACTCTCATCCCAAATCCACACAGCTCTGCAACAGCTACTGAGAAGAAACCAACTCTTCCTGGCTAAAAGAAAGAATCAGGGTGTTATCAACACCACTGTCATCCCAAATCCACACAGCTCTGCAACAGCTACTGAGAAGAAACCAACTCTTCCCGGCTACAACCAGGACACCTCCTCTTTTTTGTATCCCCTAAAACACGCAAGGAGGAGCTTTTTCCACCTGGTTATTGCCCCAGCAGTGTGTTTGGAGGGCTGGGAAGGCCACTCACCCACTCTCTGTCCTCTGGTTGCACTGGGTGTTGATGCACTGGGGGAGGGCATCCTGCAGGCTGGGGTCGATGGCCGTGAACGTCAGGGGCTCCTGGTGAACTTCACAGCTCGGGTTCCTGGGGTGGGGCACCACAAAAGCACCCACAGCACAATCAACCACCAACATCTTAATGCTTCTTTGTACTGAAAAGGCTGCCTGGCCCAGCCTGTGTGAAAGGCAGCAGGACAAACCTGGCTCTGCTCTCACCTGCTCTCGGCGTTGGTCAAGTTGCCGGTGCATTCGTTCACCTCCAGGGGACACTCACAGGGACACTCACACTCGTTCTGTTCCATCCTGCAGGGGCAGAAAACACCCAGCAAACCCATCACACACTGCATCCTGATTTTCACCCCGTGGCACAGCTCCAGAACTGCTGTTTCCATGGAGAAGGCTGTTCCAAGCCCTTCTCCTTCCCCTCGGGACAGGGATTGCTGCACTGGGACTGAGGATGAGGTTGTGGCAGAGCCTCTGATGTGTCACCCACCCCCTGGAATTCCAAAAGCAGGTAAACCCTGGCCAAGCCTCAGATCGGGCTGGAAGGATCCTTCTTGACAGTGTGACAAACACTGATGGTGGTGTGGGCAAAATTTCCTGGAAAAACGATGTCAATCCACATAAAATCATGGGCATTAACATGTCAGAACAAAGAGCCTTGCCCGTGGGTAACTGCCCCTGAGACACTGAATCCCTCAAGGTCTTTTAACATCATCTACCCAAACATCTCAACTCCCTGGGCAGGGGCAGAGGAGGGGCAGGGACTGAGCTTTGCTCTGTGGGAGCAGGGCCAGGAGGCAGGGAATGGCTGGAGTTGTGTCAGGGCAGGGGGAGGTTGGAGCTCAGGATGCAGGGAATGGCTGGAGTTGTGTCAGGGCAGGGGGAGGTTGGAGCTCAGCACCAGGTGGTTCTTTGCCCACAGGGTGGGTGGGCACTGCCCAGGCTCCCCAGGGCAGTGGGCACAGCCCCAAGGCTGCCAGAGCTCCAGGAGGGCTGGGATGATCCTCTGGGACAGGGGGGGATTGTTGGGGTTTAAACACTGACAATCTGGCAAAGGATGAGGGTCCCCAAGTCACCGAGCCTCGCACAGAGAGCGCGGCCAGAGCAACTCTTATTTTCCCTTCAGTTTTGCACCTCTCCAGCTTATCAAATCAATGTGTGCTGACAAATTCTGTCCCAGGGAAGAGGGAAGCAGGTCCCTGCCCTCCCACCTGTGGCAGTTGAGGCACAGCCTGTCCACCATGCTGCAGGCACAGAAGGCCAGCGAGTCACACGTCTCGTTGACGATTCCCACGAAGGCGTTGGTGCCTGGGATCCTGGTCAGCCTGTACTTGGAGCAGTGACTGCCATGCACGAGGTTTGTCAGGTCACCCTAGGGAAAAGCAGAGGGTCAGCACTGCACAACACTGCCCTGGGGAGCTGAAGGCTCTCCCTCTCTTCCAAGGGGACACAAATCCATGGTGGGAGTGTCGCCTTCATAAAATTATTCATCCGCCTGTTGAGTTTTGCTTCCAAGGTGCTCCTGGGTGGGAAGACTTTGTTGAAGATGGAAAAGAGTGTGTTTAGCTTGTAAAGATGACTTTTCACTCTCCGACTCACCCCCAGCCATGGGTGAGCTCCACAGAGGCTCTGCTGTGACAGGGAGGCACCTCCACCACGTGCTGGAAACTTCCTTGGGCCTTCCTGCCATGTGCCCCAAAAAACTACACTCAGCACTGTCCTGCTGGGATCTGCCTGGGGGACTCATTCCTGATTCCCTTTTCCATGCCCTTTTCCATCCTCCAGTTTCCTTCACAATAACACACTTCCTGCTTTGCATTTCAAGTGTGGGGGAAATGTCTGAGCCTCCCTGAAAATGTTTGAGCCTCCCTGACATAAATCAATGTATCCTGACATGACTTTCAAAGCTTTCTGACACTCATTTCCCACCTTCTCCTCTCAGCAACAATTGGAAAGTCTGATTTCAAGAGCAGCTTCTCCCACAGAGTTTAACATCTTTTAAATAATTCTGGAGGGACTTTGCCAGGGTGGATCTGTGGTGATGTGAGGGATGGCAGTTCCTGGTTCAGATCCCAGGAAGCTCACACACAACTCACAGGGATCCCCAAAATTCCAGTCTCACAAATGAGAACCTCACTCCCTGTGAATGCCCACCTACACTGCACCAGTAAATAGATTTATTTGGACATCCAACTGAAACATAAGTTAATAAAGACCTCACAGGAGGATGTGACACTGCTCAGACCTGGAAGCCAGAGGTCACCTCAGAGGATCCAAGGCAAAAAAATCCCGATTATTGCTGGAAAATCCTCTCCAGGCAACAAAAAACTGCCCTTATTTTCCTGCTGCTGGCTGAGACTGTGCAGACACCAACCACAGCTGGCCAGGAACCACATCCCTAATCCCTGGATGTCAGCTGGCTCCTCGTGGGAGCACAGTTTGTGGGTTTGTGTTTGGAGAGGGGGAGCAGAGGCCAATGCACATGGAAGGCTGGCTCCCAGCCTGGCCTGCTGAGCCTGGCAAGGCTTTGTGCTCCCACCAAAAGAAACCCAACCCAACCAAAGTACATCCAAAAGCAGAAGGAAACAGAAAAACACACTTACCACTAAGCTGGTATTAAATTTATAAAACCTCTGGACTGTTCTGTCACTGAAGCTGTTGCACAGGTTCTTCTTGACAAAGTTGGGGTGGTTCAAAATGTCATTTGCTACCAGAGGCTCCTAAGTGAGAAACACGGGACTTTATACCTTTGGAACAACAGCTCAGACATGGGAAATTCTGGGAATAAAGGGAGGGAAGAGGAGGCAGACCTTGTGTGTGATGTGCTGCTGCTCCACAGGAGCGTGTCCCTTGGGATCAATGAGGGTGGGATGTGCCACCAGGTACCCCCTGTCCTCCATGATGAAGCACCTGCCCACAAACACAGAGACAGGGACAGAAAACATGATCCCAAACTTCCACCTACAGGAGGAACTTGCAAAGGTTTCCCATCAAGCAAATTCACAGGGTATTTCCCTGCAGCTTTTCCAGCTGTTCCCCTTCCAGCCAGCCTGGACCATCACACTTGGAAGTGGAGCTGATTAAAACCAGAAAGAAAAAGCCATCAGTGCATTGGCTGATTGGGGAAGATCCAGGAAGAAATGAAACATAATGAACTTGGAAAGCTTTAAGAGTTTATTAATCCACTATGTGACTAATTAAACAGAGATTTCACACTCTGCTTTAATGACCTCCTGCTTCAGAATTCAATTTAAGGGGGAGATAAATCACTCTCAGCCTCCCCAGCTTTTCCTCTCTGTGCTCAGCTCTTCCCATTATTTCCCTGTGATGTCAGATCTGTGTCCCTCTCCAGAAATCCGTGTCCTGGGAGGTTGAATCCATCCAGTTTTCCCCCTGTCCCACTTCCAGTGGCACTGGGGAAGGTGGAGGAGCCCCAGCACCAGGATGGCACCAACATCCCGAGATTTGGTGGCCACAGAGGGGACACAGGGCAGGGTCGTGTCCCATGGGATGCTCCAAAAGCCCAGTGGGAATCTGGCTGGATCCCAGAGCAGATTCCAAGGCTGTGATTCCCAGGGTGAGTGTAAGATCCCTACAGCAGCCCAGGGAGGAGAGCAGAGAGCACTGAAATCCATCTGGGCTCTTTAGGGGAACAAAGGGGTCACAAAAACTCGTAGCTGGATTTTTTTGGGGGGTTTTGCACTAGAAATGGATGTAGTGATGGGATGTTTTCCCTTTTTCCTGCAAGATGCTGTAGGGAACAAGGGAATGGCTGGGCTTGTGATGACCCCAGAAATGGGAGGAGGGAAACAGCTTAGTAGAGACACCCCAAAAAACCCCAAACACCTGCATTTACTCAGAGGATGGAAACATTAGATCCAATTTCTACATCAGGATGGTCTAACACTGATCAACACCCTCCAAATTCCTCCTTTAGGGAATGCAGGAATAAAGCCTCTGACCTCACTGATTATCAGCTGGTTTTTACTGGGAGGGAGGAATGCCAAACCAGAAATCCTGATTTATTTTTCTTATACCCCACAAAATACATAACAACCCACCCAAACCAGAAGGATGACAGAAAACCACTTCCCTTCCCAAAATTAAGGTTTAAAACCAAACAAAGAACCACCAACAACAAATGTTATCAAGTTACTTCAGACCCAAACCAGAGTCTACCCCACCCCCAGTGTGATTTTTTAAAATAGCAACAATTAAGAATCCAAGGGATCTGAATGAAATTAAATCCTGCAGATGAAATCTCCTCACTAGTGCTGTGCTCTGTATTTCTGAGAAATACACAACAAAAATATACTTGACTAATCATAATTAAAATAACTAGAGATACTGTATCATGATGACATGCTCACAGTAACTAAATAGGCAAAATTAAAACAAACAGAAGAACTGGGAAGTGTGTTCATTTAATAAAGAATGGGTTTTTTTCCCCTAAAATTTCAATGAAGTCTAAATATAACCAAAAAAAATATAATATCAGTTATCTTCTGCTTTTATAATCCTGCAGACTGTTTTCTTAGCTGATGGCAGTTTGATCTTGAATAACAAAAACACCCACAGAATCTTTAGGAGAAGGACAAGCACAAGTTTGACTTGAAATCAGAGAACACACAGTGAAAGTAACAGAATCCTTGAATAAATTAAGTTGGAAAGAACCTCTGGGTCGTCTGGTGAAAGTTAAAAAAAAACCACCCAAAACTTGAGATATTTCCTGCCTGGCAGGAACAGCTTTACCTGATTTTGTTGCCCCCATCTTGGTTACAAACTGGCAGCAGGTCCATGAGAACTTTGTAGAAGTATCTCAGGGTGAAGTCAATGCCCATCACTGCCACGGAATGTCCTGAGGACATCTGAGCACTGCAGGCAGGGGAGGAAAAGTGGGGAAACCTTTAGTAATATGAATTAATAATTCAGATTTTAACTCCTCAGCTCCCCTAGCAAAGGGGACTGGTTTCCCTCACACCTCAGCTCACCCTGCTCCTGTCTACTCGGAGCAGCTGAGAATTCCCAGAATTTGCTGCCAATCCTGAAGTTTCTCCACATAAATTGTCCCCTGTACAAGCAGCACATGGATGGATCACACCCTTCTCTCACACACACCCCAACCTCCTACAGGCATTTAATATTTAGCAACATAAATTAGGATTCAAACCTCCTCTCCCTCACAAATGAAGGCAGCTGCAAATCCCAAATTCCCCCCATCTCAGGGGGTTACCTGCTCCCTGCTCATTCCCCCCTGGGAGGACCTGGATATGAAGCTGCCACAGACATTGTGCTAAATCCCCAAAACTCCAAAGTGTAGGAGGGAATCTGAATCTCTGGCAGGAAAACCAGGAAAATAATCTTTATTGGGGTGGGTTATGAAAATGAGCCTGTGATGGGGTGATGTGCTGAGGCTGCACTGAGGGATGAGGGGATTTCTCTCCCTCTTCCATTTCCAACACCCAAATTCTCCAAGTTTTCTCTGAAGGCACAGCCACACCAAGTCCCCTCTCATCCCTGAGGGACACAAAAGGAGCAGCTCATCCCCAAATCCCAGGGCATAATATTTGTACCTATGTGGGCCTTGCCCTGATGACCAAGGAGACACCTTTGCTACTCCTCAAAATTTCCTTTTCTACATCGTTTTATCTCTGAATTTAGGAATGAAAACGTGCAGGAAAAGAAGATGCTGAAAGGCACAGCTGGACTCCAGAAAGCAGAGTTCTGGCAAATCCTCATCCATGTAAACCCAGCTCTGTTTACTGGGCTGGACTTTGTTTGCTTTCCAAGAGGTCCAGTGGAGATGCAGTCAGATGTAATTTGTAGGTACATAAACATGGATTTTTAAAACCTGCAGTTAATTTATTGCTCACATAACCCATCCCAGGGAGGAGGAATGGGAAAAGGATGACAGGAGGCAGCACAGATATATTTAACTGTATGTGACAAGGCATCAAGCTCTCAAGTTCCTGCTCTGTCCTAACAGACATAAAGCCATTAGGAATGTTGTAAATATTTGAGCTTCATTTTGGAGCATTAAATCCTTCTGGATTGCTGATGCCAAGAATGTTAAATAAATCTTCTCTTTCCAGCCTCCAAGAAGAGAAATGAGATCTACATGAAATAGGAATGATCCAGACACACTGATGTTGGTATTTAAACCCACCCAGCAGCCTCCAATGCCAAAATGCCTCTTAACTCCAAGGATTCCTCCCCCAGCCTCTGGATTTTCAGCTCAGGCCTCTCTGGGGATTAGAACTGCATATGACTATAAAGCTTCAGAGGTCAAATTTACCCAGGAGTCACACTCACATCTGCCAAACTTTGTTTAACTCTGCTTTAATCATGTCCTAATAACCCACATGAGCTTTAAGGTTCTTAAAGCCACGTAAACCATCTCTTGTTAGATAAAAATCACAAGTTTGATTCATTGCACTTCTTCCAAAAGTGCTTGTTCCCCCCCTAAAGTGAATTCTAGTGGGAGAAGCACCACGTGGGCCTTGGGGCTGATCCCAGCCTCCAAGAAGCACATAGGAGGGTGTCCTGTGGGCAAAAATCCCACAGAAAGCAGGGAAATCTCTGGGAAGAGGAGAGGAGGGATGTCCCATCCTCTGCTGCCTTTGGGATCTGTGTTTGCCAGTGGAACCCTGGTGTTCCTGGGCCAGAGGCCACATTGTGCTCAGGGAAAGCCTTGGAAGAACCTCCAGGTAAAAGTCAAAATTAACTCTTGGTCCTGAAACCTGGGAGAGTTTAGGATGGAAAGGTTTGGTCCATGTTCTATAAACTGCATCCCAGGAGGAGCTGGAACAAAACCAGTCTGGTGCTCCAGGAAAAGGTCATTTCATGGAATCGTGGAATATCCCATCAGTTCAACCCCTGGACTGACTCCACTTCTCCTGGCAAAATTATTAATTATTAAGGCTGTGATGGTCCTTCAGCTGCACGTGGGGTTTGACCCCAAAGGTTCCCTGTCCAGAAGTGCTGGATTGAAACAGCCAAGGAGCTTCCCAGACTCTGGAATGTGCAGAGCTCTTTATTAAAACCATTTGTGGCCTGACCTCTCTTTGCTGTTGGATCAGCTTTCCCTTCTTATTCCCTTCCAAACATCCCCCTGGTACTTACAACTTCAGAAATGAGGAACTTGAGGGGATTCAGACATTGTGGAGAAGGATGGAACTCCCAGCAGGGAGGGAAAATATCCCAAATTAAGGAAAGGAATCCCTCTCCTCCCAGTTCCCTGTCTGGCACATGTGGTATCTCATCTCATTTTCATCCAGGAGCAAGTTCTCACCAATCAATCCTGTTTTTCTATATGCTGGATATTATATATATTAAAANCTGTATATAGATACAGCTATATGCTGTATATTGTATATATATAAATATATATATATAGAAATAAATAAATATAAAAGCTACAGAATTTATACATTCAAATAAGATGGATTTTCCACAATATTTCAACATACTATTTCCACTGAATCCATACAAGGCTATATCACATTTCACCAAAGTTTTTCAGCCAGGTTTGCTTTTCAGTTCCTGAACCCACCCACCATTCTTCTCTCCTGCCCAAAAGCAAATCTGGATAATTGAGAATCTTGTTGCCTGACACAACCCTCCAAAACCATTTACCTGGAGGAATGGACTGTGTGACTGATGGTAACCACATATCCAGCCCCTCCAACATCCAAGTAGGGCCCAGTAAAGGTAATTAGGCCTGGATTAGCCACTGCATGCAAGTACCTAAGGAAGCCCAAAGAAATGTATTTAATTAGTGAAAAATGCTTGCTGTGAACTTAAGACAGTATCTTTTATTTTGCCAAAATATAGAGACACTGAATTCTTCACACTGTGAACAACGTGCCACCAAGTATTAATGTTCATATATTAAAATAATTGAAATATTCAAAATATTAGAATTTATATTAAGTGTTTAAGCAGAATTAGTACCTAAACCAGAACAAATGGTTCCTCAGTACATCCAAATTCATTAAAAAAGCTCACTTTACATCTGCATACAAATATTAATGTAATTTGAGACATTTTTCCCCAGAACAACATTTAGTGCCAGCATAGTCTCAAACTCCAAGCTCCAAACTCCTGCTAAAATTATTATATTACAAGCTAAGGAGAAACAACAGAATTGATGCAAGAAAATGCAGAAATGTGGCAGAATGATTACAAATTAAAATCTCCTAAACCTTCCTAAAATCATGTTAAATAATAAATAAGCCCAAATCATGTTAAATATCTTCTTATTGCCATTAGAAAGTTTATAAAATTGTTGGAAACACTTTTGTCTATGAAGAAAGTGATTACTTTGCTTCTCCTCACCCCAGTGCACCAACCCATGAGCAGCTTAACCCACTTGTACTTTATTCCCAGAGTTTTCCTTGCATCTCCTTCCCAAAACACTACGAATTTGGCTTTATATAAAACCCACCACCCCATTTCATGCTGTGGGAGGAGCTTTTTCAAACCATGGATTGAGCAAGTCAGTGAAATATTAATGAAAAAAAAAAAAATCCAATTTAAAAAGAACCCCAAACCAATCCTGAAAATAATTTGGGAGCTTTTCAAAAGGGATTGCAAAGGTGAATAACCTGAAGAAAAGCTCATCAGGAGCCATGGGCATGATAATTTCAGGGAAAATGTGGGTCAGGAGAGCTGCCAGGAGCATGCAGAGGGCTGGGACCTGCTGCTGGCTCGTGTTTTCCCAGTGTCACAGTGTGGCAGCTCCTTCCCACAAATCCCAGCCCTCTCCCATCCCAATGCTCACAACTCCTCACCCAAATCAGCTGCTGGTGCATAATTAACACTCAAAGCTGAGGCAGCAAATTCCTCCTTTAAATCAGCGAGGAAACCCTTGGTAAACAAACAAAAAACCTAAAATATTAACAACCCAAATCGGCCCCAGGAGCCAAAACCACTCCCAAATTAGTTAATCCCCGAAGGGGCCACTCATTTGCTGAATATTTATGTTCCCATCTGCCAGAGCTGGGATGTGAAACACCAACTTAAAAGCAGAAATCAGAAGCAAGAAATGTTTTAACTCGCGCGCGTTCGTAGTTTAATAATAATAATAATAATAATAATAATTTAAAAAATCGGCTCAGGGTATGAAATCCATCCTAAATATTTTTGTTCAGGGCTTTGATAAAGGGACCCTAAAGACTCACCATTGTCTCCTGGTGGGATCAAATGCTTTGTCCATGAGGGAGCCGGGGTAAATGCGGAGCACCCCGTTGGGGGTTGCTATGTAACGCCGCACAATGTAACTGTTGAGGCCACTTATTTCCATCTGGGTCATCCATTCATCGGTGCCGTGACTGGTAGCCATGACTTCATTCCTGACAGAGAACTGCAAAACAAAGGCAGAGCTGGCAGGGCTCCTCCAAGGTTTGCCTGGAAGGAGAATGAGCTGCCGGCGGGGCTTCCCGAGGAGCCGTCGGAGAGTGTCCAAACTCAGTGCTTTGGGTCAGGGCTTCTCTCACCAGAAGGGATGTTCCAGGCAAAGGAAAAGGTTGTTAGAATGAAATGGGGGTGGTGTCTCTGGGGGTTGTTAGAGTTTGGGTTTTCACTTTGAGGAAATGTAAGTAATGCGCTGCTTGCATGTAAAGTAGGAGTTTCTCATTTGTTTGCCTAAAGATAAGGGAATCCCAGGATGTGCTGGTTTGGAAGGAACCCATCAGGACCATCCAGTCCAACCCTCAGCCCTGCACAGCCCCATCCCCAAGAGTCATTCCCTGTGTCCCAGAGGATCATCCCAGCCCTCCTGGAGCTCTGGCAGCCTTGGGGCTGTGCCCACTGCCCTGGGGAGCCTGGGCAGTGCCCACCCACCCTGTGGGCAAAGAACCACCTGGTGCTGAGCTCCAACCTCCCCCTGCCCTGATACAACTCCAGCCATTCCCTGCCTCCTGGCCCTGGTCCCCCAGAGCAGAGCTCAGTCCCTGCCCCTCCTCATCCTCTCACAAGGAAGTTGTGGACTGTTCTGCTAAGAATTTGCTGTAGCTTTACTTCTAGTGCTTGTTTCAAGAGCTGCTTATCAAACTCCCCCCCATGGTGGGGAATAACCCCTTTCCCTCCTCTCTCTATTCTTAGACAGGACATTGGGAAGGAATCCTTGGCTGTGAGGGTGAGGAGGCCCTGACACACGTTGCCCACAGAAGCTGTGGCTGCCCCATCCCTGGAAGCATCCAAGGCCGGGTCGGAGCAACCTGGGATAAAGGAAGGTGTCCCTGCCCACAGCAGGGTGTTGGGGGCCAGATGAACTCCAAGATCCCTCCCAACCCAAACCGTGCTGGGATTCTGAGGAGACCCGGGGGTGTGGGAGGGGGTCAGGCACCTTGAGGCCGGGGTTGGCGATGAGGCGCGTGTTGTCGCTCAGATAGGCCGTGTAATGCTCCACCATGCGCTTGGTCTCGGGCTGGCTCAGGTGCTCGTAGGGGGAGGAGAAGCTGCCTGCAGACAACATCACTGTGGGGCTTTCTGCAAACACCACAACAGGAGAAATTTCGGTTGTGTGGCACAGTGAAGACATTGGCACCACAACATGGTGGGTGAGGTGGTGTCCCGGCTGAGGGACACACTGTCCGCTGCTCCACCCTCAGGTGAGCTCTGAGGAAGGGCAGCAAATGTGAATTTTCCAACCAAACCAGGAGATATTTTGGCCTAATGGAGAGCACATGTGGCACAGTGAAGACATTGGCACCACAAAATGGTGGGTGAGGTGGTGTCCCATCTGAGGGACACACTGTCCGCTGCTCCACCCTCAGGTGAGCTCTGAGGGAGGGCAGCAAATATGAATTTTCCACCCAAACCAGGAGATATTTTGGCCTAATGGAGAGCACATGTGGCACAGTGAAGACATTGGCACCACAAAATGGTGGGTGAGGTGGTATCCCAGCTGAGGGACACACTGTCTGCTGCTCCACCCTCAGGTGGGCTCTGAGGAAGGGCAGAAAATGTGAATTTTCCACCCAAACCAGAGCATTTCCCAGCACAGTTGCCACTGATGTTGCACATGACCAACTTTTCTGCTTCAAAATACAGAAGTCACGATGTGAGTTCGCTTATTCCGATCTCTTTGTGTCATTTGGTACTTCAGTGCCCTTGTTCCCAAAGGCTAAATAGTTTCTGAATTGCTCCTTTTCAAAAGATTAGAGAAGCTGTTTTTCCTCAAGAAAAGATTCTGTGCTAAAGAAGAAGGACTTAATTCTCTGTGTTTAGGTTACATACAGCAGCAGGAAATGAAAATGAGCATTTTCAGTCCCAGAGAAGGAACAAATAGAGAATTACAAGTGCAAAACAGGGAGCTCACCAATAAAAGTGCAGCTGTCTGGGGTGATTTTCAGACTAGAAAGTAAACTTTCACTGTGCAAAACCTGCAAAACCAGCCAGCTTTTTCTCTTTAAAAAGAGAAATGATTATGGCAATGCAGTGCTGAAGGTTGGGAAAGGAAGGTCTTTTCTGAGTATGTGATCCATGGAGCTTGAATTCCCTGTGTGGAATGGTCTCCAGAGGAAAAATTTCAGTGCAGTCTGTGTTGTGTTCTGCTTTAAGTCACATTCCTCTAGAACATCCAGCAGCCATCTGTGCTGCAGTCATCACTTACAAACTTCTGCTCTGGTCCTTCATCTGCTTCCCAGACCAAATATTCTGTGGGATTGCATTTTGCTTTGCATGAAGTTTTTCCACTTGACAGCTCAGCACTGTGTTTTTTGGATATTTTCCATTTTATCTTTCTGGATATAAGATAATCAAGACTAGGCACCACATTAAAGAAAGAAAAATCCCTGTATTTGAAGGAACTGGCAAAGTAATTTCCATAGGTTTGTCAAGTCGTTCCATAATTCCTCCAGTCTAATCTCAGTTAAATTGCAGGGCCACAAATAGCTGAGAAAATTCTCACAACTGTGCCACTGATCCACCACGAGACCTTCAAACCCTGCTCCAAACAAAAGCACTTAGTTCAGACCTTACAGCACAGATTTTAGCAAAACCTCCCAAGATTAACACCTAAATGTGGAAGTTTGCAGCTTAGGATGTTTATATAAAAACACCTCTATGTTTTTAGCATCAGTTCTGGTTTTTCTTTCTCCATCCTTCCCAGACACTGGAATTTCTCCCTCTTTCCAGCAATGAAATTACTCAGGCAGAGCAGAACCACTTTGCCTTATCAAAAGCAGGAATGTGTCAGTGACCTGAGAATTTTTAAGCAGGTAAAGAGGGTCTGGAAACCATCACCCCACTGAAGTTCTCATTTCCCTCAACAGGCTTAACTCCTGACTTGGATGGTATTAAATGCTCTTGGCAGTGAAAAACATCAATAAATCCAAAGTCAAAAGAGTGAGAGTCCTGCATGATGGACCAGGACTTCACCCTACTTCTGTTACTGTCAGTCAGGTGTTTACAGCCAGGAAAAGAGGATTTAGTTGAAGCTTGGTGTCTCTCAGTCTCCCCACTGCACTTTTTGGGACCTTGATGGAGCAAAAACTCCCAGTGCTTTTATTTCATCCTCTCAGAGCAGCATTGTTCATCCCAAGTGCTCAGCACTGAGCACTGAACTATGACCAAGGAGGAGCTGAAAAAAGGGAATAAAAGCCTCCCAAGAGAAAGTATTTCCAGTGTTTTGTGAGGAGAGTTTTTCTTCCTGCTGCAGGAACACACAGGAGGTGTGACAGGACGAGGGGACAGAGGCTCAGGTTGGACACCAGGAGGAATTTCCTCATGGAAAAGGGGATTAAACATTGAAAGGGGCTCCCAGGGAGGTTTGCAGTGCCCATCTCTGGAGGTGTCCAAGGAAGGGCTGGATGTGACACTCAGTGCTCTGGGCACAGGGTGGACTCTGTGATCTCAGAGGGCTTTTCCTCAATGATTTGGGGATTCTGAGGGGGTGAATCCCAGCTGTAGGAGCCTTACCCAGGGTAGCCAGCTGTTTGAAGTGCAGGCAGGCATTGGGCTGGCCCAGCAGATCCAGCCTGTGATACAGCAGTTTGCTGCTGGGGACTGTGTTGAGGTTCTTCAGCTGCTTAACAGGTATTTCTGGCTGTATTACCACCACACACAGGATAAAGGAGGTGTCCTGGACCTGGAAAACATGAGCAACTCATCAAACAGAATCCAAATGTGGAGGATATACAGGACTTGTAGGTGCTGGAGCCACTGAGTTGTAAAAAAACCACTTTTTCATAGTCTACACACAAAAGAAAAATACTGAGATCTTTTTTTCCCCCAGAAAACTAAGTAAGACCTTCCTTTTTGTTGCTCAAAGAATAATTTCTAGCACTGTTTCATGGGTATTTTTTGAAGTGTCATTAACAGAGAAGAGGCTGCAGGTTCACAGTGGTTAAAAACACTTTATGTTTAAAATTCCCTTTATGGAGAGCACAGACAAATGAACTCTCCAAAGTCAGATTTTATCCTTTCCACTCCATGTGCCACGTGTTTTAGTGGTTTGTGTATTTTAAGGATCCCATAATAACCAGACTAGGAAAGCTTGGAGTGTCCCAGCTGCTCTGCAAAGGGTGTTTGATATTAAATGCAGCATTACAATATTAGCAAATGAGCTCCAGACACCCTCCTGGGTGAATTTCTGTTAAACAATGACAGATTTAATCTCTTAAAACTACTCAGCTTAATCTTGTAGGTTGGATTTAACTTAATGCTGTGAAATGATCCACAAGTACCCTCTTGAGTTTGTTGGCACAAAGAAACAGCCAATTATTTCTGGCATCAGTGAAACTCACCTGGATTATATTTAACCTCAGATTTTATTTTAATCCCGAGGTCGAGATTAGAGTCCAGATATGTTCCAAGCTGAAGAAAGAAGTCTAGGAGCTCTCCTAAAGCTCTTAAAACTGGTATTAGAGGCATGAAGTTACTCTGTGCCATCCCAGACTTTATTCCTTACCATTTTCCAGGCATAGCTGACATTGTAGGCTTCTTTTCCAATCTCCCTCAGCTTATTTACATGCCAAGACAGTGAGGAGTTCACAGGGACTGTGATGATCTGGCTGCCCAGGGGAATGCTGCAGTGGGACATAAAACACCCAGCATTTTATTATTAAACCCTGGACAAAGTTGTTGCAGCTCAAGCAAAACCCATCTACGGTATGTTTATAAAAATACCATCAGAATTGAGGAAATTAAGAGCCTTTGGTGAAGAAAAGAGTGTGCACGTTAAAAATGCACTCCACATTTTGAGCTCAGATGAGGGAGAGAATAAAGGAAAACCCAGATCAAACAGTGGAAAATCTTCCTGACATGGAAGAGAGAGATTAGAAGGAGTAGCCCCCAGATGAGCTGTGGAAATCACAACACATGATAAATGAAATAAACTGAAAAAAAACAGGGAGGAAAAACCCAACCAGAACTAAAAAAATTCCATCCCAGCATCCAGATATTGTAGGAAAATGAACTTTACAACTCTAGAAATACTGGAGAGCCCTGCTCTTGTTTGGATTTGCATCCCAATTCCTTACCTGAGGATGTTCTGGCGCACCAGCTCAAATTTTGGGATGTTCTCATAATGGATAATATCTGTGTGGAGAGGGGGCTCAGACAGCAGGTAGGGCCTGGTCAGGGATGGGTGCATCAGAGTGTAGCCTGAAAAATAAAGATACAAACCCAAAAGCTGAAGGAATTTAAAGCAACTGAGGCCAGGGTGGGTATTAATGGGGGGGGAAAGGATATGGAATAACTCCCCACAAGTTCTGCATTTAACAGATGTCAGTGGCCAAGCAATATTATCATCAAAGAGGCTGCAAATGAAAGGCAGCTCAAAAATTAAGCAATAAAATGAGGCTGGATGAGAGGAAAAGAGCTGAACACACATATACATCAGTTTTTCAATGTAGAGAAAACTCTGGATGTCACACATGTGGGAAATCTCCACAAGTGTTTCCACCTCAGACTCCAGGATGGAAATTTTAAGTCGTGAAATCACCAGAAATTCTCAGGAACAATTAACCAACAACATGCAATTAATCTGTTAATAAATATTATCATATAGATTAGTTGGAGACATGAGGACTCAGTTTCCTTGTGGTGGTTGATGACCACAGTGGGACTAAAAGGGATTATTACCTTTATATAAATTGCCTTTATATAAATTACCTTTATTATCAATGAGGAACGTGTAGGAACCCAAGGAGTCTTGGTAATAGGTGACATCCTCCAGGATATAAGCAAGGTTAACATCCACTCCAACAATCCCCAGCAGCAGATTTCCAAAGTAACATGGTTTGCTGACAGTCATTATCAGCCCTTGCAATGAGAGAAACAACTTAAAACCATCAGCAATATTATCTAGTTAATTATTTTCAGAGGAAACAGAGCAGGAGCTTTATCATTAAATTAAATTTGATCTAGTATTCCTTGCTGGAATATGGACAGGGAAGCTCAGCAGGTTATCTGTCATGTGTGGCTGTTGTTAACCACTCTCCCTAATTAGTTAATTCTTGTGTTTCTGATAGAGACCTAAAGGACATTAAATCAATTTATTAAAACATGCACCACGATTAATATTTGGGGGGTTGTCAGTCTATGAGTGGATTCCTTACTGATAAAAAATACACTTGCATGAAAAGGCAAGATAATATTTTGTTCCTTGAACATCATTTAAAGTAATTTAAAAAAAATAGAGGGAGGAGGAAGGAAGAGAATTTATCCTTGTAAAGCAACAATGGGGATGAATTACTGCTCATCTAATTGCATATTAAGAGTATTAAACCTCCTCTGCTTAACTAAATCCCTGTATTGCCACTGCACTGGGAATCATACCCATGATTACACAACATTTTGGGATGTATCTTGTGCCTGAGGTAAGAACTCTTTGCAATACTCTTATTTTCTACACCACTGCTGTTTGGAAACTCAGCAACTCTTCCCTCAACCCCATAAAAAACTCATTTGCATGTGGAAGCTTTTAAGTTTGAAATCTGTGTTAAGACAAACCTTCTCTCTTGCACCATTTCTAATCCTTTGGTTGCTCAAATTTTCCATTATGCCTGGATATGGCTTTGGGAGAGGGCAGTAACACAACTTAATCTCCAAGCTAAGGAAATGCAGGAAGGAGCAGCACTTCTGACTCAGGAGATTTGATCAGGAACAGCCTCGAGCCTGTTTTGGGACTCAACACAACCCAAACTCAGCAGCTCTTGGAAACTCTTCAGCCTAACCCTCAGCTACTCCTAAGTATAAGCTGAGACTAAAAATATACCAAGTCCTGAATGAAGAAATGGAGAATTTTCTCAATTGTCAAAGCAGTATAAAATCAGTGGGGCATTTCCAGCCATCCCAGTGATGGTGCCACCTCTTCCCAGAGCTTGGAGCAGTGCTGGGAAGGGTCAGGTGAGCTGCCCAAGGACCACCAGGGTTATCCCACCACTCCAGCTCCCACTGAGCTCCAGCAAGGGCACCACATCCCAAAGGGAAAGGGATGGCACTCCAGGCAGTGGGAGCCATGGCTGGGGGGTGTGTCCAGCCAGGAGAGCTGTGCCAGCACTGTGGGAGCTGCTGGACCTCCTGAACCCAAAAAGGGTCACCCTGCAGTGCAGGCTTACCCTCAGCATCAATTAAAGTGTCCCTCAGCATCAATTAAATGTCCCATTTGTGCATTTCCACACGTGACACCCCCACAAGTCCCTACCCTTATCCACACCCTCCATGTCTCCATTACTGGGGGAGTGGTTGAACACACAGTTTTTGTTATCCTGGCATCTAATTTTAAAACCTGGGTCTTCCCTTTTACCTTAAAATTAGATGCCATGGCAGCACCAGCCAGCTCAGGCTTCCCCTTGTGCCCAGTGCAGGGGGCAGAGCCAGAGTGCTGAAGGTAAAGGAAAGGCCAATTTTGGACAATAATTAATAATCTCTCCCTGTGGCACGTGCTGAACTGGTTTCCATGCTGCTCTCACAGAAATCTGCCAGCCAGTGCCCAGCATTCCCATGTCCACAGCCTGGACACAGGGAATGGATGATAAACTCATTGTGAGGAGCCACTGCTTGAGGTGCAAAGGCAGAATAAAGGGAATTCCAGCAGGAAGGATGACTTCAAAGTCATGTCCATGGCTCCACAGCAAAGGAAGGCTCCAACAGTAACAACTTTTTGTCTTTTCCACTGTGGGGACCTGTAGAATCCTCTGGTTCTACCTGTGAGATCTCAAGACATGCACAAGCACTGAAATATTGAACCCTGCAGGATGCATGAAATGAGAGATGTCACTCCAATGTCACAAGACTGTTTCCCTCAAGTACAAGGAATTTCTCTCCCCAAATTAAATTAGGGATGCTGTGAAGGTAAACAAACACAAGAACAAATCTCACCTGGAGAACCCAAATTAAATCTGTCCACTCCACGCTTTTTTTTCAGAACCAAACCTTCAGGGACAAAAACCCCCCTGGCCAAAAGGCTTGGAAACACAGCTGAACACAGGACTCCAGCTTCTCTGGGAATGTGTGAGCTCTGTGAAGGTGATCTCTCATGATTTTATCCCCAAATCCCAGGGCAGCACTCACCATCTCCCATTTCATCCGAGAAGGGCAGACTGAAAACGGCCTCGTCGATCATCCTGTTGGGGAGGTTTGTGTAGAACCTCCCCACTGTGGTCTCCAGGTTGCTCAGCTGGTTCAGGACCATCATGCTGCCCTTGGTCACAGGGAGGGCACTTCTGTCTGGCACCCCATATTTCCCTGAGTTCTGCTCTGCCAGGTCCCTCAGAAAGGCCAGTTCCTTCAACCCCGTCACCCCCTCTGAAACAGGGAGGCAAGAAACGGAAAAGAGGCTTGATTTCCATCATCTTACTCCAAAAAAATGTCAATATAAGCAAAATGATACACCCTCTAGGACTAAAAAAAAATGTGTAATCACTATTAAGTGATACAGTGCTTAAGGACTGGGTTTAGAGACAGTAATTAGCTTTTAATTTATAAAACTGCCTCTCACATGCTGGTGCACGGTGCAAAACTTTGCCATGCTGTTTGCACTTTAAACAAAGATCTTTTAACAGAGACTTCTGTGCCCCATAAATCCACAGGACAGCTCTTTGTTCTGCACTGGTGGCTCCTGGACCAGGAGCAGATCACCCCCCCTGGGAGATAACAGGCTTTGTCCTTCAGCTTCAACAATCAAATTTCACCTTTTACACAAGTCCCAGCCTCAATCCCTGCACACAAATCAAAGATTTTGCATGTAGGAGTCTCCAATGACTATTTAAATTTACAATTAAATCATACATTAGCTTAACCATTCTTTTCCTTGCTTAGTCCACAACAAATGTTCAGTGTTGAACAACCAGCTGAAAATGCCTTGCTGGGAGAAGGACAGGATGCCAAACAACGGGTATGTGATCTCCATATTTAACTTCACTCCTAAACTGGATCCTGGGTCATTAAATATTTCAGATTATCTTTGATGAGCTCACATTCATGACTGAAAACAAAGCCACATATACACAAAGCCACATATATTCCCATTTTGCTGCACCAGTGTCAGGACAGGCAGTGTCAGGAATAATTATCAAATTTAGCTCAGTCTGGTTGCCACAATATTTAATATCCTGAGCAGCTGCACTGGGATAAATAAGCCTATAGTGACACATATTTATATTTATATGTACCAAAGCAGCAACATCTGGATTATAAACGCCCAAATCCATAACAAACTGCTCCCAATAAGGCCTGGAACTACATTGGAATGAGCTTAATAAACAAGCTGTGCAAGGCTCTGCAAATCACAACCATTTCTCACCATTCATAAGAGCATAAGTGAGAATCATGACTGAGTTATTGAGGAAACTGTTCTCCTCGTTGATGACACGTAGAGTAGCTTTTTTATCATCTTCAGAGGAGTCTTTGGATGTAATCCCAGCTGAGAGATAAATGATGACCATGTCAGTATCTAAAAAAGAATCACAGATCCAGCAGAAAGTGCATTAAGTTTTTAACTTGGGCAAAAAAAAGCACTAAAAGCCCTTAATGTGCTCCCAGCCCCACGTGCCAACAGCTCCATCTGGAGCATCCCATTTCCACTGGATAAACACACTGCAGTCTCAGGAATTACAGCACTTGTTACTCAATTCAGCACTTCCCAAACACTTGGTTTGGTGCCCTCCAGCCACCCAAGAACTCTGGGATTTGGTTTGGAGCAGATCCCACAGGCACCCCGAGCATTCCATGGAATGGTTTGGCTTGGGAGGGACCTTAAAACTCATCCCATCCCACCCCTGCCATGGGCAGGGACACCTTCCACTGTCCCAGGGGGATCCAACCTGGCCTTGGACACTTCCAGGGATCCAGGGGCAGCCACAGCTTCTCTGGGCATCCCCACTTCCCAGCCAGGAATTCCTTCCCAATAGCCCATGTATCCCTGCCCTCTGGCAGTGGGAAGCCATTCCCTGTGTCCTGTCCCTCCAGCCCTTGTCCCAAATCCCGCTCCAGCTCTCCTGGAGCCCCTTTAGGCTCTGCAAGGGGCTCTAAGCTCTCCCTGGATCCTTCTCCTCTCCAGGCAGGAGAGTGCAAGTCCAGCTTCCCAGAACCAAAAAACCTGCACAATCCATCTCCTGACCCACTGTTCTCCCATCCTGCAATCCCAAAGCATGGAGCTGCACACCTGCAACCTTCCTGGAGTGGAACCTTGGGAATGTGGCCCAGCTCCTCACACACGACCTGGAACACGTTTTTCAGGCTGAGGATGTTCTTGGCCAAAGTCCTGCCTCAAAGCCTTTGAACACATCAACTCCAAGCCCTGCTCACACCCCAAATGTTTCATCACCTCTCTCTCAGCATTAAAAGTGGTTTAGGAATATCATGAGGACACTGGTTGGGATTATACCCCACATATAATGCAGAGCACTGGGGTTGGTTGGTTATGTCCCAATTTTCTTGCCTCACCTGGGGTTTTTGAGTTGGGTTTTATGTCCCAATTTTCTTGCCTCACCTGGGGTTTTTGAGTTGGGTTTTAAGTAGGTAGGAATGCTCTGACTTGCACATTGTGTCATCATGACTTGAAAAGGATTTCAGCCAACACTGGGTTTTGACACAAAGAAGTGCTGTTAATTTGGGGGAATTTCTAGGTGAGTTTTTTTAGGGCTAAAACCAGGGGGGAAAAAAGCAAAGCAAGGTATTAAAAGAGCTCTGGTTGGAGTTTAAGGAAAATTATTGCTGTGTTTCCCAGGCTACAACACAGAAATTGTACCTGCAGCCAGGAATGATGCTGCAGTTTCAAAGCTTTGCTAGGAGGAGGAACATAAACCAGCCCTAAATCTGCATTAGGGACCAGAGTAAACAGGGCATGGAGCATTTTCCTACACTTTGGGATGAGGGATTGCAACTGGAACTGGAATAAGGCAGAAAATCCAGAGGTGTTCAACAGCACAATTCCCCCATCTCACACCAGTAGTTCCCTTCCAACTTTTCCAGTGTGAATTTGGGACTGAGGCTGTATCTCAACAGCTTCCCTGACACACCCACACATTGTTCTCCAGGAACAGGATGTTAGAAAATTAACAGTGAAATGAATGATTTTTTTTTCTGGGTTTATTTTTCTTTTTCTTTTTTTTTTTTTGCAAAGATGAAAAGATTATTTACAAGATATAAACATCCTCTTCTCAAACCTATTGTGCCCCATCCTAGGAGTTCTGAAATTTGCTATATACACATAAGGTCTTCACAAGCTTTCACATGTAAGGAAAATCCTAAATCCAAAGTATTTGCATTTAACTCTCTGTATTTGTGCCCCAAGATAGTTGTTTGATATGAAATCTAGTAAAATATGTATTTTCACATTAATGAAGAATAAGTCAAAACCTTCTAATCACAACAGTGCCAAATCATGGAATGGTTTGGGTTGGAAGAGACCTTAGAACTCATCTCATCCCACCCCTGCCACGGGCAGGGACACCTTCCACTATCCCAGGTTGCTCCAACCTGGCCTTGGACACTTCCAGGGATGAGGCAACATTCCCAGGGATGAGGGATATGCAGGACATATGTAAATATGTAGGAAGATGCTGCAAGACTCTACAGCTGATGTCCTTGGAATAACTCCTGGTGATTAAAGCATCCTATCCCAGCCAGCTTTGGTAGCACTGCATTGTTTCTTTTTTATTGATGGAGTTGCTCCTCTTCCATCATTTTGCCAGGGGATGGTAAATCCTGCCCTTCCCAGCCCTATATTCCAGCTAAAAGCAGGGTCCAGTCAGACAAAGGTCTCACTATGGCCTGGAGTTCAGAAGTTGGTTTTTCACAGCAAGAACATTTCACAAACCAACAGAAAATCACGTGGAGTGGAAGTGTATTTCCTCATTCTTTGCAAAGCACTTTAATTCCTGGACTTTTCCTCTTTCTCCTGCTGTGTGCAGCCCCTGGGCTGTGCTCTTTGGGACACTGAAGGATCTGCACTCACAGGACCAGGCTGTGGGATCTGTGTTACCTAAACTGATTTTCCCTGATGCTTCCTCCATCCTGAATGGTTACCCAGCTCCAAGGAACACTGAGAGCACAGAACGTGCCTTCCACAGCTTCCTGGCAAGCAAAATGCCACTCAGTTCCACATCCACCTTTTCCACATCTTTCACCACATCCTCATGATAAAAAGCACAAGGAAAAACCCCAATCTTGGGAATGGGAAGGAGAAAGCTCCTAATGAGGACACAGAGTCCAGGAGGGTATTCTGAGATGAAGGGAAATTTAGCCAGGACAATTTTGCATTCCATAAAATATCCCCCATATTGGTATTCTCGAAAAACCCTATTCCAGAGGATTCCAGTTACCACATTACCCACAGACATGTCCCAGCAACAGTTAAATGAACCTGCAGAAGCAGGAAGTTTTCTTGAAAGGACCCCTGACACCCCCCCATACACATTTGGGAAATAATTCAGCTCTCAGACAATTCAATCCTGCATTTCCACATTCCACTTCAAAGGAAAGGCAAAGTCAGCAAGTGACCCAAAGGAAAAGGGAATGGCCACATTCAGCTCACGTGGCTTCCAGATCAAGGAAACACTACTTAACAAACCCACTTTCCATTTCCATTTTAATATTCCACACCCCCCACTCCTCTGGCCTCTGTCAGAGCGAGAATGTGATCTAAGAAAACATCTGCAAGCCTCAGGAATAACCAGCATTGCACAACAACAGACTTACTCCCTTGGAGCTTTGTGCCATTGTTGGTGTTCCGTAGGAGCTGGAAAGCCTTCTGGAATCCCAGGGCGTGCTGTGTGGAGCTGTCAGATGACTTTATGCTGCTGACAAAGGTGGACATCTTCCTCTTTGTCTCACTGGTGGCAGGAGACAGGAATGTCTTATAGCACTGATCCAGGGAGCAGGTCCTGACTGTGTCTGCCACGGTCAACACGGAGATCTTGAAAGAGAAGAGGCTGGATGGGATTACCTTCCTTTTTAGGGTTCTTAAAGCACTCAGACACAGGACACAATGAGAAGCCAAGTGAAGAGATTCCGTGGGTTTAAGACTCGATTGTTGGAAAAGAAATGCTTGAGGCATAAATCCGTCAAATTTGAAAAGGATTAGACTTAGGGTGGATTCAGGGAAAAGAGACTTTGCTCTTTGTTTCTCAGGCAAAGTCAGCTTCACTCTGCCCCCCACACAATAGTTAATACACTGGGCAGAAGGCTGAGTGAGCCAGGGGTAACTGAGAGGAAAAGCATTTTCAGGAAAGCCTGGAATGCCTGGAGAAAAGTGGAGTGCTACAGCAAATGAAGCAAAAAAATAAATAACCCCTCCAAGAACTTCTCACAGGCAAAAATTGTTGTTGGTTTAGTCTTTCAGACAAGGCAAGGCCACTCCACCAGCAGTTTTATCCTGTGAAGAGGTTAAGGCACTAGTGGGAACACTTGCATTAATATACATATAACACACCAGTCTCATTAATGAGGGGAATAATTCATTATAAATTGTGACTGATGCAAGACAGTCCCAGAATTAAGCAGTAATTCTATACCTGTGTAACAGGTTTCATAACCACTGACCAAGTAATCTGTGTCTTAAGTGTGTTCTCTGTATTAAGACACACATTTTGACACTTAAATTTAAGTGCTATTAACTCTGCTGAACCATAAGCACTATTTTACAATATTAAACCTCTCTAAAAGCACAGCAGCTACAAGTGTTTTTCCCCTACTGTTAATGAGAAGACTTTAGGCAAAGATTATCATCAGTTGCTCTTCAACTTGATTTGATGGAAACTCCCTTCCTACTCAAAAGAGAAAGCCCAAGTAGAAAGAATGATCAAGGTCCCACCAGCAGAGAATTCCTAAAATTAAAGACCAAATTGGAGATTTGTTGTGGTCCTACAGAAGCACCTTATGGGCCCCTGGTTGTAATTTGTAGTGAAAAAAAGCACAGGTTAAGTGACTTTCTCACTGCCAAGGGAGTATGTGTGGCAAGCAGGAGATCAAACCCAGATTTCTTGGCCCAAATTCTGTTTCACTTCACCCCAGTGTCGCAGCAGAACAAATAATTTCCATTTTCACAAGACACAAAGCCAGCTCAGAGGTAAAATGAGTTGCTCAAAGCAGTCTAAGAACTTGAGAAGGCATCAGGCTCCTCATGGCCCTCCTCACTGGATCCCACTGCTGACCACCACCTCAAGATGTCAGATGAAGGAGCCTTTAAAGACCACTCAGAGAAAAGATTTTGCCTTCAATCAGCGGGTTTCCACTTTTTCCCCAGCCTGTGGATCCCCAAATGCTTCCCCTGCAGCCGAGAGGCCTTTGGGTGAGCTCAGACCTCCAGCACCCAGCAGGGGCATCCACAGGAGTCCATGGACACGGAGCTGGAGGAGAAGCAAAACCCTGAGGGATGGCTGGGAAGGAGGAGAACCCTGCCAGACTCCAGGATATGGGGACTACACCTCAAATTGCCCTGGAGGATCTGGGATCCTCACAGAGACCCCAGGAGGATGCAGTCTTTGATCTGTGTCCCTGGGAAAAGCTTCCAACATTGATGGGAGAAGCAAAACCAACAAAAATATAACTTAGATCATAGTTTAGTTTGTCACAGAAGTGAAACTTGTAGTTTTAGGTTTTGTAGTATAGATAGAAAAGAAGACAAGATGGAGGATTTTGGGTGTTGCCTTGAGTTCTTTCTTCTTGCCCTTTGTACTGCAGTAGAGCTGGCACTTGGAGATTGGTAGAGTAGATTTGAGGTAGAGAAGACATGGTAGTAATGAGTTAGGATTACTGGTACAGAGTTGTAAACAGAGGACATGCTATCTGTTAATTGGTCATTAGTGTCCTTAAAAACTTAGATGCACTTGCCATTTCAGACATTCCACACTTTCCTTTTCACAGCACACACTTTGGTGTGTTAAACCCAGGTTAGGGTGACATGCTAAAGTTGAGATAAAAGCTTAATAAACAGCAAGAAAAACTGAGAAGCTGCGAGTCTTCTTCCTTTATCTGGTACTGGACTTTGATAAGAAGAAGAAATTGTGGTTTTAAGTAGCCAGAGTTTTTTAAAAGGGAGGGGTGGGGGGGAGAAAGGTGTCTGTAACAACTATCAAACTGCTCACCCTTAAACTCTTAAGCTCTGATTTTAGTAGTAGTTGTAGTTGTAGCAGCAGTAAATTCTTAACATTCTAAGTTAGAGCCTGTTTTGCTTGTGTGAAGTAGTTACTAAACAGTTGCTTGTAATCCTTATCACAAAAGTCAAGGTGTTTTTTTTCCCTTCTCTGAGAAATTTCAGATCTACGTGCGGGCTTTTAGCCAGAGACAAACCATGACAGAAATACTCCAACAAACACCACTACAAGCATATCCACAAGTGCTTATCCAACCCCTCACCTTGTCGTGCTCATCAATGGAGCTGAGGATGACCTGGGCTGCATCCCTGGCAATGTGGAGCTGTGTCTCTGTCACAGAGGCCCCGTGGTCCACGATGACGACGATGTGCTTGGACTGAGGGCGCACGGTGGAGACGTAGACGGGCCTGAGGGACAGCAAAGCCCAAGGCCCTGTCAGCACACGCCTCAGCACTCCCAATAAAGTCAAAAGATAAATTAACCCCCCCCAGAGGACCATGAATTACAAAGGGATTTCTGCCTTCATGAAGATTTCTGCCAGGAAATCACAAATGGCCCTCAGTCCCGCGCTCTTCCTGATTTCTTTCTGGGTTTTTTTTTAACCTAAATCAGGTTCTTCTCCCTCTGTCACAGCAAGGAAGAAATAATTTTGCTGAAGCAGCAGCAGTGGTTGGGATCAGGTTTGGAATGAAGCTTTGACAAGGAAGCAATGCCTCCTGGTAAATCCTGGCTGCTGGGAACTTCACCCACACGTGATAAAAAGTGCAATAGTGGGTATGTGCTGGTTCCATGGCAAGTAAAAACCTGTGCCACTGTGTGGGGCTGATTAACCCACAGTGTTTGGTTTGTTGTAACAAGGCCTCTGGCCAAGGAAAGGTTTTCTCCTGGTGCCCTGGAATGACTCTCACACAGGTCATACCCCACAACCCCTTGGATGTGCCCAATTTTACACCCCATGGCCAACAGGAGTTAACACTGGGGGGGCCTCTTGGTGCTGCCACGTGTCTGTTTTAACATCTAAAAACATGTTTTCAGGGAAATGGTGCTCAGATCCAAGCTCGAAATTGAGGGATGTGTGAAAGAGTTCACAAGCTCTCCTGCCAAGGTTTCAACCTGGAATAAATTAGGGAGATCTTCAGCATGGAGGATTTTAAAAAAAAAAAAAGACAAGTCCCTTTCATTTTTAGTCCAGACCCAAAACTAGTTGCAGTCAAGTGTGAGTTTTAGGGTCTGAATTTTATTATATCAAAGGCAGCCACAGAAATCTTATTAAGGGGAAAGGAAATGCAGAAGACTTTAGACAAGGCACTGCTACAAACAACTGGCACAAATCAGTTCTTAACTGTAAACCAGCCTGCAGCTCTACACTGTATTAATACCTAGGGCTGAAACAGGGCCTTTGATCTTCAAAGCACTGAAGTATTACCTAATTAATTCACCCAAACTACCCTCTGCAGTAAATATTACCAAAAACATAACCCTTATTCAGCCATGGAGAAACTACAACCAGAGTGATTGATTTGGATAAAATCACCAGTGGTTTTAGTGTCAAAATTCTGACCAAGACTGGGGTATATCCCAGTTCTCCCACCTCCAAATTGCAGCTTTGCAGGGCCACAGAAAACCTGATCAAGCTCAGACACACTTTGTGCTTTGATGACACATAGAAAATACTCTTGGTAAACATTTGATTGCTCAACCCTGACGTGGAACCAAATTCTTCTTAGTTTCTTGCATGGAAACATCCCTGGATCTGCTGGTACTTCCTCTCCATAAGCTGATTAACTGGGACAATTAGCTTATGTGGGACCATACTAAAGCCACTGCACCTTCTCAGAAGATCCCACCCTTGAGCCTTTACCAGTCCCATGGTCCTGACAGCAAAAATTAGGGAAAAATCCTGCACCTCAACTCCTTGGCTTCCTGAAATATTCCCCTGTGCAGGAAAACACTGTCACCATTTGATCCTTTTTTTCTGTGCTTTTTTTAAGTAGAAAAAGGAAGTTTTCACTGCTGCTTCCCTATTATCCACCTAAACCTGAGGTGGAAACTGGAAAAATTCTCCTTTCCAATCTCTCATCCTTCCACCTCCCTCCCCAAAATGATGCACCTGCCAAATCAGTCGAGAACATGTTCACTGCTTTATTAACAGGGGTCAAGTATGAGTCAAATATAAGTCAAATTTTGCCTCCAGGCTGACCTACAATTAAAAGTCCCTGCTATTTACAGCTTATTTGATTTGGGAGAGGTGAGGAACCTGCATGTAGTTTTATTTTACTTCCAAGTTGCTTCGAAGTGCAAAGCACTGCTTTAAAAAACAAACCTAAGAAAACCCAGGGGACTCCATTAGGAGTTACTCCAGAATGTTGTCAGCTTGGCAAAGCACAACAGTGACATGAAATCAGTGCCTGAGGAATCCAACTGGAGTGCTTTTCCCAGGAAACTGGGAGGAGGTGGATCCTACCTGCTGCGGTGTTCGTAGCTGCCTTTGCACCGGAATTTATGGGCTGGGAAAACGGTGAAAATCCCTTCTTCTGAGCTGAAATATTGCCATTTAATTCCTGGGTTGGACTTGAGGTTATCAGCAAGGACTGCAGGGTGGAGAGGAGAAAGGAAAAATGAAGCAGAGTTACAAAAGCAGGTCAAATTTTGGCCCCACTGATCGCTCTGGTCTGCTCGCACTTTCATCTTGCCTTTTGTAATGTGATGTCAGCACTTCAAACACACTTTCTCTGCCTCCTGTTCTCCAAATTGAGCCACTAGGATGAGAACAGAGCAGATTCTGGTTGCTGACTGCCCTGCACTGGAGTGTTGGCAGAGGTTGGTAGAGTGGTAGGCAAAAATCAGAGTTTTCTCCCTTTTTTTTCCTCACAATGGCAAAATTTGACAGCTGTTTCAGCTCCTGTGGTGGGATTTGTTACACAGAACTGGTAGGTCTTTTGCTTCCTTGTTACATTCATGAAAAACAATCAAGAAGTTTTCATAAATTTCTCAAATTCAGCACTAAGGGAAAAAAAAGAACATTCAGTTGCTGGGCAATTATTCTGCAATGGTGCAACAGAGCACTCACAGGACTTATTAATACACCAGTTTGGAATATATTTCCTATTTGTAATACTTAGTTTATGCAAGAAGGGCATAAGACACCTCAAAGACACCCTTTATCATCTTTCCTGGTCTCTCCCATATGTGTCTGGGGAATAACCAAGGTCCCAACATGAAATACAAGTTGCTCTCCTTGAGGACTGATAAAGCTTCATGTTATTTGCAAACAGTCAAAGCCTCTTGGAAACTTAACAGTGGATTTGGCAGATTTTGTTTAATATGTGATGGCACTTCCTGAATCTCTGAAGTTTAACTGTGTTCCAAGAAGCCAAGGCTGGAGCAAGGAAGGAAGAGATTAATGCAATTATATATAATATGTGTACAAGCCTAATAAATACATTGTCAACACTGTTTCCATGAAGAAAAAAGCCCTAATGTTTAAAAATCATGTGTTCTTTATGCTGAAACAATAAAATATCACTCAGATTTGCTGCTCACAGCTCCATAACCCAACATGTTGACATGGTTTATTCTGTTTGAAAATGTCTACATGAACACTCAGCAAAAACAGCTTTCCATGTAAAGCTGGGTCAAGGAAAAATTCACTGTACAGAAATAGTGGAAAAGGTTAAAAAGCCAGGAGAATCCTTGCTCTTTGTCCATGTGCTCTCCTGTTTTTTAAGGGAGGAAGGGCACAGCTCCCATGCTTGGGACTCAAGAATTTCTCCAAGTTTTCCACTCATGTTTTCAAGATCACAGAAACACAAAATCCCAGGATCACTGAGGCTGGAAAAGCCCTCCCAGCCCATGGAGTCCAAGCTGTGCCCCATCCCCACCTTGGCACTGAGTGTCACATCCATCATTCCTGGGACACCCCCAGGGATGGGCACTGCAAACTTCCCTGGGAAACCTTTCCATGAGGAAATTCCTCCCAATAAGCTCATAAAATTCCAAAGGAAGGTTAATAACAATTCTTGGCTGCTACAGTTCATAGGTCACATCCATTCTCCCTAAAATGTGCTTTCTTATTAAAATCACCTCTGGGGAGGCACCAATTAACACAAACAATGAAAGCAATTAAAAAACCTACATATCAGGAATAGGACAAAGTAAAAACACAAAACACCACCAATCCCAACAACCAAATACAGCAGCTCCCCCAGGGCTGAGGCTGTTTACAAGAAGTTATAAAGGTATTTATCACACCAAGTGAAACCAATGGAGTGTTCAGATATTGTGGAAATCCCGAGCACTCAGAGCCCGGGTGGGGCAGAGAATTCCAGGATGGTTTGGGTTGGGAGAGACCTTAAAATCATCCTGTCCCACCCCCTGCCACGTTCAGGGAATAAATCCCATGGGCATTGGGATTCCTGCCTTGTAGTGTGATGGGAATGTCCCAGCTGCCAGCAGGAACATGGACCTTGTCTGCTCTCCCTGCCATCCTGGAGAAAGGGATTGGTGTTCATCCCATGGGATCACCAGTGACATCAGGCAGCTCTGGGGTTGCTGAATCCCTTAAAACAAAAGGAAAAATGCTCCCAGGAGAGAGGGAATGGGAATTCATCACTATGGGAGGCACACACCCCCTACAACCACGGCAGTAACAGGATTTTATTCCACTCTGGGCTTGCAGCAAACTGAAAATAAAACCTGAATGTTTGAATTCTTTAATTTTTACCTGTTACAATGGATCATCACCACCTCAGCTTGAAATGAATTAATAAAGAAAGTATTTCCTTGCCATTTCTCCTCTCATGTGCTTTGATTACAGAAGTAGAAAAGCACATTTCCAGTGCTTCACCTTTTGCTGAGCATTCCCTTTCAGCATTCCCCTCGGGATTGACACTGAAAACAGGCCAGTTTTATCTCCTGGATCCCTTGCATTATCAAATATGCCAATATTTGGGTTGGAAATGACTGCAGGGCACATTTCAAACCTCAGCCAGACATTCTACAGTGCAGCAGCCACCCTGAGTTTAGTCTGAGTTCAACACCCCCAACAGTTTAACACTTACTCAGGTTTCCCAGACTGGCTGTGGCCACGTTCTCTCCACATTCAGCTCAGGATAATTACCCTGGAAAAACCACTGGCTTTGGGGTTTCCCCACTCCTCTTTGCCACAGTATTTAGTATTCCCACAGTGCCTACAAGGCCCAGGGGAAATCCTGGGCTGGGAATGTTGGGCTCAGTGCAAAAATGCAGCTTCACGTGATCGTGGCTTTGAAGAATTTTGTGCTTTGATGGAGCAGAGATTCCTCTCCTCAATCCCCCCCAAAACATCCATCCTGTTTTGCTGCTGGTTCACACCATGGCAATTCCTTCCAGGCAGGAGGGCCAGGAGACTATAAACCATTTAAATCCTCCTTTTTATGTCTAGCCACCAGGATTTTCAGAGTTCTGGGGGTGAAGTCTGGCAGTTGTTTTACATCAAGAGGCTGAAATTCTGGTATTTAAGTTTTTGTTATGAGTTACAGAACTTGATAAATGTATTTACAAAAGAGTTAAAGCCTGGATGAAAGAACTTGTCCTGTTTAATTTTACCAACAGCATTAAAATAAAGGAGTTTATAATTTAAAGGGTTTGGTTGGGGTCTTTTAATCCTTGCTATATTAAAGATAAACTTCTCATTCCCACGAGGCCATGATTTGTATTTATCTCCCCAGGAGTGTTCTGGATTTCAAAGTGGTCATTTTTCCCATAAAACAACTGGGTTTGAAACTCAAACTCTTCCCAGCCTCAGTGCCTCTCTCTGCTCTTGTTCCTTTCCACACAGTTCTGCTCAGGTTTCCTCCACTGAGTATATTCAATAACACCCTCCCCAGGGACCACCAATTTTATCCTAACTCTGCTTTTTTTCCCTCTTTTTTTTTCCTTTTTCCTATAACACAGCAGACAAGCCATGGTTGAAAACCTCTGGTTCCCATCTAAACTCAAAAAAGTCATTTATTTTTTCATTTTCTGGTCAGGTTCAAGTGATTTGTGCAAGAAGGTCCCCAGGTTGATCATGAATAAAAATGGCCAACTGGGAGCTGGCACTGCCATGTCACTTGTCCCCTCCACTCAATGCAGCACCATCTGATCCCAAATCCTGCTGCAGACTGGAAAAGTTGGGAAATATTAACGTGACACTATTTGAAATGATCGTCCCCTCTAATTATAAATATCTCACAAGGCAAAAAGGACTTTTAGGAAGAAAACCCTGTTTGATAGAGTCTATAAAACTTCAAAGGGAATGAGATATGATAACACTTAGCACTTCTAGATACCACTTTACATCTTCAAAGCACAGTCAAATCATTAACTAATTAATCTTCAAAGAACAGCACAAACAGTCAGGGAGGGAAAAAAAAGGAACTACTGAACATAATTGCTCATTATAAAAGAGTTTCTTAGAGCCCTCCTCTGTAGCATCACATTTGATGAGCTCTGACCCCACAGTTCTCACCCCACAAAAAGCAGGGAAGTTTAATTTTCAGTTCTCCTCTGACAACCATCTCCACTAAAAACCACCATGTGAAGAGGTTTTAGTGTTCCCCTGAAACAACAGCATTGAAATGTGTTTGTTGTACAAGTAAAGACATTCTGTGACTCTCCAGACCTCCAGATCTCATCCAGGATTTTCCCTGTCAAATCTTATTCCAGCTCATGTGTTTTCACCAGGAATAAAAGCTCTGCAGCCTGAACACAATTAATATTCTGCTGGTGGCAGGAGCCAGGACAGAGCCCAGCTCAACCCTGACTCTGAAAGGAAAAGTAGTCAAAAAACTCTTTCATTTTAAAGAATGAGACCAGATTCCTTGATTTAAAGGATTTGGGAGTATGAACTCTTCTGCTCAAATACCTCCCAATTATGAACTCACCAAAAAATCAATTTAAAGTACAGCAATATAAGGAACACGACCAAGGCTTTGCACATTTTGGACTCTATGACACTTGTGAGTCTCTTCCAACTCCAGATATTTTAGGATTCTAAGATTTAAAATGATCAACACCTTGAATAAAGCTGGTGCCATCTCTGCATGTTGGTGGGGAGGAGCATTTTGGTAAAGCTGCCTGACTGGGAACAGACCTTTCAGCACTTTGAGGGATGAGAGGGAGAAAGATTTACTGGTTCCTTGATCATTCAAAAGGAAAAAAAAAAAAAAAACTCCAAAAGAATCTGATAATTTAATGCACTGGCTCTGGGTAAGATTTTGTCATCTAATAAATAAAGGACTATTCATACCAGTGAGGACAGAGCTCTTAATCTAACTAACCAAAGCCTGGGATTCCATCTGAAGAATAAAGACTTTCTCCTTATCTACTTTGTAGTAATGGCAAAAAGTAATCCCAAAGCAAAACTTCAACCAAGATAAAACCTTTTTGAGACATTAAAAAAAAAAGTCACCTAATATCAAGAAAATACAGTGTTAAAAGCTTTTTTTTTTTAAAGGTTGAGAAAAGAGATGCATCGATTTCTTCCTCCCTTCCCAAAGATTAATCAGAGGCACTGAATATTCTGAGTTAAAGGGATCCACAAGTGTTTATTTTCTTTTTCTATTATAAAAAAATATTTTTATATTGCAAAAAGTTCTCTTTGAGAGTTTCATAAGCTGCACTGGATGCTCTTAACACAGTGTTCACACAGAATTTGGGGTTGCTGTGCTCTCCAAGGGCTCTCCCAGGCCCTGCTCCCCTGGCTTGCCCAGAGCCTGTGGTACAAATTCCATTCCCTTCCAACACCTCCAATTTCACCACTCCAATTCCACTTCCCTGAGCACAGAGCAGGCCAAGATTAACATTTCAAGAATTGAGACTGAGGTCGAGCAGAGCAGAGTTGAAATTTATGTTTTGCCCAGAGCTTTTTATAGGCCGCACTATTGAAACTGCCAAACTCGTGTGGGAAGAGAGAGAAACACTCCTGGGAATTTTTTCTTTCACTTAGGAATGAAAGGATCAGCTCATCCAAGAGGACAACCTGGATGATGGGCAGGCCAGGATGCCTTGGAAAATGTGAGGAGAGGAGTAAGGAGCTCCTGCTTCTGGGCTGGAGGAGCAGAAGGAATTCAAATCCAGGTCCTCCCACCATCCTGCATCCAGTGGGAAAGGCTGGAGAGGACAGGATTTTGGGGAAGTTGTGGCTTCCCATCCTGCCTTTCAGTCAAAACAAGCAAAGGAGGCAGGAGAGAAGATACACAATGAAAACCCCCAGACATGGCCACAATTCTTGGGCTTTTTACAGGGCAAAAATAATTCAGGCTGAGGTAGAATCTGAAGTACAACAGATATTCCTCACCAGCTCAGCATGAGGGCACTTACTAGAAAAGACAGAAAAATATGGGATTAGGGGAACTTTTTTCTTGTTTAATTGTTATTTTCTTACGAAGGTGGTTTTAGTTGAATGTGTTGATAGATTTATTGAGAAGCAGGTCCTGTGCAGACTGAGGGCTCTGCCCCACATGGACCCTCCAAGGTAAGAGGTAAGGCTGGAGTGCTGAATTAAGATAAAATTAAGAGTTTCAAGAGACAGATGACACTAAGTAAGTACTTTTAAAATCCATTTCTAACCTGACAGCACCTCCACAGCTGTGAGGATGCTGCTGCACTGACAGCACTGTCCTTCTAACCAAAACTGCTGCCCAACCCATTTATATCCCCAGTCTGTCTCAACCTAATTATTGTCCCAAACCACGAATTCCTTAGGGCAGAGCCTGATTTTTTTGGCACAGCAGCCCATGGCTACATCAGCAAGAGCTGCAGAGACACCACCAACATAAAATCCTTGAGCCACAAAACAAACACGGAACCTCTGGCCCCAAAACCTTCCCACATCCAGCTAATCCCAAAGCCTAAAATATTTGTGCAGTCACACAGGGACACAGCTTTGGATGGGGGTGATGTCCAGCCCCACACCAGCAGTTTGACCCTCCTGGCAGGAGCTGTCCCAGAGCCATCCCAGTGCCTGGACTGGAGGTCACGTGGAGATGTGAACTGAGGACCAGGGAAGGAAAGGTTGGATGGGAATTGGAGCAACCTGGGAGAGTGGAAGGTGTCCCTGCCCATGGAACAAGATGAATTTAAGGTTCCTCCCAACCCAAACCAGCCTGTGATGATCTGCCAGACTTTCCTTCACCCAAGGAGGTGAGGACTGAGGATATTCCTTGTACTTCTCCTCCAGAAAACCCGAATTCTCATTTCCCTCTCATTGTACCCAGCATCAACTTTTGTTCCTCAAAACCCCTGTTTCCACCTCATTTTTCTGCATCAAGCCCCCTCTTCCCATCCCAGGCATTTCCTCACTAATAAAAATCTCCCCCCAAGGCTGTTTCTGTAACAGGAAAGCTGGAGGAGAGTCTGCTGTCAATAAATCCTGAAGCACTTCCCTGTTCTTACTCCCTCTCCAATTCCCTCTTCTTTTCTGCTGCCCTTTCCTGCCAATGCCAGTTTTTGAAGATTTTCCTTTCATTAGGAAGCTTTCAAGCCAGAGGCAAAGGCAGAGGAGGCACTTGAGCCTCAGTGTTGAACCAGGACAGCAAAAAACTTAAACATGGGCTCACTTTGGTTTTGGGAGAATTTCAACCAAAAATTTAAAAAAAAAAAAAATGTTTACAGGAAACTATGACTGATTTGTCAAAAATAAGCAGTATTTCTTTAATACTTTTTTATATTCATTTTCTGCAGAAGAAACAGAATTTTTTTTTAATTTAAATGAAAAACATGAAGTGATTCATTCAATGCTTTGCTCTTCCAACAGCGCCTGAAAACTTGCTTTCAAATATTATTTTGATTAATCAACAACTGCATGTGATTTTAAACATTATTTTAATAAGTTGTTTGGGTTGTTTTTTTAATAAAGAGATGAGTAGAACAAAGCCCAATGAATCCCAGTGAGGGAACAAAGACTGTCTGTCTTTAGGATGGAAAACACCACACAAATCATGGTGATGAGATGTGTCAGGAAATCAGCCTGGCCACCACCTGCATCCAAGATGTGGAATACACTGGATGGGATGGAAAAGAATCTATGGGAACTCGGTTTATGCTTCTTTTTACATTTCATTAGAAATCCAGAAAGCAAAGCTGTAAGATGGGACATAGGGAGAGAAATTGGGGTGGTTTTTTCACCTTATTTGTTGCAGGATATGCAAATATTCTGTGTTTGGTGAGGGTGGAATGGCAGGGCTGCCACTTCATCAGTGAACTTCATAAAATAAATCACCATTTTATTCCACAAGACACAGGAAAATTAAAATAAAATTAAAAAATCCCAAGTCTGCATTACTCCCCCTCCCCAAATAAATTAATGACCTCCCCAAAATTAAACCCACAACCAAAGTCTATCAGTGTTCTCTTATTTATAGCACTGAGGCACCATAAAAGGTTGAAAAGCAAGATGGAAAAGCTGGACAAAAGTATGACTGAAACCAGCTGAAATCCCTGTGTTAATCCAAGCTGATTAGGATGCAAAAAAAATCAAAGCCTTCTGCACCAGAGGACCAAAAGCTGAATTTTTCAGGGAAAATTCATATGTATTTTGGGTCTAAGAATATTTCCAACTCTTCAAATGTGTCGAGAAACGCCCTGACAAGACAAAGAAAGGAAATATTTTAAGATGTTCTTGTATTTTGTAGCTTTTGCACATCACATTGGGCTGAACTCAGCTGAGGAGATCACAGACTTCCAGGCCTAGGAAGTGAAAATTCCTTGGAAAAAAGAACTAAAGAGTGCATAAACCACTCCAAATTATCCATGGCAGGCTGGAATCAAATCTCCCTGACAGTTTTGTGGAGAACTCAGACTAAGGGCATTACTTGAGGTATCATCTTTCAATCATAAAATCTCCAATTAAGAGCAGGGGGACGGTTTCAAGGGGAAATAAAGGCCCGTTGCCATGGCGACCAATGCAAATGCTCTGTGCCAAGGAAATGTTCAAGTCTAATGGGAAAAACCCCTTAAAACACAAGGAAAAATTCCCAAATTGTGCTCACCAGAATTTAAGTCACGTCCAGGGTTGAAGGCTCTGCTGTTGACTGTGGTTGACAGTCGATCACAGCTGATGGTTCTGGAAACGTTGGTGTTGAAATTGCCACCAAACCTGAAAAGACAAAACCAGCATCAGAAAATAAATATTATCTATTAAACTTACACAGTAGTTACATGTTTTTATTATTTCAGTGAAAAGAATTGTTGTGGCAACTCCAACATTTGATCTATTTTTAAATAGATATGAAAATATATATTATTATGATGGTTCTGGAAACGTTGGTGTTGAAATTGCCATCAAACCTGAAAAGACAAAACCAGCATCAGCAAACAAATATTATCTATTAAACCTACACAGCAGTTACATGTTTTTATTATTTCAGTGAAAAGAATTATTGTGGAAACTCCAACGTTAAATCTATTTTTAAACAGACGTGAAAATATTATTATTATTGAAGTATAAATTATGTCTATCACAGCTGATGGTTCTGGAAACGTTGGTGTTGAAATTGGCATCAAACCTGAAAAGACAAAACCAGCATGAGAAAACAAATATTATCTATTAAACCTACACAGCAGTTACATGTTTTTATTATTTCAGTGAAAAGAATTGTTGTGG
>WEIV01011195.1:231876-263207 GCA_013390005.1 Calyptomena viridis | reverse complement strand
TATAAATATATAATATACATTACAAATGTTACATAAATATATAAAATATAAATTTCTTATCAAAGAATTTTTCTGCCATCAGCCTTTTCCTAAAAAATGGCAAGAAAGTGAGGTTTGTGGAACATCCAGTTCTGGACCAAGAGTTCCAACCAGAGAAGGGTTTGTTCAATACCAACAAGACAAAATTCCAATTATTCCAACAAATATGGTGCCTGGGAAGGATGGGAAGACACTGATTTTCTCATTCTTCCAGAGTTGTTGTTCTAAGTGCTGGTTTATAGTCACAGACAATAAAATAATTCCCTTCCAAACCATCTCCTTGAAACAACAATTAGCAGGAACAAAACCCACAACAGATGGAATTGGTTACCACAAGGAAATTTCAAGTTGTGAGCACAGGAAGGGAGGCTTTTTAAGCAAACTAAACCCCTCCTAATTCAATATACTCTCCTCCAGCCCAGTTCAGAATAATTTCACTGTGCAAGGACATTGTGCAGCCCCCAAATCTTGGTTTGTGGGGTCCTCACATGCAGGAATTTTTCTGATTTAGAATTGAAAAATAATTTTCAAATAATTGAAAAATAAAAATAAGTGTTATTAGGCTTCAGATCAGCACCTCTGTAGGTGACTTGATCCACTTCCAGAAATTTTAGACTTACAAAACCAGCAAATTCAAGGTTGGGCTAATTTTTTTTTGCTTAAAACAGAGGTTTAACTTCTGTTATGAGTGAAGAGAAATTTACCCTTCAAGTATAGAAGCCATTTCTCAAGAACTCACTATTAAATCCTCTCATGATTTTCTGGATTACAGATAAGAAAAATTATCTTTCATGCCAATGCAAAACAAAACCTCAGACACTGAATCCTTTGGTCTTAACATCAGATTCAATTTTATGATTCTTGTAGAGTCACAGAAGCCTCATTTTACACAACTACAGCACAACAGACTGAAAGTTCTACTTGAAGAAGCTCTAATCAAACTGAATTTTTGAATCTGCATGGTGTGATATTATTTATTACTAACTCCTTACTTTTAATATCATCACTGCCACATAGAAATATCAATAAAAACAATGTCTCCTTAAAGTGGCATGCTTGAAAATTACTTTATTCTACATCCATAAACACTGTGTGCATCTCAAACTGTCTTATTCATAAAGGAGATAAATGAAACTACCAGTGAACAGTTTGTTACTGAGAAACCAACATTTTTTGATCCCTTGTCAAACCTGGATTTGAGGAGAAAGGGGGAAAAAAAAAAGGAAACAAGTCATGTATATTTGGAAATAATGGTTTGCCTTCTGTACGCTTCCAAAACGACACAGAATAAATGCAGTTTAAACACAGTTCTATCCATTTTGGTCAGTATTTTTAATATACATATATAAATACTGGGGGAAAATATATTTTTAAGTTGCAGATTTTTTACTGTATAGATGCAAATATAACCAGAGAGTGCAAAGTTTGGCATCAGGGAATCCCAGAGCAGTTTGTACACAGATTCTCTCTCTCTCACCCCTTTACAATTATTTTACATAGCTCAGACTTTTGACATATTTGGGTTACCCTAAATAAACACAAATTCTAACTCTTATTGCCCTCCTCTGTCCCCACCTCATTTAGGAAGTTGCTCATTACTGGAGAAACCTTTAATTATGGCAAACAAACCATCCAACCCCCTGAGGGGTGAGGGAAGGGAATAACCCCAAATACAGCAGGGACAGGACAGGCAGGGACATTTCTGCTCTGGGGGTTCCTTGCTCAATGTTTTGGGGGTTTTATCCCAAATAATCAACAGCACTCCATGGGTGTGGGGGGTTGATCCAAGATCAGACAGGGACAAAGCTTTGGATGATGGTGGAATCCTGGAATGGGTTGGGTTGGAAAGGAGCTTAAAGCTCATCCAGTGCCACCCCTGCCATGGGCAGGGACACCTTCCACTGTCCCAGGTGGCTCCAGCCTGGCCTTGGACACTTCCAGGGATCCAGGGGCAGCCACAGCTTCTCTGGGAATTCTATCCCAGTCCCTCCCCACCCTCCCAGCCAGGAATTCCTTCCATAAATCCAATCTAAGCCTGCTCTTCTTCAGCTTAAAGCCATTCCCCCTCATCCTGTCACTGCACATCTCTGTAAAACCCCTCTGGATCTGCATTATCCTCCCTCTTCCAACAAGGAATAGAGTGAGAAATGGATGCACAGACAGACAGAAAGGTCTCCTGTCCCAGCACCAGGAGCTCAGGGAAGGATCCTCTGGATGCTCATCACTGACAACCTGATCCCTTAGAATTCTCCCAAATCCTCTCCATCAGGAAAAGACCCCACATTTCCCAGGAATGCAGCTCTCAGATCAAGGCTGTGGCTTTTCCCATCTCATCCAAATGGAACCACTTCTGAAAATCCCAGTTTTTACCAAGTGAGCCAAACTGTTGATTTTTTGTTGGCTAAAGAATCTCAGGCCTGAGATTGATTGATAATGGATGGGTTTCACAAAGAACATGTTTATCTTGGGGCAAACCCAAAAAACTGGGAATGCAACATCTCCATGCTAAAGATGTATTTCTGAGCAGCACTAAAGAACAAACTGAGGGAAAAAAGAATGACTTTTCAGGATGTAAGTAAATTATCCCAGTGTTCCCATCAAAATCTATTAGGGATGGCAGCAGGTTACCTTGTTAACAATTAACATTATTCATGTCTCAGAACATGGGCAGTAAATGCTGGGGGTTAATTCAAAATCATCTGGAATCTTCCTGTGCTCTGCCTTTATTTTATGCCCAAAACCACTTCTCACACTCAAAGTGACATGAACACCCTGACATGCACTTTTCACACCACCCAAACTACTCAGGGCTGACTCTGCCATGGCTTCTAAGAAGGCAAAAATAAAGTTATCACCCTCAACTTCCCCTCTTGCATCCCCAAATCCCTCCTCTCAGGCTGAGGAAATCAGGTTTTTAGCTAGAAACACCCCATTTACATTTTTTATTGGAGCATGTTGAAGCATTTCAATTAAAAAATCAACAAATTCATTAGGTTTTCTCAGCAAGCAAGTTCTGTGTTACCCATCAGGAAGATGAAGGCATGGATTCCTAAATAATCTGCAGCAGAGTTGGGAAAGGAAAGCAAAAAATTCCTGCATTTCATCCCTTCTTGTTACAGCAGTCGAGTAGCAAAAAGGAAATACAGTTAATGGGAAAGTGCTATAAATAAAATATGAAGAATTGTTTTAAGTCACATAAATTAGAGACCAGCCCTCAGACAGACCTGTCATCCAAGAGCAAGGGCTGCTCCAGGCTCAGCTAAGGTGGGATATCAACTTTAAATCCCTTTTCAGGTGTCTTTGTCTTAAAAATTGACTTTTTGCACCTTGCAATGGAGTGTATTTTGAAAGTGTCCCTGGTTCCATGGCACAGGGACACTGAGAAGAGACCAGTCCCCAACCAAGTGCAGATCCTCACAAAACCAGGACCAGGAACTGGGCAGAGGCAGCACAATTTACATTGTGATATTTGCCATCATTTTAATTACACTGGAGAATGTCCCAATGTTTCAAACTGTACAAACTTCCCATCACTTTGGAAGAAGTTTAAAACACATAAATTTTTATATTTTAATATTTGAAGACAAGCATTGCTCAGCAACCTTTCTCTACACAAAGACCATTTTTGCCAGTGTTTCCTTTAATTTTTACCAATGTCTCCCTAAATTCTTACCAATGTCTCCCTACATTTTTACCAGTGTCTTCCCTCAATTTTCACCAATGTCTCCTTTAATTTTTACCAGTGTCTCTCTGAATTCTCACCAGTGTCTCCCTAAATTCTTACCAGTGTCTCCCTCATTTTTTACCAGTGTCTTCTCTCAATTTTTACCAGTGTCTCCCTAAATTCTTACCAATGTCTCCCTACATTTTTACCAGTGTCTTCCCTAAATTCTCACCAATGTTTCCTTTAATTCTTACCAGTGTCTCCCTGAATTCTTGCCAACATCTTCCCTTAATTCTCACCAATGTCTCCCTTAATTTTTGCCAGTGTCTCCCTAAATTCTTACCAATTTCTCCCTGGTTTTTTACCGGTGTCTTCCCTCAATTTTCACCAATGTTTCCTTTAATTTTTACCAGTCTCCCTAAATTCTCACCAATCTTTCCTCAATTTTTACCAGTATCTCCTTAATTTTTACCAGTGTCTCCCTAAATTCTTACCAATGTCTCCCTACATTTTTACCAGTGCCTTCCCTCAATTCTCACCAATGCCTCCTTTAATTTTTACCAGTGTCTCCCTAAATTCTTACCAGTGTCTACTTTAATTTTTACCAATGTCTCCCTATATTTTCATCAGTGTCTTCCCTCAATTTTCACCTATGTCTCCGTTAATTTTTACCAATGTCTCCCTGAATTCTTACCAGTGCCTTCCCTCAATTCTCACCAATGCCTCCTTTAATTTTTACCAATGTCTCCCTACATTTTCATCAGTGTCTTCCCTCAATTTTCACCAATGTTTCCTTTAATTTTTACCAGTCTCCCTAAATTCTCACCAATCTTTCCTCAATTTTTACCAGTATCTCCTTAATTTTTACCAGTGTCTCCCTAAATTCTTACCAATGTCTCCCTACATTTTTACCAGTGCCTTCCCTCAATTCTCACCAATGCCTCCTTTAATTTTTACCACTGTCTCCCTAAATTCTTACCAGTGTCTACTTTAATTTTTACCAATGTCTCCCTATATTTTCATCAGTGTCTTCCCTCAATTTTCACCTATGTCTCCTTTAATTCTTACCAATGTCTCCCTGAATTCTTACCAGTGCCTTCCCTCAATTCTCACCAATGTCTCCTTTAATTTCTACCAATGTCTCCCTAAATCCTCACCAACCTCTTCCCTCAATTTTTCCCAGTGTCTCCCTAATTTTCCCCAGTGTCTCCTTAATTTTCCCCAGTGTCTCCCCTTCCCCAAGAACCCAACCACGAGGTGGATNTGTCTCCCTAAATTCTTACCAATGTCTCCCTACATTTTTACCAGTGCCTTCCCTCAATTCTCACCAATGCCTCCTTTAATTTTTACCAGTGTCTCCCTAAATTCTTACCAGTGTCTACTTTAATTTTTACCAATGTCTCCCTACATTTTCATCAGTGTCTTCCCTCAATTTTCACCTATGTCTCCGTTAATTTTTACCAATGTCTCCCTGAATTCTTACCAGTGCCTTCCCTCAATTCTCACCAATGTCTCCTTTAATTTCTACCAATGTCTCCCTAAATCCTCACCAACCTCTTCCCTCAATTTTTCCCAGTGTCTCCCTAATTTTCCCCAGTGTCTCCTTAATTTTCCCCAGTGTCTCCCCTTCCCCAAGAACCCAACCACGAGGTGGATCCCGACAGCGACACCACACCAAGATTCCTCAGATTTGCCCCTAAACCCTCTTGGCATCAACCCCACACCCAGGAATCCTCCACAATCCTTCCCACTGAAAACAACCCCAAACCTCTTATTTTTTAATTCCTTTTAATGTGACACACTTATTTTTGCACTCCCAGGAGCAGAAGGCGTTGGCTGGAATCCCTTTCCAAGCCAGGCCCGCTCACCCCATCCGCCCTTTCCCTGCCTCTCTCCAAGCCCTTCCTTCTGGATTCCCTTTAATGAAGAACTGATGGAAACTCATCCCGAGGGAGCAACCAGAGCTGTGACTCCCACTTTGATCTCCTCCCCATGGAGAACTCGCTCCCTGCCTGGTTTGCAAGATGTTCATGTGATTGACGTTGGCTCTGATGTACAAACTCCTTTGAACTTCACACGCTCAATTCCCACCCGGCCGAGCTCATTTTTATTCTCCTTCAACAGGATTTATGAGCAGGAGATCAGCAAGTGGAGGAGATAAAATGAATTTGCAGGAGCTTTGAATCTCAACATCAAGCCAGGCTCGAGTGAGCTCCAATTGGATTGTGCTGGGCCTGGATTTACAGTGGAAATCGGCCTTTTTTTTAGGGAGCTGTGCATAAAAAATGGCACTTGAGCAGCTGCTGAGGGTTCACATTGTTTTAACACTCTGTTCTTTCCCTCCCTTCCCCTCCATACAAATTTCAGCTGCCATTAGTATGCAAATGAAATTATGTAAGTTTGCTCAAAATTCGGTTTTTCCTTTGAAATCCACAACGAGGCTTGATTGCAGGGTAAGGTTTGAACTCGTATTTTACATAAATACTTAAATATAAGGCTCCCAGTGCATCTAAACAGAATGCTGGAAAACAATGTTTTTATGAACAAATTCAACAAAAAACCAGCTACTGGTGGTTCAGTTAATTAATTTCTTCTGGGAAGGCACTGAAGTTGCTCCAATTATTCCAAGTACTCTTGAAAAACTCAAAGGATACTTGCTCTCAGGTGTAAAAAAAAGGGTATTATTGGAAGGGAGATCTGACCCAGTAACACAAATTATTCCAAAACCCACTTTTTCAGGAGGAATTTGGCCACATTAGAAGCAAAGCAAGAGTCCAAAGGAGCAGTTTCCTAAATTTCTGCTGCAGTTTGTGGACAAAACAAGGTCTTGCCAAGACTTTGCACATTCCCTACATCTCCTACTACAGTCTGATACTCTGCAGGAACAGCAAATACATCTTAAATTTCATTTAGTGTGGCACTTTTCCTTTGGAAGTGCAGCTCTCCAGATATTGCAGCCACTGAAGGAACTGAATGGGATTCCTGTTATCTCCCACTTAACTGCTCAGGAGAGGAAAGATAAACACAGAAAGAGCTGTGATAAAACTGAACTGCATTAGCAAATATTTAACCATCTGTTTAAAAAGAAAAAAAAAAAAGAAATTAAAAAAACCAGACCACTTCTGAAGGCAATATCACAGTCAGGGAGTAAATGATTTTCAAATATAGGTTTGTAAACTTCCTTCTTCAAACAGCCCTGTTAATGTTTGCAATGCAACACTGCCAAGTAGTGTGTTTTACCAACAAATATTTCTCCATTCCATCTCCTCTCACAAATCCAGAGAAGTGCATTCCCTGAGCTCTTATCAGCACAGTTAAATAAAGAGCAAAAATAGATTTCCAGCTGCCTTAAATACGGATGTTTGGAGGAGCAGGAGTGTTCATGGTGCCAATACACCTCTAAATAGATATTTTTTGGAGATCTGGGGCAACTTCCCATGAAGAAACAGCAGTGAAATTAAGAATTTCCCCACTCAGATCCCAGTCCCAGGCTCAAGGAAACTGGATTTCCCCCCTTCTCTCACAAACACCCAAGGACATGAAATGCTGAAGCACCTCAGACCCACAGGTCTTAAAACTGGGCAGGAGAGAAGGATCAACACTTGGTTAGGGAAGATTTTTTCCTCTTCCTTTAAAAACACTTGTTTTTTTGTTGGAAAAGCTGCAAGGACAGCAGCAGGTTTCCTCATAAATGCATCTGAATAGTAACTTATAGCTTGTAACTCTTTTTTTTTGGAAGGTGATCTCAGTGCAGCCATGCAGGGCTTTGCTGTGGTGAGAAAACCAGTGGTTGGAACGTTGTGGCCCCAATTCTGTAAAATTTCTGGTGCAAACCCAACCTGAACTCACCTGGCAAACTGGAATGATAAAAAGCTGTTTCTGGATGTCTCCTACAAGAGTCAGTGAGCATCAATCATGGACTTTCCTGGAAAAGGCATTTTGTAGGACAGCAACGTGACAAACACTCAAATATTTCCCACTTATAGACTCAATCTTGATGTGGGAAGAGTTTGATTTCCTTTCACCTTCAAATGTTCAACATAAAACACCTATTTATGTACCTGTTGCCATCCAGGCCACCACCACTTTTATGAATAAAGCTGTTTCAGTTGTCACCCACATGTCACACCTGTAAAGTTACAACTCCACACAAAGCCAATGCTCCCAAACATGTTTCCCAAAATTCAGTTCTTAAATCTTATTCAGACACTTCCTACAACTGACACACATCCCATTGCAGGTGCAGGGAAGCTGCAGGTGCTCAGACTTCTCATAAATAAATACTCTTTATTCTTTCCCCTCTTTATTCTCTCCCACTCTGCTACAGCCCCACCAGCCCATCTCACTTCCAAGAATTCCTGAATACCCACTGAGGGCTTTCAAGTATGAAACCTGGGAGGCACCAACTTGTGCACAAAGGTATTTATCCTCTTAAGGAGGAAGACACTGTAATTAAAACATTGTCTTGTAAATAACCATCCAATTCAAGCCTGACAGGGAATGTCTGGAGACAGCACAAATCTCATTTCTCGTGGCTTCTTCAGCAGCCTTTGTTAGTGAGGAGACACAAAGCCTCATTTTTCCAGCAGGGATTTCTTCAAGGATGAGAAGATTCGTGTCCCTTGACATCCATTTTCCTTATCTTCCATCACTTTACCCCTCCCCTCTGCTCAGAGCCAGGAGCACTTTATCCCTATTAACTTGGGTTAGAGCAGCCTCTTCCCAAGTGCTCCAGGCACTTCCCTGGGAAAAAGAGCCAGGGAAAAAGGTCTCCAGGTCTGCCCTGGACACAACCTGGATGGTTGGGCAGGTACCACATCTGTCCCAAGCACTGTGAGCTGTCTCAGAGCTCTGCTGTCCCTCCATGTCACCAAGGGTTTGCCATTCCCAAACCTCCAGCAAGTGGAAGTGAAACCACAAAGAGAAGAAAGGATGAGGGAAAACCAGGGTGGAATCAGAGTCCCTGCTCAGTTCACCTCCCCTCAGCAGTCCCTGCACACATCTTTAGGTGTGAGATTAATCTCCCTTTACCCAAGCACATATTTAGACTCTTTGCTAAACCAGATGAGCATAATTGTATGATTAAATGTTTGCTGAATTAAGGCCTAGGGAATATCCCTTGCCAAAACCACTTGATAGCCACCAACTGTGCTGCCTCATCCACTTGGTTTTGCATATTTTAATTTATTTATTTTCACCACTTGCCAGAAAAAGGCAGTTCCATTGCACAAAGCTGCTCAGGTGGGGGAACAAACACACAACTGCTTGGAGTTAAATCAGTGTATTTGGGGTACAATACAGCAACCAAAGCACAGTCAGGCTGGTAATTTTAATCCAGAACTAATCACTACAGACTGGAATCAGTCACCTGGAAACTTGTTCATTTGGCTTTTCACTGTAAAAGCCAACACATAATGGCAATAAAATAAGTATTGCTTTCCCTGTCGTATCTCACTACTCAACTAAACCAGCAATTTAAATACCAGGTTCATTTTATAACCCAGTTTGTGTTTTGTTAGGCCCTATTTTGTGTCATTTATTTATAGTCACCAGGTGTGGAAGTCTCACAGTTTATCTCAAGCAACAAGGCAAACCCTCTTCCAAGCCAATACTCAGATTTTCAAGATAAACACAAGGCCACACATGGATAATTTTGTTAATACCAACAATAAATACAAACTAAAGATAAGACACTGAAAAAAACCTCAAGGAAAAAAAACCCCTGTCTCCACAGAATAGTTCAGCATCTCCTTCACAAGTTAATTTTTCCAAAATCAACCTAAACTTGCAGCATTTCCAATGTCAGGAATGGACAGCAATGTAAAGGCTGATGGAACAATCACCTGGCAGCAGAAAGTGCCCTCAGAATTTTAAATGTCTCTGTTATTTGGAGGCTGAACACCTAATAAAGAGCAGCCTTAAACACTGTGGGACAGGCCTTTAAATCCACCTCAAAAATACCCCCTGAGGACAATGTGCTTCTGACACTGTTCTTGCCCCCAAAAGTTTGCTCAGGTGAACAAAACACCAAGAAAAAAAGAACACACAGAGTTAAGGAGCTGTAACACAAATATTTCACAACCCTCCTGAACCAAAGCCACAGCCCTGAGGACACAGGAATTTTCAAAGCAAAGTATCTCATGAAAACAGCAAATAACACAGAAAAATCTGGGGTTTTTTCCATGTGGTCTTTTCTGTAGCATTTTCTGTGGGCACTTTTTGCAGCAGGAACAGCACAGACACCTCCAAACCTACACACAACCCAACAACTCTGGAGTCACCTGATGACTCCAATTACCTTCCTCTCTCTAATATCTTTTTAAATCAGATTGAGATAAAACAATGAAAATAAACTCTATAATCAAAGTTTACATAAACTGAGAAGCTGTGGCTGCCCCTGGATCCCTGGAAGTGTCCAAGGCCAGGTTGGAGCAATCTGGGATAGTGGAAGGTGTCCCTGCCCATGGCAGGGGGTGAAACTGGATGATTTTTAAGGTCCCTTCCAACCCAAACCATTCCAGGATTCTATAAAATGGAAAGTTACTCTTGTTCTTTTCAAGCAAGTATAGAAGTAAATGTTTAAAATGTTTAACATTGAAAAAACAAATCACATTTTTATTGGAAAAAATCAGACCTTCTATCACATCTTCCTACAATCAGAAAACCCCAAAAAAGTCTCTGCAAATCTGCAGCATAATAAAACAATGATTAAAGACAACCAACTGCCCACATTCTAAACTCCTGCATTTAAAAACAAAACAAATTGAACGTGAACAAACCCATTTTTCCAAGCAATGTACTCAATCTCTACTGTATCAAACAGCAGAATGTCAACTTGATTAAACTGTAAAAGCAGCATTTTGAGCATGTGATGGACTGACCAACTCATGATTTTGGTTACTTCAAACAAGGAAAAACCAGTGCCATGAGCAGTTTGAGAAGAGTTTTTCAGGGCAAGCAGAGTCTCAGTGCAAAACCAGTACCTTGGATCTAGACAGACTCACTTTGTATAAAGACCATTAAGAGTTGAACAAACTTTTTTCCTTATTTCTTTCCAGCTGATTCCCAGTTCTTATTTAAAGCTCCTCATTAAACACTGGTGTGGTAGAAACATAAAATAATATGAAGACAAGATAAGAGGCACCTTTGGAGTTCTGTCTTTCCCATTTCTCAGCTACCAAAAGTAGCAGAAAACACAGGGTATTTTGGAAAGAAATCGTAATTTTTCTTCATTTTTAAATGCCAGCTTTTAATTGACAGAATTGAACACTCACTCCATCATAGATGGTGGGATAGTACAGCAGTCCTGGATGGCAGTCAGAGGTGAGGTGAGATGGGCAGTGTAAGATGCTTCCACCACTTGCTTGTTACGATTCACAACATCCAAGTAACGGTTAAATTTCTCCCGAATTTTTTTGGCCAACTGCAAAAAAAAAAAAAGTCAAAAGAAATATTAACATTAAGTCAGTTTTTTCCGTATTACCCAGTTGTTTAACAGCCAAGTCAAACCTGCATTTGTTGAAGATAATAGTTATTTGATTTGTATTTTTATTTTGGTGTAAATTTGTATTTTTATTTTGGTGTGAATTTTGGTGTAAATAAACTTGACTGTAAGTCAAGTAATTATTAATAATGGCTACAGAAAAGGCAAAAAGATAAAATACATTTATCATCCAGCAATGAGGGCTTGAACACAGTGTAATTTTCATTACATCAAACTTCTCTTTTATTAAGATCTGACACCTGGAGCTTCTGGCTTAGCACTGAAGAGCTCCAAGGCCTGACAAGGATGTGATGGAGACTAAACCAGACCACAAATCAATTTAATGAAGCTTAATAGACACTTTAGGAAAGCCCAAATAATAGTGTTACAGCAGCTTTTACCTTCACAGACCTCTCCCACAGGAAATCTCCCATTGCACTGGATCTGTTTATGGGAACAACCTCAGGATCCAGGGAAACCCAAATACTGCCATGAACATTTCTCTGTTCATCAACAAAGCTGCAACAGTTTTGACTCCAAACTTCAAGTACAACATGAAAAATCTCCAATTGATGTAATGACAGAAAGAAATAATGACAATTGTCTCACACCAGTGAAACTCCTCCTGAAGCCTTTTGCTGCCAGAGGTACCACTGAGGAAGGCAGACACTTATAAATCAAGGTTTAGAGGTTACATTATTTCCTCTCAGAAAGTGAAAACAAACAGACTTGTCCCTCCCTAGAAATTCTAGGGCTTTAAAAAAAAAATTTAGTATCTAACTTTAGAAATAGCAAATTGGTACATAGGCCCTTCTTTTAAAAAGTTTCTTAAAATAAAAATAAATATAAAAATAAAATATAAAAATACATATAAAAATAAAATATAAAAATACATATAAAAATAAAATATAAATATAAAAATAAACATAAAAATTAAAAATAAAAATAATTATCTCAACAAATTCATGCAAAGGAGTTATTTCCAAGCTCTGTGTCAGGGCTGGTTGGGGTGTGAGGTGAAGGACCTGCTGCAGGCTGAGCCCTCCATTCTCCCCATGCCAGGCAGATTCCAAGCAGTGGGAAGGCTCTCCCCAGATTCCAAGCAGTGGGAATGCTCCCAGATCCTGTGGGACACATGGCAGCCCACTGAGGTCCCTGTGCTGTCACATCAGAGCTCCTTGGGGCTCCTTCATTAGACCCCTCACTAATGACCCTGCCAGGGAAAACCGGGAGGCAAAAAGCTGGAGAAAATGTGACAGTAAACAAGAATGTTTTACACAAATTATTTACTGAGACTTGTCCTCTCGGTCTTTCATCAAAGTGAGAAATTAATAAAACAGATCAGGCTTTTTTTTTTTGCTCTATATATTCTGTACCCTTTTGACACCAACACTTCTATTGTGTTTAATCAGCAGCAGACACATCCTAAACGAAACAGAATAATCTCTAAGCAATATACTTCTTGCATTTTGCATTTCTGCAAACTTCTCCAGAGCTAAGGGAGCTCCTCAATCCACAGCACTCCTGTCTCCTGCTCCCTGGACACCCCAAACTCTCCAAGGATGATTTATTTATGATTTAATGCAGCCCCTACAAGTGCTAAGAAAGACTGTTGGTTTTCCCAGATCCCTTGGACTAACAAATGTCTTTCCTAACTCTTAATAACAGGACATTTTGTCCTGATTTACTTGGTTATGTGAACAAGGCCCACGCTGATACAGCATTGCTTTTACCCCATTGTTTCCAGGGAATGCTGCAGACAGGTCTCCTGGGAGCACAGGTTTTAATAGGACCTTGCTCAAATGACTTGCAGAATTATAGCTAATTAGTTTTGTAGAATGATTTATTGCCAAGGCACCAGAGGACTACTAATGGCCTGCTCCATGTCAGACATCCAGCACTACTAAATTGCTCCCAGTTGTTAGATAATAATGCTGTTGGGTTTATCCTTTTCCTATTTTCTGGTGAATTTTTCTTTTTGTGTGGCTGTACTCCTCATGTGTGGATTCTTCTGCACAAACCCAATCTCCTAAATCAAAGTATTAAAGATTAGTGTGGGTACAAAGTGCCTCACTTTTGGCAAATGAAAAACCTGTGCTTAAGCACAAGGTAAACCAGATACTGGAACCTCTAGAACTCTTGGTTTCTCTGCCTGAAATCACATAAAAAGGTAGAAAGCTTAAGTTTGCTGAGGAAAGGCTCACACAAGCATCATTAGCAGCATTAAAACTAACAGGGAGCCCCAGAACAAAAGGCCTCTGGTTTGGACTCGGGGTCTCCCATAAATGAAGGCCCTACAAGATGAGGTTTTGGTGTTGATGAGTTTTCACCTTCCAGGTTGGACAATAAAAGCAACCCCCAGCCTTTGAATTTCACCCTGCTGTGAGGAGCCTGGAGATCTGACAAATCTGCTTTTCAGAAGATCCTGTACCTCAGAAGCTGACAAAAAGCAAGTGCTTTGTTCCCAAACTGCATCTGCCACGGAGAAGCCTCTGAACGGCTCAAAGTCATTATGTTACTTTTATTAAGTGGATCCAACGCTCTGGTTGGGGCAGGGAGTCAAGTGCATGTCAGAAATGAGGGACATGAAGCCTCCCAGAGCTCCACAGACATCCATCCCCTGCTCATGGATTAAACTCAGCTTGTTTAATCTAAAAACTCCAAAAATACTGCTCCCTGATAGCAAGACAATACTCCCAACAATCCAAACCACTTTAAAAACAGTGAACTCATAAAACTCAACAACGGTGAGATGATCAAAAAAACCAATTTTCCATTGAAAATTGCATACAGGAAATAAATCATGTTAAGAAACTAAGGGTAACACACCAAACAGCTGATAAACTACCAAACCCAAATTATTCTAATGCATCAAATCGAGAAGCTTTATCCAGATGAAGTCTGACAAAACTAACTTAATTTTTCTTCCATAGTTGGGCTTCAGTGGAGCACAAAAATCCAGGACAATGAACAGGCATTCCAGCTCTCTAACAGCAAAAAATAATACATCTTTTCCAGCTCCTCCTCATTGCCTGGCATGCCCAGGCATGTGTGCACTCACATCATTACCTCCCAAACTTTATCCAGCTTCCAAAGTGATGCACTTGGTTGCTACAGCCTGTCAGAATAAAAGCTGCAGGCTTAAATCACCTTCTCCTCTTTCTAAATAAAAACCTAAACTTTTTATCCAACATAAACTCTGCTTTTTTAACCTGCCTGCAGCTGAAGAGCTGCTGGATTTTGATGGATGCCAGACCCACACTGGTTACAAACCCTCAAAAGGGCAGAGAAAAAGAGATAACAAATAATGAAAGGACAGAGCAGTGAACTATTAAACCACTCTAGCATCACTGTTAAAACATTTTTAAGGAAAAGTGGAAAACTGTATCCTGAATCAGGCACAGAATGGGGCAGGTTGGTGACACCCCACCCTCAGGTACAACCTTGGGTGGGAACTGAGTGTGACAGAAATTTCCTGCTCCCACAAAATGCTCCAATTCACCCATTTTAATAGAGACTAAATAAATCTGGATACATATATTGCCATATAATGTTCTGGCTGACTCACACAGTTCCCTTCACCTCATCCTAAAAACAACAATGTGGGGAAGCCTCACTCGACATTCCTCTTTTTTTTAATCCCAGATTTCTGTATTTTCTCCTTAATTTTAATAACCAAAATAACAATAACCCACGAATGCTACCTCTGAACAATGCAGCCATTAGCCCTGGTTTTCCCATCTTTCCTTTGGCAGCTGGCAGGCAGCCAAAGCCTTTGGATTTGCAGCCAGGTTGGATGGGAACACCTGTTTCCATTACTGCAGCACCCATGGGTAATGCACTTCAATTGTCACCATCTCCACTGACAACCTTTCATCACAACATCACTGAGCTTCTCTAATTTTCCCAGAGACATTTGCCTCATTTGCATAGTTCCCTCGAGCTTTTTTTTTTTTTTTTTTTTTTTTTTTTAAAGCTTCTTCCCCCTCAAAGCTCCACAGCTCTGAAGTCTTGCCTTTGCAGGGAGCTCTGAGGGAAAGCAGAGCTCCAAGGTTAGGTTTTATTTCTGGCACTAGCTTGAAAGCCAAGGTATTTTTTCATGTTTTCAGGACTGAATATAAAATCTGCAGCAGTGGGGGTGACAGGCATGGATGTCATAACAGACTCACAGACAGGGATTTAACACTGTCAGGCTCCTCAGAAAGTAGTGCTTACACATTGAAGAGTTTAGTTATAATTTTGAGGTTTAAAGCTCCTCTGTCAACCAGAAAAATTGGGGGGAAAGTATCTCTCTCCAACACCCACCAGGGTGATCCTGCTGTGTCACAACTGTGCCTTCACAGGTTCCCATTCTAGAACATTTTTAATGTATTTACTCCTAATTTGCCTGGCTTTTGAAGAAACCACTGCTTCTGTACCAACCCTGAAGAGCACAAAGGTCAGCAGGGATGTGGCTCAAGAAAGGATCAATCACCTCCAGCTTCTTCCCACAGCTCTGCTTTAATGGATTCAAACCATTCACAGAATCCTGGAATGGTTTGGGATGGAAGGAACCTTAAGGATCATCTCATCCCACCCCTGCCATGGGCAGGGACACCTCCCACTGTCCCAGGTGGCTCCAACCTGGCCTTGGACACTTCCAGGGATCCAGAGGCAACCACAGCTTCTCTGGGAATTCTGTCTCGGTCTCTCCACACCCTCCCAGCCAGGAATTCCTTCCCAATATCCCACCTCTCCCTGCCCTCTGGCAGTGGGAAGCCATTCCCCTTGTCCTATCACTACATGTCCTTGTGAAAAGTCCCCATTCCTCCTTCTCTGGATGAAAATACAGTCCTGAAATCAATCAGGCTGCAGGAAACTGCTTTCCAAAGTGCTTTTCTTCAAAGAGACCAGCACTCATTTGAGGTTTTCTACTGGCCAGTAACTTTGGCAAAGCTTCCCAAGACTTATTCCAAGGAAGATGTCAAACATGGTGCACAACACAAACTAGAGCAAGGGCCACATTCCTGGCTCACTCTGGAAGTACATTAAACACACAATAATTTTATCACAAGGCTCACAATCCAACGTGGTGTGAACATCCCCCTTTTCACAGCCAGGGAAGATGTTGTGCTCAGGAGCCAAACTGAGGTTTTCCAGCAGATTTCAGACCTGTTTCCTTTCCAAAGAGTTCGAGAGCTCTTTGCCAAGTCCCAAACCAAGGAGATAAAAATTCAACCCCAAAAATACGACCCACCAGAGAAGTCTGAGCACCCTGCAGGTCGCTGGCCAAGAGGAGAGTGATTATGGCAAGTGCAGAGTGTTCTTTTCCTGCTTCTACAACACCTGAGTGGGCACAGGGACCTGTTTCTACTGAGAACATCTCCCAGGAGAACCCCTGGGGTCTCTGAGGCTGCTGTGCTGTTTTGCAGGAATGAGCCATCCTGACTAATTTAATTTAATTACTTTATTACCTTCATTCCCAGGGTACAGGGACAGACAAAAATACCAGGAGTCACTACAAGTCTCTCTCTGCAGAGGTGGTGTTGCTGCTGTGCTCCAACTTCTCTGCCTCAGTTTGATGTATCAAGACTTCTCTCCTCAAAGCTGGTAAATCTACTCCTGCCTGAGATCATTCTCTCCTTTGTGGAGCCCAGTTTTCTACTCTCCACACCACAGAAACCACATGTCTGGCAGGTCACTGAACACACACTTCCTTGAAATCAGCTAATCTAGATTTTTCCTCCAATAAAACTACTCCTCTTCCACTTTATTTATATCACTAACTCACTACATATTCATATTGTGAGTTCTCTGATATTGAAATAACTCACAGAAAAAGAATCCAAGTTATTTTTGGCAATCACCACACGATTTTTAATAACCCATTCGAAGCAAAAAAAGGTTTTATCTGTCAGGTACAACAGTAATTCTGTAACTGCAGACCTTAAAAACAAACCAATTCAATGTCAAAAGGTAAACTGCTCCTTGTGTGGCACAAAGGTATTGAACAAGTTAGGCCTGAAGGCCAACAGCTGTAATTTTTCACTTTCTCAACAAACTGAAAGTCATTATTTACATGGTTTGGTATTAAAAAAACACCACCCCCACAACAACCCAGAGGTCTGCCAGAAAAAAATCCCAGCTGACACAAACCCATAATTAATTGCCTTTGGGTATCAGTTGCTAAGAAAATGTTAATGAATGACAAAAACAGCAAGGAGAGGCAGGGGATTTCATTTGCTCACAGTTGTTTGCCTTTGCTCAAGACAATCCCATTCCACGTCCTCCTCTTACTCATAAAACTCCACTTATATGGCTGGTGATTCATTAGGGCTAAAAGATCTGCTTATTAATGAAACAGAAGTGCTCAATTATTCTTCTATCCTTTACAATGTTGAGCTTTTAAGCACAGTAATTACACTCCACCAGGGCCTCGTTTTTCTCCTCTGACAGCCCTGGATCCATCACACAACCTGCAGTGTTTAGACAGTTCTTTGGATCTGCTTTGGGGGAACACAGACATCTGTGCTGGGGAACAAGCAGAGCCTTTCCCTATGTGCAGAATCCACAGTCGGGACTTCAAAGAAGTTTTAATCCAGTTTCTTGGTTTCCCAAAAGCACTTTTGGCTTTCAAAAGCCATCTGATATGTATAATCCAGCCCACATGGCCCTTCTGCAGTGCAGAGACCACCCAGGAACAGCCCCAAAATGCTGCCCTACAAAGGCAGGAGATCTTTTTTTCATGATGTTGGGATGGGTTTGTATTCAAACTTTTTAAAGTCAGGTGCTAATTGCACTCTCATGGTCACTTTGCATGCAAACACCCACATGGGCAGATTACAGGGAAGGGAATGGAGCTGGGAAGGGGCTGGAGCAGCAGGAGGGGCTGAGGGAGCTGGGGGGGCTCAGCCTGGAGAAAAGGAGGATCCAAAGGCACCTGGAATTCTCTGCAATCCCTGCCAGGAGGGGGGAGCTGGGTGGGATCAGGCTCTGCTCCCAGGGAACAAGGGACAGGAGGAGAGGGAATGGCCTCAGGCTGTGACAGGGGAGGGGCAGGTGGGATTTCCGGAAAATTCCTTCCTGGAAAGGGTTGTCCAGCAACGGGCAGAGCTGGATCCTCATCCCTGGAGTGATTCCCAAGCCCTGTGGACGTGGCACTTGGGGACAGGGGGCACTGGTGGCCTTGGCAGTGCTGGGAATGGTTGGACTCCATGATCTTTTCCCACCTAAACCATCCCCACAATCCCATTTAAACCATCTCTGCTTTGACATTTTTCTTGGTAAAAAAAAAAATTAAGACTGGAAATGTCATCATTTACATTAAGCACAATTTTTCTGTATCACATGAGCAGTTTTAGTGCCCAGGAATATGCCATGCACAGACCTGCTCTTGGAAAGGTGCTGGTCACCTCCTGCACAGCTCAGCAGTAATTCCCTTCTCCCCAGGGAAAGCCCAACTCTGAGGCACTTTTGTTTTTCCTGAACATTAAAACTGGTTTGATAGGGGTCTAGGAAGGTCAGGTTACTCCCTGAAGGTTGTGCAAGGCTTAAAGTGGAAGGAAAAGCTGGTTCTTTGTTCCAGGCTGCCCAGGAAAGGCAGCAGCCACAATCCAGCACCTTTTACCATGAGGGTGAACATAAGTGGTACCTTCATTTTCTAAAGAATAAAACATGAGCTATTTGATCTATTTTAAAATGGATCCAAAATTAGTTACAAAAAAATAAATATATGTATTAAATGTAAACCACTCATGTGTTGAGATGTATTAACTGGAGAGTTAAATGTTCAAATATGTGCTCATAAGCCCTCACAAAATGACAAAAACCCCTCAACCACAAGTGCTATGCACGAGGCTGTAGCTGGCCCATATTTCAATTTTCACATTCATAACAACATTAGTGGTTTTCCTTTGAATTAAATCCATGTTAAGAGACACTTCCAACATGAAAGCCTGTCAATTAATGGGAGATAACACATGAGGGTCCTTTTTTTTCCAAGGGACAGCCCCACATAAAACAGATGGAAAAGCTTTTCATGGCAATGCAAAACGCTGAAATATATAATCACGAAATATATATAATTTTATTTTTTCTATTCCATTTATATCGATTCTATTGGTTGTTATCTGATGGGTTGGGTGTTAGGAAAAGGGCCACAAATCCAGGCAGAACTTCAAACCCTCCCTCAGTGACTGTGGGAGGTGGGAAGGAGCTTTTGGACTCACCTGTTGAACTTCACTTTCACCATTTGATATTTTCTCTGTGTACACAAAGGAGTTGAATATCCTCTGCAAGAAAAACCAGAAAGGATGTGTAAGAGTCTTTTTGTCACAAATGTCACATTAAAGCAGCTCCAAAAGGCAAAAGGGGGAGGAAATCAGGTCAGAAAAGGAGCTGGGAAGTCTCCAATTCCAGGTTTTCCCAAGGGGAATCATGTCTGCAGGTCCCTTTTGTGGATCTACAGAGAGGTTCATTCTGGTTTTGAAGGCAAGGATTTTTCCAAAACATCTCTTAATTTACCAAACTGACACAAGGTGCTAAAAACACATTTCACATTCCAAAGCTCCTGCCATGCAAACCATGGCCCTGCTCTTGCCAAACATTTAAACCCAACAGAACTAATTTTCAAAGCACTTGTTTCCAACTAACATGAAAGGCTGTGAGCCAAATTTAGACCTGGAAAAGAGAAAAATGAGAGCCAGTTTTGAACACAACCAGATTAACATCACTAATGGCAAAAAAAAGGTTGTATCACAAGTTAGGAGTGAGAGCTGTGTCCTCTCCTGGGAAAACTTCCCAGCAGTTCCCAGAGGGATCTCCAGAGGTGACAGTGCTTATGTGCAGGAAAAAACACTCAACACCTTGTTAATGTTCAGCTTCCAGACTGAAAAATAAGATTGGAATCCCTGGAAAGTTTGCCTGATACACCTAAGTTTCTCTTCCAACATTTCTCATTTCCAAAGGCAGCTTTTCCCTCAGGGACAGTGGGGCCAAACCCATTGGAAAATGTACAATGTCCCTAAAATATTCCTTTTCTCTCTGTCTTAATAGCAATATGTGGTGGTTGTGTAAAGCAGCAGAGGTTTGAGAGAAGAGTATTGTGCCAAACAAAGGCAGTGCTGGTTATTCAATATTAATAAATGTAACAGTAATATCTGGAGGTTATTTAGGCTGTGAGACTTTGCTCTCTCAGCCTCAGGGGGTGCTGGGATTTCACTGATGGAATGGATTCCACATTTATCAGGTATCCTTACATCTGGGAAAGGACAGGGATTCATAAAGACCCTGTGGAGTCCCTCCCTGACCTGTGAAATTACTACAAGTAGTAGTTACAACACACAATTAGCCACAGTCAGCTCTGCAAATTATCAACAATAACTAAAGTCACTAAAGAAGACTAAATTTCATCCAAATCACCAGTAGTCCATAACTCCAAGAGATTTTTCTGGATGCAGCTGATTTCCTCCTACTAAAGCTCTAACTGGCCAAACCAGGCTGGAAAATCCTTTGGTGTGCTCTGCTCCACTTACCATCATCACTTTCCCTTTATCCCTCTCCCTCCTGAGGACCTGAGGAATTCCAAAAATTTGAACTCTTAATTCTGAAGAAGCATTTGGAAGGGCAGCAATAAATCTCCTGGTTTACAAGTCTCAGAGAGCCAAGAAGGGGGGGCAGGGAAGGGAAAAAAAAAAGGCACCTACTCTTAAAAGTACATTGAAATTTCCTCTTCATCCAGACCTTTTTTTAAAGTTCTGCTTGGGCACTTTAACTACAAACACGTTGGGTTATTTTCCCCCCCTCTCATGAGATGAAAAGATAATTTAAACATCAGAAGGAAATACATTAAAGCATGTCATTTTGATGCAAAATGTTTTAAATGAATTGAATTTTTCTCTCCACGCAGCATTTAAGTCTGCAGACATCAAAAGGAACGAGGAGGAAACAGACTGTCAGCTACTGAGAATGGAGCTTTCTGTCCTCCACACAAAGCTGACCCTTCCTCCACCCCTTTCACACTTAGCTGTGTTTATGAACTTGCAAAATCATCCCAGAGAACATTAAATAAGAGTCCCAGAGCCAGCAGGAATTTATTTGGCCCCTGGGCTGGGGGTTTAACCTATTTTTGATTGAATTTAATTGATTTCTTTAAAACAATGCAGTACCTACTGTACTTTTAATTAAAAGCACTGTGCCTGTCAGAGAGGGGGAGTCAAAGTGCCACCACAGATAACGTGTAAACCACCAATAAAAATTAATTAAGGATTGAGAATCCACCCAAAGTGATCTGTCACATCCGAGCTCCCCGAGGCTACACACAAACTGCTCACCCTTCCTTGGGATATCTGCTCCCTACTCAAGAATTCCCAGGCAGAATTACACCCAAAGCCAAAAGCACCTTCCCTGCTGTGTTTAAACCAATTTCACCCACTTGAAAAGCGATGTAACTTCAAGCAGAAAATCAGAGATAAGCGACGACCTCAACTGAAGCTGAGGGAACTCCACCAACCAACTTAAATCTGAATATTCAGCAGAACTTGCCCGTTGACTTCACAGTGATTTTGCATCTTGATTCTCCCCACCCCTCGTGGTTTCATTGGCTCTGCAGAGCAGATGGCAGCTCCTCCAGCTGAACAATTCCACACGTGTTTAATGAGATGCTTCCCGGGGTTTTTTGCAGTAACCCATCACCACTCAGCACATGAAGGCTGCAAGCCCTGTGCTGTCTCAGCATCCAGCTGGAGCTCCACCATGGAGCCACCTCCAAGTCCCAACATCACTCCCAAAATCTCCTCCTCACAGACCACCTCAAGCCCTGAACACCATTTTATTTTTATTTTATTTTTATTTTATTTCATTTCATTTTATTTCATTTCATGTTATTTTATTTCATTTTATTTTTATTTCATTTCATTTTATTTCATTTTGCTTCACTTCATTTAATTTCATTTTACTTCACTTCATTTTATTTCATTTTTCTTCATTTCCCTCCCTCTTTCTGCCGCCCTCAACATTTTTCAGCTTATTTAAAAAGAATATTTATAAAATTATAATTAGCCAAACAGAAATACCACTTGGCTGCCGGCTGTGCCTCTCACCTACAGCTTTATAGCAGCTTTAAACTCAGTGGTGCTGAGCACAAATCCCTGAACAAACCCTAAAAAAGAGAAAATTGTGGTATCTGCAGGGACCACCACAGAATTCCTGGTGATCCAAGACACACAGGGATGTGTCCCTGTGAACCTGCAGGGATGAGAACAGCCTGGAATCCCGAGAAAGCTCAGCTTTGTTTTACAAACACCCTTTTCCAACAATTTTTCCTAAGCTCTTTAATTACCTGGCTGGGTCAAAGCACTTGCAACTTCCTCGAGAATATTCCTCATATTTAATGGCTTTAACTGCTCTTGGGTCACCAACCTGCCCCACTTGGGCTTTGAACAACAGCCCAAATCTTGGATAAATGAGATAAACCAGGAAGCAAAGAGAGGATCCGAGGGGAAGGGGCTGGGACAGGGAAGATTTGGGCCACCAGGGTCCCCCAGGAGGTGTGACAGTGATGGATGGGCTCAGCCCACCCCTATCTCTGGCAAGGATGGAGTCAGGTTTCCCACCAAACCAGAGATAAGGAGGAGCTCAGGCTCGGCTTTGTGGTGCCCCAAACAAGGCTTAACTTTTATTTATCAGCTGAAGGCGACTCGGTTGGAAATCTGGGAGATGATTCTCAACCAAGCTTAGCACAAAAAGTCAAATATTAACTCGTTCCCTCAGTTGCTTGGGATTAAAATCAGCCAGTGCAGTGAGAAAACACTTCAAAAAGCCCAGACTGTCAGCACAGCATCAAAAAAAAGCGCCACCAGCCCCAAATCTCTAAGGTCCCCAACCAAAAACAAGCACCAACTGCTCCACAGAGCACTCAACCATTTGCACATCACTTTATTTGCCAGACGAGCTACAAATCCGTCTCCTCATGGACAAAAATAACATTTTTCGAGACAAAGAGAAGCAGCACAAACAAACACAGGGTTAGTAAAACAGCCACTGAGCTGCAAATATGTCCAAGCTGGTTTAGCATCTCTACTAGGAGAGATTTAAAAAAGGAAAAAATATCTTTCAGCGGGTTTGGGGCACAGATTGCTGTTACCTGTCACAAGGACTCAATTAAAAATCAGTAATATTTAAAAAATGATACAGAATGACAGCAGTAAAACGTAGATGTGAAAAATAAAGGCAGTAAAAGCTCAGCAGGGCTGTGATACTTCTTAAACTTCAGGCAGCTCCTAACCAGGGTCTGGTTCCTATTTAAAAGGTTAATGTTTTAAAAAGTGGTGAGCAAACAAATATCCAACAACTCCTTTCTCTGATGGAACTCACCGAGTGAAACTGTTTTCAGGGAAAACTGTGGCTTCTGTCTGCAGTTTATTTTTGCAGTGTCTGAAGCCATATCGGGTTATGTTTTGTTACCATTTCCTAAAACCAAGAAACATTAAATAGTGAATTCCCAGGAGGTCGGGGACATGTTTTCCTCCAAGAATTTACAATATCCATGGAAGAAACGGGAGTAAATTGGAGGAAAACACAGCGAAAGGCCAAGGCAGGGGGAGGAGAGCAAAAGGAATATCCCAACACCACGCTACAAATTCCTTTCTGCTTCTGGGGGGGTTCAAAAAGAATGTTTTTAGCAAGGTTTTCACTAATTAATGCTTTTTTCACGACATTATTTGTCGTGTAGTAACAGATATTTGGATCAGAGAGGCAGATGCTGAATGTGATGCCGAGGTTGGTGCTTTCAAGGGGGTCAAGCAGCAGCTTCCATGAAAAAATGAGGAAATGCCAAGTCTCCTGGAGCTTGGAATTCCTCTCTCCAGGCCTAATTCCTCTCCTGGCATCCCCATTTTGCTCAGGGAAGCTCCCTGTGTGTCCCTGCTAATGGCAAAGTTGGGCTGTGCTCAATTATCCCCATTGTTAAACCACACCATCATCTGAAAGCCTCCTCTGGCAGCTCCACTTCAATGATTCTGCTTATTTTACACATCAAATTTACACAAGATTACTTGGAATGTGGAGGGAAAAAAATCAGTTGTGAGAAAAAGCAGAGACATCAGACACAACTTTTCCATAAACAGAGCCCAGAACCTCCTGGCACATTCCTACACCACCTTCCTGGGGGAACACATTCCCCAATATTTAAGGTTTGAAGCAAGAAAACATCCCATTTCTTCCCAATTTTTATCTTGATGAAGGCTTTATCAACCCCCTATTTATGGCTCAAGCTGCCATCACCTTCTGCCACATCCCTGCAGCGCTGGAACATGTTTTGTGCAACACAGAGGAGAACAAAAAAACCTTGGATTGAGGTTTCACCTTAATTTTTGATGGTCAAAAGCATCACAGTTGGCATTTGTATGGAGACTGTGGGAGGTAAAAGCCTTTGGGATCACTTAGAGACTCAGGAGAGATGGTAAATAGGTATGACACTGCTTGAAAAGGAGCACAATTCCTATAAAATCGTTTCCTTGGGAAACTTCAGGCATTTGCAAGGAGACAAAACTATGGAAAACTGAGTAACTGCCAAAAATGCAATCAAGACCCAGCAGGGTTGGGTTTTTTTTTCAAGAGTCCAGAGAAGAGGAAGGGAAAAAGAAAGGGGAAAATACCCCGAGAAAATCAGTTCCACATGTTCAAAAGATTATTCTTTTAGCCAATGTAACTTGACCAAGGTTATTCTCATGACAATGTACGTGGCAGCATTTCAGAAAAAAAAGAAAGTCATGCTACCCAACCTTAAAATACAAAGCAGATGGGTTTCTCAATGCCATTGGATTTTTTCTCCCTAAACTTACTCCTCATTCCAGCCTTATGATGTGAAAATTAAAATATTTCTGGTTTTTTTTTTTTATTTTTCAGGTTGAGAACTTTTTGATTAATGAAATGTTTTCACCTTGTTGGTTGTTTTTTCTTTAAGGAGAACTTAAATTTGAGCATTTATCAGGAGCAACATGGACCTGAGCCTTCATTCTACTGGGAGAACTCTGGGTTTCATTTTTCTGCTTTGCTTTCAAGCAAAATGACTAAAAATGAGGAAAACATTGAAGAGATGTAAATAGATGCAACCCTAGAGCCAGAGGGGCTTGATTTTAGTGTAATTATTGTGCTTGTCCAATTTGGTCATGAATTCAATATACAGAAAATATGCAGGAGAAACAGGGCTCAACTTATGCAATATTCCAGCTGGGATTGTGCAATTTTATAGTAAAAGTCAAGGAAAAAACCCAAAGCACAAAGGGACACACACTGAGAGCTTGGCATTTTGTTTCCTCCTCAGTTTAACAAGGTTAAGGCAGAAGCTGATGGGTTTTTATTTGGAGAAATACAGGAACACTCAAGCTGGAATGAGATATTAAAGAGATCTACTTGAATCAGAAAAAAAACCACATTTAAATAGAGGGATTTCTAGATCATAAATCATGACACTAAACTTCTGTGCATGGAATGAATGGGTTGGTGGTAACACAATCACAGAAGTGTTTTCTTTAAATGTCCAAGAGGATCATTTTTCAGGATCTTTCAGCAGGAACCATCAAGATACACAGGAGAAATATCCCAAGAGCCTTCCCTGCAACCCCTGGAGCAGGAGCTGTGTCAGAGACACCAAAATTTAAAGGTTTCACACACACTGCAGGTCTTTCCACCAAAACACCCACATTTTTGTCAAGAGAAAAAGAATAGATGAGCAGTAACCTGGAAAAAAGTGTCAGGAAATAATTCCCTTCCTGTGAGCCAGTGTCTGTCAAAAAAGGACAAGGTTACTCTCATATCATAGTCTTAATTGTAGGAATAATTACAAGAGTTTTAAGGTCATTTTAACCTCATTTTTCTTTGATATAATCCCCACCCTTCCTTTTTTTTTGAGTGGCAGAAATTCTGTGCACTCCTCAATTTTTAGGTTTCATTTCTGAATGAAATTTTAAAAATTAACTCAATATATCAACTCCAATTTTCTCAACATTAACTCAAGAACTCAAGAAACACTTGGCTTTCATTATTTTAATCATTCCCTCCAACCTGGATGTAAAATTATTTTAAATAAATGTTACATTTCAAACTGCCCAAGGGCTTAGAGTGATCCAGACACAACAGGAGAGGGAGGACTTGAGTGAGGACCTCAGGAGATCTTGTCCCACCTCAACTGTCCCCAATTCCCTGAGGACACAATTCCAGAGCTGTGACCCCACACTCAAATTCTGACACTTAAAAAAGCAGAGAAGAATCAGTTTAATCTGCATTTTTTTCTGACCTTGAGAGCTGAAATCTCTCCCTGAGCTTTAGAAAATGACATTTTCTAGACTTCATCACTGCTGAAAAGAGAAAGACCCATCAACCAGCACTGGAAATGGGATATTTTTCCTCTTGCTACCAAAAACAGAGTGGGAATGAACCCAGGAATGAGGACAACAATGGATTTATAACCTGACACCTTCTCTTTGTGATGTTCCACGAGCCACAAACACACCCACAGCACAACCACTGCAGCCTGCAGCCCAAAAAATAACACCTGGGTGCCAAATCCCCAACAATTTCCAGGTCAATAAAGCAAAAATCAGCAATAATCTCCAGCAGAAACTGCTCAGCCACAACCATGGCACCCAGAGACCCAACTCCAGTTGGCTCCTGCTCAGCCAGGTCACTTAATTCCCACTTTTAATTAATTCCCAATTTTAATTTCCCTGGTTTTTTTAGGGAGCTGTGGTCCAGCAAGAGTCAGCACTCCTTGGAGCTCCCTGATTAACTGTTTTTCCTGGTGTTGAACTCCTTATCTGGGGACACAGGAGGTTGGGTAGCCCTCAAAAAAACAAATGTCACCTTGTGGAATGAGCAGAACCAGTAGATGTTATCAGTTTGTAACAAAAAAAACCCCAAAACTATTAAAGATTGAGACCAGAGGAAGCTGGTGAATTGAATTCCTGCAGCCACTTCAAAGCAATTTGTGCATGAATGCAAGCATTTCTTCTCCTAATTAAAAAAGGAAAAAAGCCAGCAAAATAGCAAGACTTCATTTACATGAAAGAAGGGGGAGGAAAACCCCCCAAAAAACAACCAACAAGCAAAATTCAAACAAAACCTCCAGTGTTAATGGAGCACAGAGTGGATTCCAACCCAGAAAAGGCAGAGAAAGCTCCACATTTAATGAGGGAAGGTGTTAAGAGGAACAAAATTCCCTCAGTGCTTTCCAAGCCATCCCACAGGAATTCCTCCATCCAGCCCTGGGGAGCAAAAATACCCTGGGATGTTGGGAAAAGCAGGTTTCTTTGTCTTGTCCCTCATTGTTTTACAAACTGCAGAGGAAAAAGGGGGTCCAAGGCCCTGGAATGTGGGGCCCAAAACATAGGATGGGCCCAAAAAATGGGATAGCCCCAAAAAATGGGATGCTGGGATGGAAAACGCTCCTTGTCCACGTCCTTCAAGAAAAGATTATTAAATAGCATAAAAGTACAATGGGAAAAAAATATCACAAAATATAATTTCTAAGCTGCTGCTCTAATTATTTAGGAGCAAAATTCCCTCAGTGCTTTCCAAGCCATCCCACAGGAATTCCTTCATCCAGCCCTGGGCAGCAAAAATACCTTGGGATGTTGGGAAAAGCAGGTTTCTTTGTCTTGTCCCTCATTGTTTTACAAACTGCAGAGGAAAAAGGGGGTCCAAGGCCTTGGAATGTGGGGCCCAAAACATGGGATGGGCCTAAAAAATGGGATGGGCCCAAAAAATGGGATGCTGGGATGGAAAACGCTCCTTGTCCACGTCCTTCAAGAAAAGATTATTAAATAGCATAAAAGTACAATGGGAAAAAAATATCACAAAATATAATTTCTAAGCTGCTGCTCTAATTATTTAGGAGCAAAATTCCCTCAGTGCTTTCCAAGCCATCCCACAGGAATTCCTTCATCCAGCCCTGGGCAGCAAAAATACCTTGGGATGTTGGGAAAAGCAGGTTTCTTTGTCTTGTCCCTCATTGTTTTACAAACTGCAGAGGAAAAAGGGGGTCCAAGGCCTTGGAATGTGGGGCCCAAAACATGGGATGGGCCCAAAAAATGGGATGGGCCCAAAAAATGGGATGCTGGGATGGAAAAGGCTCCTTGTTCCTCCAGCCACAACTTCAGCAGAAATAATATTTCAAGAAAAGATGATTAAATAGCATAAAATACTCTGGCAAAAAAAAAAAAATCACAAAATATAATTTCTAATCTACTGCTCTAATTATTTAAATATTGAACTGTGTGTTTATCATCTTAAATAAATATAATAACACCATTGAAAGAAGTCATTCTGTTTGAAAGAATAAACAGTATTTCCTAACTAAAGGCAGTGATTAGCTTTGCTGAAATTATTGTTAATATATTTATCTTTCAAACATTGAGTGGCAGGAAATTAGACTGAACAATTTAAAAATCAGAGTTTATGTGCTCTTCTGATGAGCTGCTGCTGAACAACACTGAGGATTTCTGACTTTGAAAACAGATGCCTCAAATTAGCATCTATTTTGATGTTAATTTTAGTTAAAATTTGAAATAATTCTCCCCCAAAAAAAATCTCCAAAGGCATTTCACCTGCCCAAAGACAACTCCTAAGGTTACAATGCAGGATTTTTTAAGTTTCCTGAGCCACTGGAAAAGCTTTTTGCAAATAACACTGAAAAACAATATTACCCAGGTATTGGAGGTAAATTAAATATTCATTTCAGCTATTGAAGGTAAATCAAATATTTATTTCTCATTGTGATTCCTTTTCACTCACTGAAAACAGAAACAATAATTTAAAAATATGTAAAAAAGGCTAATTATTTTCATTTTTCCCTGATTTTCAGACATCAAAGGACCATCACGTGTTCTCCACTGCTTGAACCCCTTCCTTCTCTAATATTAAAAGTATGACAACAACCAGTAACTGTGGTTTTCAGCTCTTGGAAAATACTCTTATTTATTTCTAAAGCTCAACTTCTCTGTAAAAATTTGCAAGAAAAAGAAATTTTCTCTGAGAAAAATTGCAAGAACTCTGCAAGTTGCAAAGGGTTTTACTGGGGAGTTTGGTGGGTTTTTTTAGGATATTACCAAAAGAAAAGTAAAGTCTTTTTCTAAGAAAACTTAGAATCCTTTAATTGAATATTCATTGGCTTCTGCAATGCTTAAAAACAAACTAGAGGAAAAGAAAAGATGGCAGGAAAGATGGAGAAGCACGTGGATAAAGGGAAAAACTGGGAAAAACCTTTAAATGCAGATCCCCAAAAGGATTGTTATTGTACCTAGACATGAAATAAATAATCTGGGATCTCCCTCATCCTGAAATATCCTTTTACACTCCCTGAAAAACAGGAAAAACATCCACCCCACCAAGCACCTCAACCCAGTTTTCCTCACCTGCCAGGAATGGATAGAATTCCACACTGGTTAAGGTGCAAATTTATTCCTGGATGTTTGGAAAATGTCCAGGTTTTTAAGGGTCTGTGTCAGTGTGAAATTTTGGCATATGGTGCCTCTGACTCTGGATGGAAAAACTGCCCATTTGGGATTTTTTATGTGGAAAAGACTAAGCCAAAAACCAGGAAAAAACACAAGAAAAATCACAATGCAAAAGAGCTGCAAAGTAAAGAGGAAAGAGGCAAAAGAAAGCAGTTTTCAGGATGTTTGGGAACAGCCTGGGGGGTTTTAAAGATTTTTTTTAGTTCTATTTTGAGTTGGTTTTACCTCCTCCACCTCCCCAGTGCAACCTGTCTGGTGCAGACTGGGAGCTGCACAATCCCAGCTGGAGAGGATGGAATGAATTTCTATTTTGCAACCTAAAGCCCCCAAAATATTGGTACAAATCTACCAGTCCTGGCACCCTGCACATCCACAAAATTGTGTCATTTATGGGACAACACCAGGAGGGACAAGGCACACAACACAATGTGGGAGCACATTTCAATTATTAAAAAAAAAAGGAATTTAAACAGGAGGGAACCAGCTTTTTGGGAAAAAAAAAACAAGCCAGGAAATTGATAATGATAATTTTAATCCTTTTCCTGATGTGATGTCATTGCCAGTTGAGTTGTACCCATTAAAAAGATCAAACAGGACTCATGAGCACCCACATTGTTAAAATTCAAGCTGTGACTTATTTTTCATTCATTACCAGCTGCTTTTTCCCCAAATATTGACAAGCCATGAAGGAAACTCCACCACTCCTGCTAAATGAACACAATAAAACCAATTTCTGTCTCAGAAAAGAATTATTTGACCTCTATTTAATCTCAAGTCGTGCTTAACTCTGTCTAAATAAAATATTTGGGAATCTCTGGGGAAAAGGCTGTTTACCCAAAATAATTCTCTGCTGTGATTTCCATCAAAAGATCCCACTTAGAAGAACTCTTTTATTTAAGAAGTTCTTGTGCTGATCACATGGAGTGGCATCTTCATTAAAAAGAACCAAGAGTCCCCAGGCAGATATTTGCACTTGAAATTAGAAAAACCTCAATGTTTCACAGTATTCCAAGGTTTCCCATTCATATTTAATTTTCCAGGATGCTCCAGTGCATCTAAAATATGTATCAGTCAGAGCAGTGTTCAAATTGGGAATTCCAACAGGACTGAGTGGCAAAACTGAGATGGAATTAAGGATTTAAGGCTGTGTGGAGACACCTCCAGCTCAGCAAACTCAATAAATTCCCTTTTTTTTGCCTTCCTGTGCAATTATCTGTGTGTTGCACATCCCTGTGAACATGTGGAGACAACACCATAATCCAATGTGGGATCAGGATTAGGGAGTTCAGGCACCAAGGAGAAAAAAAAAGGCATTAATGGAGAATTGAAGGAGATTAATTCTACTCAAGGAATAAATATTGGTGTTGTTTCACACAGTTACTTCTACTCTGGTGTCAGGATTTGACTGTCAGGAAGTGGAAGGGGAGAAAAAAAAGACTTAGAGGGCAGAAAAATTGTGTCAGTGTAATAAAAATTATCTTTACAACTTAATGAAGAAATTTTAACTTTAATAAATTGCTGATACCTCCAAATTAACTTAAGATGTTGAATTTTAAGTTTAATTTTATATTTTAATTTTATATTTCAACTGCAGCTTTAATTTTGTATTTCAACTGCAGCTTTAATTTTGTATTTCAACTGCAGCTTTAATTTT
>WEIV01011195.1:213550-230894 GCA_013390005.1 Calyptomena viridis | reverse complement strand
ACACAAAGTTCCCCAAATCAAAGGCATAAAAGTTCAAAAGATTCCAAAAAGTGATGTCCACCCTCAGAGATGATAAAGCACCATAAGACAAAAGGATGGAAGAAGTCACAGAATATCAAATTTCTTAAAAATTAAGTTCTGAAAATTCTGAGAGCCCTTTTTCCATGCAGGGTAAATAAAGCCCTTTTTCCAGGGCTTCAGAACACATTAAATCAAAGTATAAATAANTGTGTTTTTCAGAGTCACGAGGGGGTGACCTGTGCATCATCCTACAAAAACATGGAATGCCACCAAATCCTCCCCAAACAGGCAGCACAACACCCTGGATCATCACAGAAATGATAATTATTGAATTTTACAGCACTTCAGGGAGGTGTTCTAATTCTAATCACTAATGGCTGGTGTTAATTTGATTTTTGTTCAGATATTTGCATCCAATTTCTTTTGTTATTCATCTAAAAGTGGCTTGAAAAGCTGTGAGTTGCCCTTGTATTCCACCAAAGCAGGAAGGACACACAGGGTTTCTTCCAAAAAAAAAGCAGGAAAACCAGAGTAAAAGCTTTTCAAAATTTAGATTGCATTGATATGACCAAATTTAACAGCCAATTTTTTATTTCATTGCATTGGCAATATAGAAAAAGAAGCAGAGAATGATTTTCAGGTTGGGTTGGGTTGGTTTGGCAGCTCTGCAGGGGTTTAAAAGGTTCAAGTGTTTGACCCTCAAGTGCCAACAGCTCCAAGATCCCCCTTTCCAAATTAAATTAAATATCTTAATATTTCTCTTAATATTTCTCTTACCCTCCTTGCTCAGTCCTCTTGCTCCAAGATCCCCCTTTCCAAACTAAATTAAATATCTTAATATTTCTCTTAATATTTCTCTTACCCTCCTTGCTCAGTCCTCTTGCTCCAAGATCCCCCTTTCCAAACTAAATTAAATATCTTAATATTTCTCTTAATATTTCTCTTACCCTCCTCGCTCAGTCCTCCAAAAAAAAAAAGTTATCAGGAAAGTTTCTGTTTGGTTTTTCTTGTATAAAATGCATCTCCTTCGAAGCACAGAAAAAAGCAGGTGTAATGTGAATAATCTCTTGCATCTTTGGGGTTTTATTTGCAAAAAATCTTCCACCTGGGTAGTTAAAAAGGGAATTTCAGCTGTTTTACATCTCCCCTGCTCTAATCTCTTCTTGTATCAAGCTGGGATTGGAGGTTTATTTATCCCTATCCAAGGTGTGAGCACAGGGAAAAGGTCTTGGAGCTTCTCCAGACCCATCTCCTGCTGGAGGGGACACAGGATTTTTAGGTTCACAAACCACCAAAGGCTTTGTGAAAGTCTTGGGATTAGGTTTTATCAGGGAGATCCTGATCTGCATTCCAAAAAAAAGGCTTTTTTCATATTCACAGGAAGTGTGGAATGGGTTGGGTTGGAAAAGACCTTAAAGATTATCCAGTCTCATCCTTTTCCATGGACAGGGATCCCACTGTCCCAGGGGGATCCAACCTGGCCTTGGACACTTCCAGGGATCCAGGGGCAGCCACAGCTTCTTTGGGAATTCCAGCCCAGCCCCTCCCCACCCTCCCAGCCAGGAATTCCTTCCCAATTTCCCATCAAAACCTACTCTATTAAACCCCAAACCTGGATTATTTCACTCAGTTTGAACTATTCCATCCCAGATGGCATATTCTGCATGAGAACTCCAGGAGAAAAACCACTAATCAGATGGAAAAAAATCCAGGATAAACCAGGTCCCAAGACAACAGTGATCTCAAACTGTTCCCACAACTTCTCCTTCCAGGATCTCAAAGTTTCAGAGGAAAATAAAGGTAAACCATGAATAGTTGCAAAAAATGAGACAAGACAATTTTCTTCTCATGTGGACAGAAAAGCCCTGCTGAAGAGATTTGTCCTTCAAATCAAAAAGAGACCTGAAATCCAAACTATTTATCAGAAAAAAAAAGTCCTTGTGCCCAGTATTTCACTGTATTTTAAATATTTATCCCCTTTGCCATGTCTTCACTGCAGAGATTAACACCCTGTGAGGAGAAGGGACTTCTCAGATTTAAATTCACACACCAAAAAGAGAAATTTCTACATTCTCCTTCCCCACAGTGGCATTTGTAAGATACATTGTTAGAGGAAAAGCCAAAGCAATGATGAAAAGTGAGGAATTCATGAACTTCCCTGGAGCTGCTGCTCCAACCACTCCTTTTTTGGGGGGAGGAACACATTGAGAAAACACCCCAAAAAATGAGCACATTTTGCCTAGACACAACCAAACCCCACATTTCACACAGAGCAGGAGGTCCTGGCTTATTTTACAGATTTTTTTACAAATTATTTTACAAAATTTATTAACACATTCTTTCCAGTATATTTTTATTTTAAACAGAATATTTTATTATATTCCCCCCCCCCAAAAAAAAAGCCATGTTTATGCTTTTAAAAAATTCTTAATTTTCCTTTCACTGAGGTATTACTGTATTTCCTTACCCTTGGAGAGTTTTCTCTGGGATTACACATATGTACCAAAACACAGCTGTTCCACTTCTTTTTTCCTTTCTTTTTTTTTCCCAGAGAAAAACCTGCCTCTCTCAGCCACCCAATTAGCTGCTCACTATCAAAAGCCTGCTTTGGCCTTTCATCTTCTTGAAAACTGGCTTCAAGTGAGAGGGTGTCATGGAAACTGTGTCTCAGGTCATTTCCTGTTTCAGTTTTTCAGTCACCAAAAATAAAATAGGAATAACAATAATAGTGAGGGGTTTTTAATGAAAAAAAAAAAAATGTTAACCCAGCCTGTAAAAATAAAAATTATATTATTCTTCACGAGAAATCCTCAGCTGATCAAGAAGGAATGTGATTTTCAATTCAATGTTCAACTAATTTTCTCCTAAAAAAAATTTAAAAAAAGAACACAAAACCTGCAGGAAATATGTGAAATTATTGAAGAATTAAAAATAAAACCAGTTCAAAGTACTGCCATAATGTGTTTAAGTATCTCACTAAGCAAGTAGAGAAAAGTGTGAGATAATTATATAGGAGATTGTTATCAAACCACAGAGTTTCAGGTAATTTAACTACCCCAAATATCTCCTTTTAAAAACCAACAGTCTCAATTGCCTCTTGTTTTCTCAGTTCAAAGCTCACAGAATTTCACTGTTACAGAAGAGTTGCATCTCACTGGTAAAACCATAAAAAACACCTTATGAAAGACACCAAGTTCACAAAAATGAGAAATTTCAATGCCTGGAAGTTTTTTCCACAAGTCCTTGCACATGGAAAGGTCATTGCAAGGTGGGATTTGGAGTAATGGAACTTTTATTTTTGGTTATTCACCTGAAACCAGCAAGGTATTAAACACATGAACATTCCTCATGAGCCCACAAATTATCTATTTATTAAATATTTTTATAGATATTTTATTAATTGAGATATTTATTGAGTCACAACTGATCCTTTTATTAATGGCATCATTTGGAGGAACTGTAATCAGGAGAAATGTGGAATAGGGACAGTCTATGGTAAAAAAACTGCCAATTTCTGTATATCCAAATTAGGGGGAAAAATGGCTATTTTCTGATTCCAGTGCTGCCATCTCATTTCTGAACCTGCAGGACACAAATCCTATTCCTTTTTTTAAATTAACACTCTCAGAATTCCCAAGTTCATTCCAGCTCTTAAAGCAAGGAGAATACTCCAAAATTAAAAAATAAAAACTAGGATAGTTCACAGACCAGGGAGCTTTTATCCTTCAGATGAGTCCTAAATAAAGGTAATTAAAAATAAATAAAAATCACTCAGTGACTTAATGCCTTAGGCCTTTGCCAGATTTTTTATGTTTTGATGAAAAAAAGGAGGGATAAAGATACCAAAAGGTTGCACATGTACAGCATTTTATTAAACACTGAGTTAAATAGGGGGTTAACAGGAAAAAAAGAGAATTCCACTTAGGAATGAAATCAAGGATATCACTTATATGAGAGGTTTTTTTGGTGAGAGGAGTTCAGGAAAACATGCAGTACCTGGAACAAGCACTCCTGGAAAGGGGTTCAGTTGGTTTGATACAGAAAAGTGCTCACACTGGTGGCAAAAAGGGCTTGGGTGCTTTGGCTCCAAAAAAAAAGCTTTTTTTTTCAGTTCTTAAGCTGAACTTGTGTATCCCAGGCCTTGGATTTCATCCCAAGCCACTGCTGTACCCCATCTTTTCCAATTAATTGATTCTGTGATCTGACCAAATTAGAAACTCTACTCCAATCACATCTATCCAATTTATCACCTTAATCAAATTCTTATTTGGGGTTTTTTTGCTAGTAATCATTTCTTACTTCACCTTTACTCAGAGGTTTCCAAACTGGAACTCATTTTCTAGAGTCTGCAGGAGCTGAAGCTCTTTCTGCTTGCAACTCCACAGAGCAACTGCAAAAGATGTCTTTACCAAAATAAATCCTGAAGATCTCTGATAAAGTTTTACTCCTTTTGCTAATGGAAAATTAAATATATGTGCACTAGATTCTTGTTCTTGTGAAGGTGTTTGCCAGGTCAAACCAAACACACCTGTGACCTTGCAACCTTATTTTTTGAGAAAGAAATCCTTTTTTTCACTAAGAACCACAGACAGAAAAAACCCCACTGAAATCTGAGAGATTAAACAGCAGACGAAAGACATCAGATCTCAATTTAAAAAATAATAAATCAATCAAATGCTATTGTACTAAACGACCACTACAGATAAACCTGTGTCTCAAACCAGAAATAACGGGTCAAGCTGGACTTGGAAAAGTTGTCTCAGTGTCCTGTTGTTGCTGCAATCCCAGTTGTGCTTCCTGGGAAGCTCTGAGCTTATTGGGAATGCAAAACCCCAGCTGGGGGCAGGAGGAACGGGAGTGTTCAATGCTGGGCTGGTGTGTGCCCACACCAGAGAGGGGTCCCTCCCCCTCTCCCATCGTGCTCCCCATTATTCTCCACTCAAGCTGAAAGGAGAAGGTCTTTTCCTCTGCCACTCGGTGTCAGGCAGACTTGGGAAGCTCTGCAGGAATTGCAGAGAGATCCAGAGAGGCACAAAAGCCTCGTCCCACAAAGCGCCCTTTCATCCGGGCAGTGTGTCCATTAAACACGTCCTGGTAATGTGCATACATTTTATAAAGAGATTATAAAGTGAAGGCTCAGTCACTAACCCACTACACAATAAGAGTTTTAAGGCCATTACTAGAAAACTGGGGTTTGAAATGAGGAGCTGGGAATGTTTCCCAGTGACACTCAGATAGGCCTGGTACCCACAGCAGCAGCTGAAGGGGTGTTTTCTAGGTTTTAATGCTTTAATTTCTTTATTTGGTGACACACAAGCGCCTCAGGCCATGACCACTCTGCCCTCAGCACTGTCCAGGGATAAAGGGAAGGGATGATTCAAGGCCTGACAGTGTTCCTGCACCAAATGTGGCATCGCTGCTCCGGTGGGTTGGAAAGAGGAAAGTTTAAAACAAAATTAAAAAAAGAGATCAGATCCTGCTCTTTCACTGTGGCATCAGAATGAGCTGCCCATTCCTGAGCATTGCTCCTGCACTCATCAACACCAAAGCAGAAAACAGCCAATTTATCCTCTTGCTCCATCTTTTCCCTCCCTTTCCTTTGCCCACAGGGGCTCAGCATCTCCCGAGTTTTTTTAATAACCAAGGGAGATGCAGATTCCTGCCAGCCCTGTGAGAAAGCAAGTTATTTTCTGTCCACCAAAAGGCCAAAAACCAAATAAATAAATAAATAAGAAGCTGCCTTTTCTGCATCATCAAAGCAAGGCCACAAGTTGCCAATCCTCCCCGGGGTGGGTATGGCTGTGGGCCAGCTTCACATTCCGGCCTCTGCAGGGCCTGCATGAAGCCACACTGCAGCCACAGACTTGCTACAGCAAGCTTTCCATATTTTAAATATATTTTTGGATGCTAACACTGGCTCTAACTCCGTTTCTGAGCAAGAATCCCCAAAAGGCTGAGTATCTATTTTCAGGAGCACAAGGAAATGTCGTCTCCCAGCAGTAGTGGCAGAATTCCAGTCCAGCTCCTCATGGACAACGTGGAAAAGGGGATGGTGGCAAAACTGTTCGGGTTGGGAGGGACCTCAAAGCCCATCTTGTTCCACTCCCTGTCGTGGGCAGGGACACATTCCATTATCCCAGGTTGCTCCAACCTGGCCTTGGACACTTCCAGGGATGGAGCAGCCACAGCTTCTCTGGGAATTCTGTCCCAGTCCCTCCCCACCCTCCCAGCCAGGAATTCCTTCCCAATATCCCATCTAATCCTGCCCTCTGGCAGTGGGAAGCCATTCCCCCTTCTCCTATCACTCTAAAGTCCCTCAGCAATATCTTCCATTCAGTGCAAAATTCCAAGGGATGATCCAACTCTGTTTTGTGCCCACACCCCACCTCAGCCCCAGGCACAGGACCCAGTGCTCCTCCAGGGCCAAAACTGCCTCCAGGACACTCTGGTCCCGGAAAACCAGGAAAACCAGGACACAGGGAATGGGAAAAACACAAACCAGGCAAACTAGAGGCTGGGAAATGTGGGAATGCAGCAGAAATGGGCTGTACAGGAGAGTTGGATGTACGACTTCGTGGGAACCCCCTGTACTTCCCACAGGCCAAAATTTGGGGTTAAAGGCCTTAAAAGTGCATTAACACTTTAAGTGTCAAAGCTGCAGGAAGATGTGGATTAATAAAAACCAGGTAAGAGCCTGGAATAAGCCTGACCTGCACTAAATGCACAGTGAGAACAACAGCTTTCATTACATTTTCAAAGAAAATTCAATGCACCTCTTCATTACATTTTTTAATGACTATTATCCCTTTCTAGCTGCTTGTTTTTAACTCTTGCTCACCATGAATTTTCAGCTCTATTAAATCATCCAGACAACACACTCAGCAGGTCTGATGTTTCAGATGAGCCTTCCCAGAGCAGGTCTGCATTTATTTCATCCTGACTCCACATCTTCCCTTCCCAAAAAAGCTGCTGCACCTCTGCTCCTCCTTTCCAGAGAAATCCACCATTTCAAGCCCTGAAAACCATGGTGATGGATGTTGGGTTTCATTTATTTTTGGAGGCTCAGCTTCTATTCTTGGATATGTAAGAAAAAACAGAGTTTCAAAGGTTGAGGTTGCAATTACCAGAAGTTAATTTTTTGCAATGTATTTCTAGACTTACAGTCAACCACTTGTTGAATAAATACATAAATATGAAGGGGGAGGCAAAATTCTATTTGTGTGACATCACAGTGAATCAATATTTTAAAATTCATTAGATTCCATTTCTTACCAAACAGAAATAAATGGTCATTTCTATTAAACCAGTTATCTCCTGTCATGGTTATCTCAGGGTTATTTTAATTTTGGCTTTGCATGCAGTAATTTTAATGGAAACACAGTATCATCACTATGTCAGCATCTCAGATTTTAGAAACCAAACACAACTTTGGGAATAAAATCCTGTGTTCCCAGTAGTGAGCTCAGCACAGCAGAGGTTCCTCTGCCAAGAAAAGCTGGATTATCAACTAACTGCATCTAAAAACTTCAAGAGCATCAAGCACATCCATCAGAGCAGCTACTGAAATGATCTATGGCTGTGTAAAACACAACAGCAGCAGAGTTAAAACAAAGAGCCAGAATTTTATTGTTTAAAATTATAGTTTCATTCCAGTTAAAAATAAAAAATGAAAAATGAGACACCACATTTTCCCAAATTACTCACAAGGTTGGTTACTTAAGTGCTATTGCTTTGTATCTGCAACCTTGACCTTGGTGAAGTTAATCAAAAGCTACAAAAATTCCAGAAATTTGCAGTTTTCATCCTCTTCCTGCAACGTATTTGAACATTAACTTTTTTCCTTTTTTTTTTCATCAAAACCTGTGAGCAAGACACAAGAGACTGTGTATCCAGGAATAACATTTTCTAATTTTAATCTAACAGATCAAAGACTGAGTTTTACAGTTTCAAAACAGACACCTGACCACTGCTGCATAATGTGACCAACAAGGCATCCTCAGAACTTATCCCTGTCTTCCTGCCTGCACCAGAAAGTGCAGTTTTCCCTGTAAACTCTTTTCTGTAGCTGAATTCCACCAAGCCAGGGCAAGGAAATAAATCCCACATCACACCTGGCAGTCCTGGAGAGCCAAAAGGAATGAAAGACAACTATGAAATTCAAATTATACACAACTTTTTGGGCAAACAATGTGCCCAGGGAAGTCAAACCACCTACAGTGCAGCTGTAGAATATTTAAATGAAATATCCTTTCCTTGTTAAACCTGCTGGATGTATTAACTTCAAATTCAAAATCCTTCTATTTTATCCTCCATATGCCTTCCAGAAACACAAAAATTCTGTCTCCAAGATGTTGGTTTGGCCCCTCTGGAATAAACTGATCCATGAGGGTGTGACTACAAACACTGGCTTCAACAAAATATGAACTGCAATAGAATCCACGGAGTTGAAGTGGTTTTTCCATGGTTTTTCCTCCTCCATTTTACACTCCTTGCAACAATGAGACATCCTGCCTCTTCTTTCTTCTCCTCCAAATAGTGTTTAGGTCTCCAAAAATCAAAAGTCAGAAATCCCATGGGGGAAAAAAAAAGAGGAAAAACAAGGTGCTGGTTCAGTGACCATGAGCAAGGCAATAAAAACTCCCTGGATGAGACTTTTTCCTGCCCCAACCTTCCACCAGCACCTGCCCACGACTTGATCTGCCAAGGCCAGGCTGCCACTGAAAGCAAATCCTCCAGGCAAACTTCATTTTGCTCCCACAAAAAACAGGATTCCAGAGCCCTACCAAGGAGCCTGCACGTCAAGAACCTCACCATCATCCTCACATCACTATAGGTAAATCAGAATTTAGGTCACTCCAGCAGTTTGAAGTATCATCTCCTCGGATGGTGGGATTGATAAAGAGAGAGATAACAGGTTAGGAAAGACATACAGAGCTTTCAGGAAGCTTTATAAAAGAGTCTGGTGCAATAAACACCTGAGAAAAGTACTAAGATTAGTGTTTATAAAGCCATTGTACTGTCTACTCTTTTATATGGGTCTGAATCATGTTATCTACCACTGTCATCTGCAACTTCTCCAACGTTTCCATCAGTGCTGCCTTCATAAAATCCTAAACATCCACTGGACTGACTGTGACCAATGTCACTGTCCTAGAACAGGCAGAGGTCACCAGTACAGAGGTGACTGTCCTAGAACAGGCAGAGGTCACCAGCATTGAGGTGACTGTCCTAGAACAGGCAGAGGTCACCAGCATTGAGGTGACTGTCCTAGAACAGGCAGAGGTCACCAGGATTGAGGCCATGCTGTTGAGAACCCAACTGCACTGGGCAGGACATTTCCAGGATGGAGGATCCCCCTCCCCAACACTGTGATCTGCAGTGAACCCACCACCAGCTGCTGCAACACAGGAGCCCCAAAGAGGAGATACAAGGACTACCTGAAACAACACCTCAGTCTTGGCCATTTGACCACCATCAGTGGTGCACTCTGGCCTCAAATCAGGAATCATGGAGACACACCATCTCTGACACTGGTGCCTCCTTTGAAAACTCACACAGAATTAGCCTTGAAGAGTAAAGACGTTGCAGAAATAACTACCCCTCATCAATCCCACCCAAGGAGACTTTTAGCTGTGCCTTTTGTACCTGGATTTATCCTGCATTGGCCTTTTTAGCCATGAGTGTGTTTGCCAGCAAGGGTGGGTAGAGCCCTACCCATACCTTGGTTCTCAAAGCTCAGCCATGAGGGACTGACTGGTCCCTGGCCACCACTGGATGCAGCTGAACCTCTCCCTGAGGCTGCAGCACTATCCAAACATGGCCAACATCCCTCCACCAGCACGGGGGAAGCAGGAGGAATAACCCCCAGGAATAACAGGGATCACACAGCTCATCCCTGTGGGATCCCAGCTCCTGGGGAAGAGCTGCTGCAGAGAGCTCTGCTTTGCTTAAATCCAAGATTTCTTGCTAACTTGCCACTCATTTCACTGTCACATCCTCCCTTTGCATTCCTGCTTCGCAGAATTCAGAGCTCCTTTATTTTCCAACAAATAAACCCCCTCCTGGCTCTCCATGTGCTCTTCCCAAGGGCTGGAAAGCCCTTTCCAAGCAAAAAAACAGGCTCCAGGCAAACAGGCTCCCACTACAGCTATTTTTGGGAGTCTGTCCCTTTTCCCCATCAGCACAAACATCTCCCCAGGTTTTGTTCCTTATCATTTCTGAGGTGAAAATACGGAACAAGAGGAAATGTTTCTAATTTTTCCTTTGCTGAAAGGGACAGAAACAAGGACTGATCCAGACACAGGGAGGTTGTGGGAGCACCTCAACCCTTTGGTGTGGTACCATCACCTTGTCTTTGTCAACTGAACTTATCTTCATATGCAGTTTGGTCTAAAATCCCCAAAAAACAGCATAAAAATGTCCCAGGAATGATGTATTTCTATGTAGCTGAATAGGAAAATACTCCTTTTTTTCCTGTACATGGATAATAGAACTTAATAATTGAAATTTAAGTAACTTATCTGGTTCACCTTCCAGGATGAACATGCAAGAAATTCTGATAAAGGCTTTCCAGCTTCTAGAAACTTTCATGGCAACTTCCAGATGTGTCTATTTTAAAGCTTCTTTTTTTTCCCCCTGGCCTTATTCCCACCTGTGATGATCCTAAGTATAGCCAGGAATTCCTAGTGCATGGCAGGAATATGTGCAAAATAAAAAAAGGTCAAACCTGGACAAGGAGCACTGAAAGGAAAAATTACACTTTTTTTATCACAAAGGTGTTTGGGGTTTTCTGCTCTGCTGGTTCAAATCACCCAAAGATGTGCAAATGAATGAACAAAAAAAGGATGAAAAGCTGGTTTTATCAGCTGCTTCTGGCTGGGAAGCTGGTAAAGGGAGATGGAATAGTTTGCTTTTGCTAATCATTGTAATTGTGCAAATATACTTGGGCAAAATCACTTGGGAGACTCCACAGAGACCTTGGAAGCAGCTGATAAAAGTGACTCTATTAAGATTTTTCCTGCTGATTTGTGCTACTGATTTGTGGCACCATGATTATTTCAAAAGTCAACTCAGACTTTCCCTAAATTAGACATATTTGTGTTAAATTAAACTATTGTACAGATTCCTGTGTAGGGGAGAACACCCAAAATTCAGGCAATGACTTGGCTTACACTCTATTTTAGATCAGAAAAGGCAAGTTTTACAACAGACACTGGGTAAGTCCCAGTGTCATTAAACTCTGTTTTCCATGGAAAAGAGAGCACAAGGATATCCTTTGGGATTTGATTAACACAGCATGTTATTGAACAACAATAAAGTCCAGGAAAATGATGCCTGAGGAATGCAGGCCCTCTGTACTTTACTCTGCATCAAGCCCAAAAATACAAGAGCAATTAGTCAAAACCTCAGCAAAATTTCTGACACGCAAGACAAAGGCTGATCCACCAGATAAGTTACTTAAATTTCAATTATTAAGTTCTATTATCCATGTACAGGAAAAAAAGGAGTATTTTCCTATTCAGCTACATAGAAATACATCATTATCCAACATACATTATCCAACCCCTACTGAAGCCCCCTGTATCCCAGTTCAACCTATGGAGTGCCCTGATTGTGGAAACACAAAAATTTGGGATATTTCCTTCTTGCTGGGCACTTCCACACATGAGAGCACTGAGCTGCCAAGGCCAATTTTTCACCAATAACTGACAATCAAAAAAAAAATCTGTTTATACTTAATACTTCATTATATGGACATAAAAGAATAATTAAGGAAACACACATAAAAACCAGCTTTTACTTCCCATTTCTTCCCATCTCAAGCACATCTTGCCCCTCTGTGTGAAAGGAGATGAAGCTTTTGATGTTTTTTGACTCCAAGCACTGGGTTTTTCCTCACCTTGCCAGGCAATGGCAGCAGAACAGCTTCTCTGCTGGGCTCACACCCCTCAAACCATTCCTCCTCAGCTGAATTAAGCCAAGAAAAACAGCCTAACACACATTTTATTTAATTTTGTGCCTCCTTAATATCTGTGTTATCAGCCCTGCCACAGCTGAGAGATTCCCAACTGCAGAATCCTTGGATTTCCTGCTGTTAATCACCCTCCAGCCCACGCCAGGACTGGCAGGATCCCTGGGAGAGGCAGAGAAGGGGACAACTAATTATCTGCCAACCCACTTTGCTGCTCCACACTCAGCACCTTTTATCTGCCCAGGACAGCTGGATTCTCCCTGTTTGAAGTGCAATGTCAGGCTTTGCTGATGCAACAACAAGTACATCACTAAGGATGTCCCACACTTTGAAGGAACAGCTCAAAGCTTCATTAAAAAAATTCAGATTTGCTTTCCTGCTCGCCCAGCCATTCCCACTGCCCTTCCAGAGCTGTTTCAAAAAGAATCCACGTGGAAAAGGATGAAAAACTGCTGCAGTTTTGGGTTTTCAGGAGCCTTGGATGAAGCTGATTCAAATTAAGGCGTAATCATGTAAACCAGATGATTTTTACTCTGCTGGTTTCTGCTCTGTAATTATTCCTAAAGCACAAACTACTGCCAAATATTATTAAAAAAACCCAAAAAATGTATAGTCAAACAATTATCAGCATCCCTTAGTTATATTTTTCTATTGTATTCCAGCTTCATGAGCTGGGAACAAGCTGAAAATAACAGGGGGGGAAAAAAAAGGGAAGGTTTTTTGTGCTGTCATTTGGCTGAGGGTGCCCAAGGTCCAGGTTTTAGAACTGGTGCTTTACATCACTTGCTGTGCAAGTACCTCCCAGTCACTGACAGATTTATTTGTAAATACCCCCAGAAAAAAAGTGAGGAAATGTGTGAAAATCCTGATTTCCGAGATGGAGAATCTCAATTCTGGCATTTCAATGAAATTTAGCTCCAATGGGATTTCTCTCTCCTAAATCATAAATCCAGTGTCATTAGCCAGAAGACCATCTCATTAGGAAAAATAAATAATTCTGTATTCTGTCAGGGTTCATCTGCAAAGAGATTAAACAAATGGACAGCTCTGGTGACTGCAACACTTTGCCACCAGCCTGAAATCTTCAAAGAAGGTGGATTTTTCAGCCCATATAAACCTCTGGACATCTCCCCACCTCCATGTCATGCACAATCTGTTCTTCTTGAAAAACATATGGCCAGCTAAGCTATTAGTAGGAAAAATAAATAAATAACACAAGTCTGGGCTAAGCTGGTTGTTATTTTACACATCACTACACCACCTGATGTATTAATTTATTATAGTATTTATAATCTTACTATAAAAAGTATGAATATAATTTTTAAAATATAGGAAAAATTAAGAGTAAACTGCTGTTTCCAGATCCAAGATGCCTTTTGTTATTCCAGCTTCCAAGATCAGTACCAGACAATGGGAAAGGGCTGTGTTTCCTCCTCAGAGTAAGTGTAAAGGATTAGGATGGCAGAGCTGCCTTCAGAAATATTCAAGGCCCTCTGGGCCTACAACTTTTGTTACTATCTGGCTGGAAACATCAGCATGCATTTTGAAAGTTATAGAGCCATTTAATGCTTTTCATCTTCAAAGCATTTCTTAATCCTTTCAACTCTTGCTGCAAGTATTATATCCCTATTTTATATCCCTATTTTCGAGATGGAAACGTTGCCTTGCCCCACACTATCAAAAAATAATCCTCATCTTGGGTGCCTCGTGCAGGTTTACAGGGTTAAACCCTGCCAGAAGCAGCCAGAATGCTCACAAAAATTCTGATTTATTCTTTTCCTGCATTCACCTCCCCAAACAACCTGCTCTGTCATTTGTGCCAGGCCAGAGAAGCTGAGATCAGACAGGGAACAGGGATGGTGAAAACTCCACCAGCACATCAGGTCATGCCACAACCACCAATTTAGTTATAATTTTAGTATAAAAGGGCACTTAACTTGAATTAGTGCAGAGTGGCAGCTCTGCCCAGGAGAATTATATTCCAGGAGTGTCACTCCAGCTGCTCCCTGACCAAGCTCCAGCCCCTGGCACATGATGCCATGGGATATTTAAGGTGTGACTACATTCCTACCAAGGAATGACAAGGAATACAAGGCTGGCAGGAAGAGATGGGATTGCATGCTGTATTCCAAGGAAGGTGTTCCCTGGAATGATATGGATGCTGTCAACACGTGCTTTAGCTGCTAAAAACAAGGTCATGGTTACAAGTGGCTGGAGGTGCAGCACAATCCATGAACCAGAGGCTTCTCCAGAACCCTCCATCCTTCAGGAAGGAGTGGGAAGAGTGAGAGATTGTGGTGAGGCTGTTTCTGGTTGATTTGGAAAAAGCATTGATGCTCTTTGGGCAGAACCATCAACAGATCACCCCTATTGCTCAGGGCAAAAAAAACCACACAAGCACATGTTTGTAGCCTGGTGCATTAAAGGAAATTATTATTATTAAGTAATTATTCATAATAAATAATTATTATTAAATTATAATTATTATTATTATTAAAGTAAATTATTAATGGGATATTAAGACACAGCAAAATCATTAACTGTGGGTTGGTAGAACTGTCAAACAAAGGGAACAATAATTAATCAGTGCCACAGAGGAAGTCAGACAATTAATGAACTTGCTGTATTTCACCACTCCTGGACAAAGAACAGCCAGGATGGTAACACAGAGATACAGGAAACCACATGCACTGCAGTGCCCAACACGTGTTCTCACTAAGTGAAGCTACAAATAAGTATATTATCACTGGAAATTTGCATAAGGAACTGTTAAACTGCTGTACAACACATTAAACAAATGATGCCACTCACAAATTGTCACCCAGCCTGCATTACCCCCAGCTCTCCCTGCAGTGCCATTCCAGGAATAAATTTATAAATGGAATCAGAGCACTTACATGGGCTAAAAAACAAAGCACTACCTAAAGGTAACAGTCAGATACTTCACTCATGCAAGTCCCTGTCAATAGAAAGCAGTGGTGTGAGTGCCAAAATCAATTGTCAGGCTGATGCTGCCACCAGAAACCTCTTTCATCTTCAGTCTTACAGCACCTCATACATGCACCTCATTCCCCCCAACAATGCAAAATAAAGGGATTTTATTAGAAACATAAAGTCCTTATTGGTTTTTGACTAATTACATGAAGCACTGGCACAAGAGCAATGCCTTGCAGGAAGCAGACACTGCACAGAGGGGACAGAGCTCCTTCAGAGCACTGACAGCTGCTCCCACAGAAATCTGATTTATTTTCTACCTCACAACTTCCACGTTCATCACTCCCTGCCCCTTTTCACAGGCATTTAAGGCTCCCAAATTCTGTGGTTCTCCTCTTACCTCTCCCACTTGCTTCTCTGTGTCCTCTCTGGAGACTCCACCTCATCCTCCTGCATTTCTGCACTTGTGGAGGATCCAGCTACATTCTCCTCTTTTTCCCACACTCCAAACACACCCCAACCAACCTCTCACCTTGGCTCTATTTAAGCATTTCCACCTGCTCCTGCACTCATTGGATGCTTCCTGCCCACCTCCAGCTCAGAGCTATCCTTCTTCCAAAGCCCTTTTCCCACTGTCACGTTGGTGTCACCACCTCCTGCCTGTTACCAGGATGTGCAGATGTGGGAGCCACAACTGGCAAGGACCAAAACATGACTAGAGCACGCAAGGGAAGCATTAAATCCTGCTGCTTCCTCCTCTACAATTTATGAAACTAAATAAAACCACAGCTCACTAAGAGTTGGATACCAACCCTCCCCTTTGCTACCACAACATCCTCTCACTGGGTCCTCATTTGGGGTCTGAAAACCCGGGAAAAAACCCAGTTAGAGCCCAACAGTGACTCTGCTCTCCTTCCAAAATCTCACATTCCTCCCTTCTGCCAGGCACGACACCCTGAGCATCCCCACAGTGCTGGCAGCACAGGTAACCCAGCCCTGGCACCAGGTCCCCACCAGGCCACCACCACTCACCAACAGCCCTGAACAAGTGGAAAAAATGGGAATTCTGTGCCAGCTACACCCAGTCCTGCCTGGGCAGGCTTAGGAAATCTCTGCCTTAAAATCCAATGAGAAGCACAGGCTGCAGTGACACACGTCATAATATTTTTTGTTCTACTGTAGGAGGTCAGCAAAGAAGCTTCTAAAAATCCAGGGAGGTTTGTTCCCACCGGTTTTTAATCTTAAACAGCTGGAATAATGTTCCAGGGGGGAGCAAAGGACAGGCTGTGCATTAACGTGATGGGAGTTAAGACAGCCAAAATATTAAGCATATAAAAATAGAGCTCAGTATGAAAAGGGGTTTCAGTTTAACTACCAGTTTCACCACATTGAATTACTTTGGGGCCCTAAATATTCAACTAATAGTAAACACAGTTTTAACATTATTTGCATCCCTGTGCACTGGCATCCACACTGTTCTCGAGCTTGGATCATTAGTACAATTCTAGGAAAGAAATCCTGGCTCATCCTATGCTTAGTTCCTGTACCAAAACACAATAACAACGTATATTTTTATGAGTTGCTTTTTTAAAATCAATACACATTGAGATGATCGTATCACATTTTTTTTAAACACCAGAAGCAGATTTAGCAATGCAGTTACACTGACTTAAATCTACATTAACAGACACTCCACCAAAGCAAAGGACTATGCTCATAGCTTTTGAGGGGAAATACATACACGGCAGAGGAAAAAAAAGTGACTTCCTCGAATTCAGTACATCAATAATGTACCTTGTTAAGCGAAGTCATTTAAATCCGAGTCTTCTTAGCGTCAAGGACAAGAGACAGCTCAGTGTTTGTCCGGACAAAACGAGCCCTAGGAGGCCGCCCAGCACAATGATGGTCCAGAGGTGAGAGAATGCAGCCAGTTTAGAGAAGATAAAAGGCCATTTGGGTAGAGACCCCCGCTGATCCTATGAAAGTGTCTCCTTTTCAGTTTGGGAGGCTTTTAAAACTGCATTTGCTACTGACCATACCTTCCCCTGAAACCCGCCTGGGATCCGATTTCACTTTTCCCCGCGGAGCGGCGGCTGCTCCGCAGGTACCAGCGCTCCCTGCAAGTCCCACCAGCCCCTCGCCAACACCCCCCAAACCACCACAACTCCTCGCCACCGCCTTCCCGCAACCCCCGCCGCCAATTCGGCAGCTGAACAAACTTATCCGGGCGCACCCCCGGGCCGGGAAGCGGCGCTTTGCCCCGATCCCAGCGCTCCGGGGATTGCGGTGCCCGCGGGATGCTCGGCCGGGAGGGAGGCGGCTCAGCCCCGAGCCCGGCTCGGACCCGCCGGGGGTTTGGCCGCTTCTGCTGCGTGAATGGCAAATAAAACCGGAGCCTGCCCGTGCCCCAGCGGGACC